>WOXC01010406.1:0-199277 GCA_011680675.1 Gymnobelideus leadbeateri | reverse complement strand
AATATAACCTAGTAACATGAATCCCAGTGTTGGAGTCAAAAAGATCCATGTTCAAATCCTGCCTCTGACAGATGATGACTGCTTATCAATGATTGTTTTTTTTTTAAATTAATTTATTAGTTTAGTTTCAGTTAACAAGATTCAATTCCATAGTTCCTTGGTTTTCAAATTTCTTTTACTTCCCTCCCCCCTCCCCTCATGACAGCATATAGTACAGTATAGGGTCTGAAAATGCATTCATATTAAACATTATTCCAATTATAAAGGCATATTGTACTAGGTGGGATGAAAGATGGTAAGGAAGAAGTAAAACAAAACAATGAGAAGAACAAGATCATTTAGTTTGCTTCCATCAGGATTCAGGCTCAGTTCTTTCTAGTTATATCTCTGGATGGCGCATTTCTCACTTTCTTGAGTCATTCGGGATTAACTTATATCACTGCATTGCTGAAAAGAGTCCAGTCTGTCATAGTTGGTCGTCACAGATATGGTATGTCTGTGATTGTATACAAATTTCTTCTGATTCTACTCTTCTCGCTCAGCATCAGTTTGTATAAGTCTCTCCAGGTAATTATGAAATCCATCACCTCCTCGTTTCTTATAGCACAATAATATTCCATTACATTCATATACCACAACTTGTTTAGCCATTCCCCAATTGATGGGCACCCCTTTAGTTTCCAATTCTTTGCAACCACAAAAAGGGCTGCTAAAAATATTTTTGTACATATGGTTCTTCCTCCTACTACTATGATCTCTTTGGGATATAACCCTAGAAGTGGTATGGCTGGGTCAAAGGGTATGAAATTATTTATAGTCCTTTGGGCATAATTCCAGATTGCTCTCCAGAATGGTTGGATAAGTTCACAACTCCACCAGCAATGTATTAGCGTTCCAATTTGCCCACATCCTCTCCAGCATTTGTCACTTTCTTGTTTTGTCATCTTAGCCAATCTGACTGGAGATATGTTGTATCTCAGAGCTGTTTTGATTTGCATTTCTCTAATTAATAGTGATTTAGAGCATTTCTTCATATGCTTATAGATATCTTTAATTTCTTTCTCTGAAAACTTCCTATTCATATCCTTTGACCATTTCTCAGTTGGGGAATGACTTGTATTCATATAGATTTGGCTCAATTCTCTATAAATTTTAGAAATGAGTCCTTTATCAGAGACACAAGTTGTAAAAATTCTTTCCCAATTTCCCACCTCCCTCTTGATCTTGGTTACATTGGCTTTGTTTGTACAGAAGCTTTTCAATTTAATGTAATCAAAATTATCCAATTTGCATTTATAATGCTCTCTAATTCTTGTTTGGTCCTAAAATCTTCCCCCTCTCCCACAGATCTGTCAGGTAAACTATTCCTTGCTTTCCCAAATTGCTTACAGTATCATCCTTTACACCTAGATCATGCACCCATTTAGACTTGATTTTGGTATATGGTGTTAGATAGTGATCTATGCCCAGTTTCTGCCATACTGTATTCCAGTTTTCCCAGCAGTTTTTGTCAAATAGTGCATTCTTATCCCCAAAACTGGGGTCTTTGGGTTTATCGAACAATAGATTGCTATATTCATTAACTGCTGGGTCTCCTGCACCTAATCTATTCCATTGATCCACTACTCTACACCTCTGCCAGTACCAAGCAGTTTTGATGACTGCTGCTGTATAATACAGATTAAGATCTGGCATAGCTAGTCCACCTTCCCTAGCATTTCTTTTCATTAATTCCCTTGATATTCTAGACCGTTTGGTTTTCCAAATAAATTTTGTTATTATTTTGTCTAACTCTACAAAGTAGTTTTTTGGTAAATTGATTGGAATGGCACTAAATATATAATTTAGTTTGGGTAAAATTGCCATTTTTATTATATTAGCTCGACCCAGCCATGAACAATTGATATTTTTCCAACTATTTAGATCTGTTATTATTTGTGTGAGAAGTGTTTTGTAGTTGTGATCATATAGATTCTGGGTTTGTTTTGGCAAGTAGATTCCCAAATATTTTATAATGTCTACAGTGACTTTAAATGGGATTTCTCTTTCTATCTCTTGCTGTTGAGTTTTATTAGAGATGTACAGGAATGCTGAGGATTTATGTGGGTTTATTTTATATCCTGCAACTTTGCCAAATTTATTTATTGTCTCAAGTAATTTTTTACTTGATTCTCTAGGATTCTCTAAGTATATCATCATATCATCTGCAAAGAGTGACAGCTTGGTCACTTCTTTGCCTAATTTGATTCCTTTGATTTCTTTTTCTTCTCTAATTGCTACTGCTAAAGTTTCTAGTACCAGATTGAATAAGAGGGGTGATAGTGGACACCCTTGTTTCACTCCTGATCTTATTGGAAAGGCTTCTAGTTTATCCCCATTGCATATAATACTTGCTGATGGTTTTAAATAGATGCTATCAACTATTTTAAGGAAGGCTCCATTTATTCCTATACTTTCTAGTGTTTTTAATAGGAATGGATATTGTACTTTGTCAAAAGCCTTTTCTGCATCTATTGAGATGATCATGTGGTTTTTGCTAGTTTTGTTGTTGATATGCTCAATTATATTGATGGTTTTCCTAATATTAAACCATCCTTGCATCCCTGGAATGAATCCTACCTGATCAGGGTGTATTATTTTTGTGATAAGTTGTTGGAGTCTTTTGGCTAATATTTTATTTAGAATTTTTGCGTCTAAATTCATGAGGGAGATTGGTCTATAATTTTCTTTCTCTGTTTTATCTCTTCCTGATTTAGGAATCAGTACCATATTTGTGTCATAGAAAGAGTTTGGTAGGACTCCTTCTTCACTAATTTTCCCAAATAGTTTGTAGAGTATTGGAATCAATTGTTCTTTAAATGTTTGATAGAATTCACTAGTGAACCCATCTGGCCCTGGAGATTTTTTCTAGGGAGTTCATTGATGGCTTGTTTGATTTTCTTTTCTGAGATGGGGTTATTTAGGTAATTCACTTCCTCTTCAGTTAATCTGGGCAATTTGTGATTTTGTAAATATTCATCCATTTCACTAAGATTGTCATATTTATGTGCATACAATTGGGAAAAATAATTCCTCATTATTTTTTTGATTTCCTCTTCATTGGAGGTAGATTCACCCTTTTTATTTTTGATACTCATAATTTGGTTTTCTTCTTTCTTTTCTTTATCATATTGACTAAGGGTCTATCAATTTTGTTGATTTTTTCATAAAACCAGCTCTTAGTTTTATTTATTAATTCAATGGTTTTCTTAATTTCAATTTTATTAATCTCACCTTTGGTTTTCAATATTTCTAATTTAGTACTAAATTGGGGATTTTCAATTTGTTCTTTTTCTAGCTTTTTCAATTGCATGTCCAATTCATTGACCTCCCTTCTCTCTGCTTTAATTAAGTATGCACTCAGGGATATAAAACATCCCCTGAGAACTGCCTTTAGTGCATCCCACAAATTTTGATATGTTGTTTCATTATTATCATTCTCTTGAATGAAATTATTGATTGTTTCTATAATTTCTTGTTTGACCCACCAATTTTTTAGGATTAAATTGTTTAATTTCAAATTAGTTTTTAATCTATCTTTCCATGGCCCTTTATTGCATATCATTTTTATTACATCATGATCTGAGAATGATGCATTTAATATTTCTGCCTTTCTGCACTGGATTGTGAGGTTTTTATGCCCTAGTACATGGTCTGTTTTTGAGTATGTACCATGTACTGCTGAGAAGAAAGTAAATTCCTTTTTATCCCCATTCAGTTTTCTCCAGAGATCCATCATATCTAGTCTCTGTAAGATTCTATTCACCTCCTTAACTTCTTTCTTGTTTATTTTGAGGTTAGATTTATCGAGGTTCAGAGAGGGGAGATTAAGGTCCCCCACTAGTATAGTTTTGCTATCTATTTCTTCCTCTAATTCCTTTAACTTCTCCTCTAGGAATTTGGATGCTATACCACTTGGTGCATATATATTAGAAGTGATATTGCTTCATTCTCAATGGTGCCTTTTAGTAGGATATAGTTTCCTTCCTTATCTCTTTTAATTAGATCTATTTTTGCTTTTGCTTTATCTGAGATAAGTATTGCTACCCCTGCTTTTTACTTTAGCTGAGGCATAATAAATTTTACTCCAACCTTTTACCCTTACCCTGTGGGTATCCCTTTGTTTCAAATGTGTTTCTTGTAGACAGCATATTGTAGGATTATGTTTTTTAATCCATTCTGCTATCCGCCTCTGTTTTATGGGAGAGTTCATCCCATTCACATTCACAGTAATGATGACTATCTGTCTCTTCCCTTCCATCCTATTCCCTCCCCTGTTTATATTTTTGTTTATTCCTTCTCCCTTCCCCTCCTTGAAGTTTTCCTTTTGACCGCCCCCTCCCTCAGTGTTCCCACCCAGTGACCCCCCTTCTTAACCTACCCTCTCCCCTTACTACTATTTCCCTCCCTTATAATCCCTCCCTTTAGTCTCCTCCTTTTCACCCCCCTTACCCTCCCACTATCTATAGGACACAATAAATTTTTATACTTATCAGAGTAAATTACTCCCCGTTTGATTCCAAACCAATGAGAGTAAATTTCAAACAGTGCTCCTCCCCCTCCCTCCAATTCCTCTATTTAATGAATTTATGTATCTATTCACGTTAGATTCTTAAACTTCACTGATTAATTTGATCCTTCTTTGAACCAGAACCAGTGAGAATAGTGTTTAAATGATGTTCCTCTCCCTCTTACTTTCCCTTCTTCTATAGTGTGTTTTGATGCCTTTTCAGATGGCATATTTTACCTTTTTCTAGCTCATCCTTTCCTTTTTCCCATTACAGTACCATTGATCCCCTTAATAGTCTTTTTTTTTTTTAGACTCCATGTTAGTGCATTCATACCCACACCCTCTAAGTATAACCCTTTTGCAGGTCATGATAATCATAGAGATTTCAAATATTGACAGTTATCAGTTCCACATATAGGGATGTGACATTTTGCTCTTGTTGCATCCCAGGTAATGAGCGTGTGTTTGTGGGTGTGGGTGTGTGCACTTCTGCATGTGTGAGTCTATGTTACCCTTGTTTACCTTTTTATGTTCTTCTGGAGTCTTGTAATTGGAGATCAAATTTTCCATTGAGCTCTGGCTTTTTCATTAGGAAAGTCTGGAAGTCCTTTACTTCATTAAACGTCCATCTCCTTGCCTGAAAGATTATGCTCAGTTTTGCCGGGTAGTTAATCCTTGGTTGTAGTCCTAGCTCTCTTGCCCTACGAAATGTCAAATTCCAGTCCCTCCGCTCTTTTAATGTAGAAGCTGCTAGGTCCTGTGTGATCCTAACTGTAGTTCCTCGATATTTGAATTGTTTCTTTTTGGCTGCTTGTAGAATTTTTTCTTTAATCTTATAATTCTGGAATTTGGCTACTATATTTCTTGAAGTTTTCAGTTTGGGATCTCTTTCAGGAGGAGTCCAGTGAATTCTATCAATAGCTATTTTATCTTCTGATTCCAGGACCTCAGGACAGTTTTCTTTGACAATCTCTTGGAGGATGTTGTCTAGACTGCTTTTCTCATCATGGCTTTCTGGTAGACCAATAATTCTTAGGTTGTCTCTCCTGGATCTGTTCTCTAGGTCAGTTATTTTTCCAGTGAGATATTTTACATTTTTCTTGCAATTTTTCCATCATCTTGTTTTTTTTCGATTGACTCCTGCTGCATCATAGAGTTCTGAGTTTCAGTTTGATTGTATCTAATTTTTAGTGAATTATGGTCTTCAGTGAGTTTTTGAAGTTCCTTTTTTAGGGAGGTATTTTCTTTTTCCAAGTTGGTCATTGCCTCCCTGATTTGGTCTTTAAAATTTTTCTTAAGCTCCTCCAGGAATGCTTTTTGGGCTTGAGACCAGATCACGTTTCCTTCTGTGGTCTCTGGTGTGGGCAGAGAGTCTATATTGTCCTGTGTGTTTTGTTGTTCGTGCCCTTCATAGTATGCTCAAATAGACTTTCTTGCCTTCCCCTTCTCCTTTTCAGCTTCCTTCCTTCCCATTGTGACTTCCTGTTTCTTAGTGTCTCAGGCTATGAGTTTGGGGCCTGATCCTTGACTTTGAATTCCTTTGGGTGGCTAGTTTATGGCTAAGTCAGCGAAGTCAATGAGGAATGTAGATGTGTAGGTGGGGATGAGTCTGACCACTTCAGATTTCTGCCTCTATACCCCTGGGCTATAAGTAGGCTTTTGTTGGTGAGGTGAGGTGGGGCTTGTTGGGTCCCTCCCTCTCTTCTCTTCAGATTCCTGGCTGTCTCAGTTACACCCTTTCTTGGAGATTCTCAAGCCTGAGGCTATTTCCATTAACTTGGGATTTCAATCTGGGTGGGAGACTTATCTTTGGGTTTTCTGCTTCATGAAGAAGGGATGGGAGGATCGGAGCAGCTAGAATTTACTTTGCCATTCCAGCCCCTGTATTATACAGGCAGGCAGTTTCTAAACTTCCAGGCTGGGGGTTGAATGCAGCCTGAGAAGCCACTCTCTCCACTGGGGGCCTGACTCTCCTACCTGGCTCCAATGATCCATTCCCTCTGCGAGATGACTTCAATTCGTCCTTGGTAAGTGTGCAGGCTGGGGCTTTTTCTCTCTCTTGTGTAGTCTGCTTGCCTGCTCTTAGGTCTGAGCTGTGCAGACCCCACATGCTCTGAGCTCGACCTGTGCGGACACTCTGGGCAACCTCCTGGGCTGGATTCTGCCACACTCTGTCTTCCACTGGGCTCCGTCACTCCGGAATCCGCTCAGATTTACCCTTTGGGACTTAGTGACAGAGGAGCTCAGCGAGGTTACTGCTTCCTTTCCGCCATCTTGGCTCCGCCTCCCCCGCCCCCCCCCCCACCACCCCCAGACTTTCAAGCATTCTTGATGAAAAAACCAGAGTTGAATAGAAAATTTGACATCCAGATACAAGAAGCAAGAGATGCCTGAGAAGGTAATCAGGAAAAAAGAAATCAAAAGGAACTTATCAATGTTGACCTATTTGTCTTCCTACATGGAAAAACAATAACTATGACTGATAAAACCCCTCTCAGTATGAAAATAATGGAAGAAGGGTGTATGGTCATTTGAATACATATGTGAATGTGTGTATATATGTTTATAGTTCTACATGGATAGAAGGCACAGGTTGAATTTGTTGGGAAGGGATGATACTTAAGGGGTGAAATTATGAGGTGAGAGAGGCAAGTGGCAAGAGGAGAAGGGAGAGACAGGGTAGGGTAAACTATCTCATGTAGAAGAAGCAAGGGGAAGTGGCTGCAGGGGAGGGGAAGAATAGGAAGGCAAAAAGGCAAAACCACATTCTCATTGAATTTGGTTCAGGGAGAGAATGACATACATACTAAATGGGATATCTCACGCTGCAGCAGAATAGGGGGAAGGCAGATGAGAGGAGGGATGATGGATGGGAGGGCATCCTTGGGGGAAGGGGAGGTTGGAAGTACCCACTATAGAAGAGGGACAGGATCAAGTAGGGAATGGATCAGGTGGGGGGTGGGATGGGTAGGAGGGAATTATAAGCAGCCTTGTACAATATATCTACTATGGTAATGTTTTGCATAGCTAGACATGTACAACATATACTGATTTACTTATCTTCCCAGAGGGAATGGGTGACAAGGGAGAAAGGGAATGGATCTGAAATTCGAGGTCTTAAAATTAAATGTTTCAAATATATATAAATACCATTATTAATACTCTTTTGCTTGTAATTGGGAGATAAGATGTGCAAGCATTGGGGCACAGAGATTCACCTTGCTCTAATGGAAAAGTCAAAGGGGGTATGGGAGAAGATATGGGAGAGAGCAGATTGGAGGAAGTGATATCTTGTGGGGCTGCTATTCTGAGATGGTGGGTAGGGGAAATACAGGAGAAAAAGTTGTAACTCAAAATCTGGTGGAAATGAATGATGTAAAACAGAAGTTAATAAAGCATTTGTTCAATAATAATAAAAAAGAAAGAAAAAAAAGATTAAGAGTCAGAACTTGAACTCAGGCTTTCTGACTCTTGTTCCTCCACACTGCACTAGCACACTTGTGTCCCAGCTACTATGAACTTTGCCCCAGTTTCCAAGATACTGATAGTATCAAGGGAAAAGGACTTGCTTTGTGTTCTGTTCCCCCCCATCCACAGTTTGCAATAGTTTCTATCTAAATTAAGACAAAGTTTTACATTAAATATTTACTAAAGACCCCCTAAGTGTCAGACACTATACTCAGTGATAGCAATACGTGGTCTTTAGCACCTTGGTTAATAGGGAATTTCTAATCAAATCAACAAATATTTATTAAACAGTGTTTTAAACAATGTGGATTTTACAAGATGAGTAAGAAATATGGTCCCTCCTTTGAGAAGCCTTCTTTCTCATTGAGAGAATAATTACCAATAAGGGTTATATACACATAGACAAATGAATGGCAAAAAAAGTATATATTATTTGTTGGAATTTTCACATTTGGTGGAAGAAATGATTTGGTCGTGGAAAGTCAAAACCTATGCAATCACAAAGGACTCCGGGATTTGAGTCTTCTATTCCCAATTCCAACACTCTTTCAGTTATATCATTTTAATACCTATGTTTCAGTGGATCCAGCCGTTCAATATGACCTCAATCTGACCTGTGGCACAGGTCACAATCAGTCCATTACTGTAATCAAACAACTTTTCAATGAACAGGCATATATTAATTATAGTAATATATACCAGTTAAGAGCATGATGTAATGGATTAAGAGTCAGCCTCACAGACAGGAAGACCTGAATTCAAATTCATAACCCTCCACATTCTGACTATATCACCATGGACAAGTCACCTAACCTTTCAGTAATCCAGGCAACCAAGACTACACAGAGAAGGTACTCACCTGCATTGATAGAGATTTTTCTACCCAAGTTCCTTATGCCAGTGAAATCACTGGTAATAAGTAAATCCTTATCCCTATGTTCAAGATACCATGTTAGAGCATGGGGTTTCAAAGACATGAATGAAATGTTCCTTGTCTTTGAGAATCCTACTGGGATGATCTCAGTGGTCCCTTATAACTCTTCATCTATGATCCTAGAATCAGTAGGTTAACACCTAATTCTCTGTCCAGTTAAGAGTCACACAGGAGTTAGGGGACTTTCCTTTCTTGCCATCGACTCAACCTTCTTCCTGGTGACATTTTCTTATTGCCAGGCCATAGTTATCCATGGAACTTTTCTTCACTATTCTTTAACTTCTATACCTAATACCCTGCTTTCCTCTTGTAGATTGATTTCTATGGAAAGCAAGACAAACCTAAGGTAATTCTTACAGAATACTTGTCTAGATGGGAGATAAATTGACCAGAAATGATGTCTACAACATCAAAAACCCAGATGAAACCTGGAAAATGCAGGTAATCACTGAAATCTTTCCCAAAGCCTGAATGGTTGGGTATCATTTATCATCCATTTATCATTTATTTTTTCATCTTTCACCTAGATACTTTGGCAATATTTCATGTGACAAATGCCTGACTGTTGGATTTTTTTATTCAGGAAAGTTGTTTTGAACCTACCTGAAACAAAAATAACATGCAAGGATATATTTCTTCTATTATATTAAAATAGCTATACACTTATTTCAAAATTCTTGAGTTATAAAACAAGCTTCAACATTCATCCTTGTAGTCAGTATTAGGGCATATAAAATACTAAATCAGGGTCTTATTTTACTTTATTCTGATCTAATCTCCAAGTATAAACTAGAGTTATAGAGAATGGTCATTTTCTCTGTTTCTTTGAATGTTTCTCCCTCTTTTTGATTCTCTTCTCTTTTATTTTAGGCTGTCTCTATCTCTGTACCCATTTGTTTGTCTCTGTACCCATCTATATATCTCTGTCTCTGTTTTCTGCACCCGTTTGTCTTTCTGTCTGTGTATAGAAGCAGCTAGGTTGTGCAGTGGATAAACTCCAGACTTGAAGTCAGGAAGATTTGAGTTCAGATGTGACCTTGGTCACTCATTTGTTTTGTGACCTTGAGAAAGTCACTTATCCTGCCACTGTTTCCTCAACTTGAAGATGGGGATGATAACAGCATCTATACCCCAGGGTTCTTGTAAAGTTCAAATGAGACAATATGGAATAATTTTGCAGATATATGTGTATATACGTATCTACATATAGATACCTATATACATACATACCTACTTGTGTGTAATGGTAGTCATGTCTAGGGTGGGGCAGGGAGAGGTGAGGGAGGAAAAGGGAAAGAATGAAAAAAATACATTTACATGATTAACTTTATTGTGTATTTAGAGGGAATAGTACATAATGGATTTGCAGTTTCATGTGCAATCATCTTTTTTTATTATGCTATGTTATGGAAATGTTTGTTTTGTTCCTTAAATTAAATAAAATTTTAAAATACACTTGGCATAGTCTTGGCACATAGTAGGTGCTTAATAAATGTTTGCTTTCTCTCTGACTGAAAGAAATAAAAGAAATAGAAGATTCTCTGGCACATAGAGAGAGACAGGAGAGAGAGAGAGACAGAGGAGAGAGACAGAGAGAGACAGAGAGAGAGAGACAGAGAGAGAGAGAGAGAGAGAGAGAGAGAGAGAGAGAGAGAGAGAGAGAGAGAGAAGGGGAAACATGAAAGAAGAAATTAAAAGGAAAGTGAATGACAAAATTGCTAGGTGTGGGAGAAATTAGGGATTTGCCCAGAGGCTATGTCTTTACAGTTATATTGCTTGTGTCCTGAAGCACTATGAATAAGACAGCAAGGAGGAAGTGCAAATGTTCCCATTCCTCTCCTTAATTTACTCTAACTGCATTTATTTAAGACTTTGGTTAAACATCTTGTCCATCTAAAACACAACATATGGACTACGTGGGTGAAAGTACTATAAGAACCTTCCATTTTACTTTTTTTTCCCCTGGTTTAGTTGTTTTCAAATGAACCTTAATGCTAAACTGGAATTTACAAAAAAAAAATCTGGTGTTTAAGAAATAAGGAAGAAAAGTAATTTATTTATTTGGTAGAAGTTTCAGAAAGTCATAATGGCAAGTCATAGCTTGCCCTGATTTCTGAGTTTACTTATTGTACCTCAGGCACATAGGTATGTGGAGTTTAATCTGGGAGGAAGAAAGAATATGGGAGTTCCTTGAGGGCAGGGACTGTATTTCTGCCCTTAAAAAAATCTCCAATATTTAGTACAGTGTCTGGCATAGAGCAAATGCTTAAGAAAGTCTTGTTGACTGATTGATGAGCGGCAATGGGCAAGCAATGAGATTGTAGGACTGTACACGGTGATAAAAACTTTCCTTTGGGGTGAGAAGGTTAGGTTAGGAAAGAAGTTAACTGGAGGCTTGTGTATTTTTTTAGGCTTTGATCAGTCATCAAGAAAGGAATGTGTTTGAACAAAATGAAGAAGAACATCCAGAAACTAGAAAAATAACTTTTATTAGCATCTCAAAAGAAAAAAAAAGTAATGAGTCTAGCTAGCTACTGGGTATACCTGAGAGTCTTCTCATTAGTATGATACTGCTTTCATAAAGTTGGCAGGCTTTGAAGTGGATAATTAGCATGTGTTTACTACAATTTCTCCCAGAAAGAGACCGGTTCTGTGAGCTGACCAAGTTTTAAGCTGTTGATTCTCAGTGTGTATTCCCAGTCATAAAGGACCAGAATTCTGCACTTTACCAAAATATCCTTATCTTTTCTATGCTTGGAGGCCCTTTTAGCTGTATAAGTGAGGGAGAACCAGGAAGATTTGCAGAATCAACGAGCATGCTTGTGTGTATAATATGTACAAAAGTAGAATAAAATGACTTAAACTTTCTCTACTATGTCATCACATGGGATTTTCTTTTTTTCTTTAGTATTTATTTTCTTTTTACAATTAATTTTATTTAATTTTTATAACATTTTAAGTTCCAAACTATCTCTGTACCTTGCTCCTCACTCTGCCTTAGCACTCTGCCTTTGAGAAAGCCATCCATCATTTGATGCAGATTTATAAATATATGTAAAACCATAAGATGAATACTTCTATTTATCAGTTCTTTCTCTGGAGGTGGATGGATTTTTCGTCCATAGGTCCTTTATAGTTCATCTTGTGGGAAACAAGGGAAGGGGTTTTGTTTCCACAGGATTAAAGTACTCCTCACTTTGAGTGGTAACAGAATAAAAGTCAGGGGTGGCGGTTCTAATCACAGCCAGGCTTCTGATCAGGTGGGGGGCGGGGTTTAGAGGTTTGTACGCATTCTTGATGAGCTGTTTGAGGGGAGCGTGATGTGGGCAGTTCAGGAGGCTGCACCTAGCCAATAGAGAATAAGGAGGGAAATTTGAATGGAAGCAGCATGAAAGTCTCAGTCCCTGTACTCTCCATTCCTGAGTTACCCATTCACTAGACACATAAAATAAATGTAAAATAAAGGTAAGGATATCCAAAGGATATTGCTTATTCCTAGACTCAGGATGTTTCTCAAAACTTGAGTATGTATAATATGTAAAAGTACTCGGTGGTTCCCAATTATTCTTCAAAGTTTTGCTGTTACTGTATACATTGTTCTCTTGGTTCTGCTCACTTCACTTTTCATTATTTCATGCAAGTCTTACCATGTTTTTCTGAAAGAAACTGGCTCACCATTCCTTTTTTTGTTTTTTGGAAAAACATATTCCCACATTAGTCATTTTGAAAGAAGAATATGAACAAAAGGGAAAAAACCATGAGAAAGGAAAAAAAAAGAGAAAATAGTATGCTTCAATCTGCATTCAAACTCCATCGTTCTTTTTTTGGATTTGGATCGCATTTTCCATCATGCGTCTTTTGGAATTGTCTTAGATCACTTCATTGCTGAGAAGCAGCTCATCATTTCTTATAACACAGTAGTATTCCATCATAGTCATATACCACAACTTATTTAGCCATTCCCGAGTTGATGTGCATCCCCTCAATTTCCAGTTCTTTGCCACCACAGAGAGCTGCCATAAATATTTTAGAACATATGGATTCTTTTCCCTCTCCTCTGATCACATAGCATTTTCTAGTGTAAATATACAGGCATTTTTCTATGAAAAGTTTTAATATACAGAAACAGAGCCTTAGAAACCATTTTTGAAGTTGGAATAAAAATGTTTTATCACAAGAACTAAATTTAGAATGTTAAAGTGACTGAGGTAAATCTAAGACTGGTTTATTATGACTAGATAATAAAAAGGACTTTTATGTAAGTAATTGTTTTGGCAACTAGACAATGCATAGACTGTTGGATTTAGAATCAAGAAGCCCTGAGTTCATATTCTACCTATGACACCATCTGCATGACCCTGCTCAAATTAAATAGCTGAACTTCTTTCGACCTTAGTTTCCTGATGCGTAAAATGAGGACATAATAGCACTTACTTCCCTGGGGTTTTTGTTAGCATCACATGAGATATGTGAAAAGTATTTTACAAACCTTCAAATGCCATAAGGTGATAGCTGTTATTGTTATTATTATTGTTATTAATGAATTTTCTTTCTGACTTTTTGATCTGTGGGTGCTTTGTCTTCATAAAATCCTAATAGAAAGATTTAGCATATAGGTTTCCTTAAAATAGCAGTAATGGTGTTTTATTTTCTGACTTGATTAATTTGTATCATTATTAATAAAAATAATCTCCACCTTGGGATTCATGTTATGGACTTCTCAGTATGAGGTCTTATATACAACCACATTGTAAGTTCAGTTGTCTTATAAAAGAGATGTCTTTGGTAACAACTTCAGTAAGCTATTCAGGTATTCCAAGAGGTGCCAAGTCAAACTTGATTTGGAATTCTGCTCTTCAGGAAACAATGATAAGATGTTCAGATTTACTGAGCATTCATATATGTTGGGCTTAACTCAGTACAAAGCCAATTAGTGTTGTCCATACCAATCTAGGAGCTTATTAGAAGGATTCATATTTTTAAAATGCATTTTGTGCATTGTTGGTGGAGTTGTGAACTGATCCAACCATTCTGGAGAGCAATTTGGAACTATGCACAAAGGGCTATAAAATATACACACCCTTTGACCTAGCAATATTATTTCTAAGTCTATATCCCAAAGAGATCATAAAAACAGGAAAAGGACCCACATGTACAAAAATATTTATAGCAGCTCTTTTTGTGGTGGCTAAGAATTGGAAGTTGAGGGAATGACTATCAACTGGAGAATGGCTGAACAAGTTATGGTATATAAATATGATGAAATAGTATTGATTTATAAGAAATGATGAACAGGTGGACTTCAGAAAAAACCTAGAGAGACTTACATGAACTGATGTTGAGTGAAGTGAGTGGAACCAGAACATTGTACACAGCAACAGCCACATTGTGAGATGACTGACTTTGATAGACTTACCTCTTCTCAGCAATGCAAGGATCTAAGATAATTCCAAAAGACTCAAGATGGGAAACACTATCTACATCTAGAGAAAGAATTATGGAGTCCTATTACACCTCGGAACATACCATTTGCTATCTCTCTCTCTCTCTCTCTCTCTCTCTCTCTCTCTCTCTCTCTCTCTCTCTCTCTCTGTCTCTGTCTGTCTGTCTGTCTGTCTCTCTCTCTCTGTCTCTCTCTCTTTGTTTCTTTTCTCTCTTGGTTACTCCCACTGGTTATAATTCTTCTTTGCAACATGACTAATGTGAAAATATGTTTAATATAAATGTATATGTAGAGTCTATATCAGATTGCATGCTGTCTTTGGGGGGGGAGGGGATAGAGATGGAGAAAATTTAAAACTCAAAATCTTATGGAAGTGAATGTTGAAAATAAATAAATAAAATTTAAAAATAAAAATGTAGGGGCAGCTAGGTGGCACAGTGAATAGAGCACCAGTTCTGGAGTCAGGAGGACCTGAGCTCAAATCTGGCCTCAGACACTTAACACAGAAACTAGTTGTGTGACTTTGGGCAAGTCACTAGATCCCAATTGCCCTCCAAAAAGCAAAACATAAAAAATAAAAATGTATTTTGGTGTGTGTGTGTGTGTGTGTGTGTGTGTGTTTGTGTGTGTGTGTGTGTGTGTGTTCAAGCATCCTGGAAAATGTAGGTTGTTTATCTTACTAAAATTTACTTGGAATTTTTATCAACTTGAAAAGTGCTGAATAGTTTTACTGACTACCCTTGGTCAGTATTTAAATCATGAAAAGAACCCTAGCAAAATATTTATAGTAGCTCTTTTTGTGGTGGCAAAGAATTGGAAGCTGAGGGAATTCCTATCAATTGGGGAATGACTGAAGAAGTTGTGGTATATGAATGTGATGGGCTATTGTGCTATAAGAAATGATGAACAGGTGGACTTCAGAAAAACCTGGAAAGACTTATATGGCTTGATGCTGAGTGAGGTGAGCAGAACCAGCAGAACATTGTACACAGAAATAGCAACATTGTACAAGGTTCTAAGAAAATTCTGAAATGCTCATAATGGAAAATGCTCTCCACATGCAGAGAAAAAACTAAGGAGTCTGAATGCAGATCAACGAATAGTATTTGCTCTCTTTTTTGTTGTTTTGTTTTGTTTCTTCTTTCTTGTAGTTCCTCCTATTAGTTTTAATTCTTCTTTACAACATGACTGATGTGAAAATATGTTTAATATGAATATATATGTAGAAGTTATATCAGATTACATGCCATCTTGTGGAGTGGGGAAGGGAGGGAGGTGGAGAAAATTTAAAACACAAAAGCTCGTGGAGCTGAATGTTGAAATCTAAAAATAAATTAATTAATTTGAAAAAAGAAAAAGCCAAAGAGGGATAGAATACTTTCATAAGGGAGGTTTCAGAGAAGTTTACATAGAGGACATAGCACTTGAGCTGAGGTTCAGTGGAAGAGGATTCTGGAAAATGAAAATGAAAAGTACGTTCTCCAGGTAAGTCAAAGCCTTATGTGATAGAATACAAATTAACCAATATATCAATAAACATTTATTAAGCATTTACTATATGCCAAGCACCATGCTAAGCACTGGGGATACAAAAAGTAAAGAACAAAACAAACCAAACAACGACAACAACAACAAACAACACAAAAACTAGCTTGTGACCTTGGGCAAGTCACTTAACCACAAATACCCTCCAAAAAGCAAAAAAAAAGGAAAAAGAAAATGACTTTAGTGGCCTGATGGAGAATGGGTTGGAGTGAGGAGAGATGTGAAACAGTCCGACTGTGCAAGACATTAGGATTAAGAAGCTAAAATCAGATACAGTCCATTCCCTGAAGGACTCAAAACAAATTACTCAATATGTGGTGTCCAAAATTATCCACTCTTCAAAAAAAACCATTGAGGCAGAGCTCCAAGCCAATAGCATTTCATTAAAGTATCTATGGCCCCCCCTCTAATGAAGTTGACCTTAGGGCTCCCTCATGATCTGAGATGCCCCCTTAAGAGGCAAAGTAAAATACAAAGTCTCACTGACTGATGGACTTTGCTTTTGATCCTCCAAGGAGGGCAGGAAACGTTGGGTCAGCATTAGTAATTACAAGATGTTTAAGGCAAAGTTTATCTCTGCTAAGTGGTCATAACCAGCAGGTTATTGCACTAATCAAAGAGTAAGGTAATGGAAGTCTTCGCTAGAGTGTTAGTATTGAGAGAACAGGATATTTTGAGAGATGTTGCAAAGTTGAAAGCAGGCCTTGACAACAACTTGGATATGGGGGATGAGAGATAGTTAGGAATACTGGATGACTTCTAGGTTGTGGGCCTGAAGGACAGGGAGGATGGTGTTGCCCTCTATAGTAATAGAGAAGGTAGGAAAGAGGAAGGGCTTAGGAGGAAAGATAATGAGTTGTGTTTGGAGGAACATTGACAGAAATAATTAATTTAGACCCCTATTTGATTCAAAATTTATTATTTTTTTTGGAGGGCAGCTGGGGTTAAGTAACTTGCCCAAGGTCACATGACTAGTTTTTGTGTTAAGTGTCTGAGGACAGATTTAAACTCAGGTCCTCCTGACCCCAGGGCTTGTACCCTATTCACTGTGCCACCTAGCTGCCCCATCCAAATTTATTTCTAATCAGTATTATTTAATTTGATGATTCCATAGAGGTAGTAAATATAAGTTCTATACATCAGGCCCCACATCTGTGAACTACTAGTTGTAAAGTTCACTTGCCTAACCACAAAAATGCTGATGACTAAACCTAGTGTGGGTGAGATGTCATAATGAGATATGGAAATTTCCCCAACTTATTTTTGTACTCCCAGACATTTCTTGCTAAACATGAGCAGGTGACCATCTTGTGACCACTTAGCAAAGATGATCCTTGCCTTATCATTTCTATCAACCAGTGAGGCTTTGTATTTTACTTTGCCTCTTCTGAGTGTCTGGGCATTAAACCCTATAAAAGTAAGGTTCTGGAGACAAGGGGGCATCTCAGATCATCAGGAAGCCCTGAGGTCCACTTCATTAGAAGGAGCAATGGACCCTTTAATGAAATGCTGTTGACTTGGAGCTCTGCCTTGGTGGTTTTTCTTGCAGATTAGATAATTTTCGAACCCACAGACTGAGTGATTTCTATGGTCCACTTTGGTTTGAGGTCCTTGAGGGAATGGGCTGTATCTGATTTCATCTTCTTAATCCTAATATCTTACACAGTACTTTTCACATAACAGACACTTAAGAAGTGTTTGTGGAATTCAATTGGGTCAATGGAATTAGTCTTGCTCAAATTGTGGGACCTGGACAAGTCAGTTAATTTCTCTTTGGCACATCTCCCTTGTCTAGAAAATCCCTGCCCAACTACATCCCAAGATAGTTGAGGTGGTGAAATGATTTAATGTATAGTATTAATATACTGATGTTTTAGGCTTAAATAGTGTTTTTTTTTATTTGTCTTTTGCAAAACAACTCATTTGAATTATGGAGTACAAATATTATTATTTCTATTATCCCCCCCCCCCAGGGGAAAACAGAATTTAAATAAAATGAAAGAATTCTTTCTTGGCTTTTTAGGTATGGTGACCACATTGAATAGGTTTTCTGGAATAGTCTAGTTAACAAATATTATACAGTTATCCCTTCTACATCTCAGGGGTTAGGGGAGTGGCAACCTATTCTCCACCCCCTCCTTCCCTGTCCTGAAATCTGGTAAATCTGAGTAAAACTTTTTCACTCTCCCTGTGTACTAGAGAAGAAAGCCAAATTATTATGGAATTCAAAGATAAAATATATTGATATTATACATATATTTTGTGCATTTCAGACTTTCTAAACTTTTTCTGTGTAGTCTACTGGCCTCTGCCTGTTGTCTTAATTCCCACTTAATTTTTTTCCTTTTTGGAGGGGGGAGGGCAGGACAATTGGGGTAAAGTGACTTGCCCAAGGCCACACAGCTAGTAAGTGTTAAGTGTCTGACTCCATATTTGAACTCAGTTCTTCCTGACTCCAGGGTCAGTGCTCATTTGCTGTTTCACCTAGCTGCCCTCCCTCCCCGCCCCTACTTAATTTCCTAAGCTGACCCATGATGTAGCAAAACCAGGATGGGGAAAGTCTCTATATGGAAGGGATAACTGTTTGCTGTTATCCTCATAAGCCATCAAAAACTCCAACATTTTCTTGAATAGTAGATGGATTAACCAGGCCAGAAAGCATTATAATGGAAAAATATGATACAAAAGATTAAAAGGCACAGAAAATAAAAGAATTCTTGACTGAAAAAAAATCATCCAATACTCAGGAAAACTCTAGAATGCTACTTCTTATGAAATAGATTTTTACCTATGGCCCATGGTGTATGGGATCCATATAAAACCCCAGACAACTATGCAGAGTAAGATAATACTAACTAACTAAATAAATAACTGAATAAATGAATGAATGAATAGTTGTCCTAATTTGGGAGACACAAATCAGGGAGAAAAATCCTTTGTCAGACCATGTGCCCTGATTTTTGTTTTGGAAAATATGGTCTACTATTTATAAGATTTCCTGTCAGCAGGAATGCAGGTGACAAAGGTAGGTGACAGGGTACAAACCAAAATGGAAGGGGGAAGGGCAATTATCTGTGTTTCACAGAGAGAAGAATGTGATGCATAAGTCTCTTCCCTCCAGAAATTGTTTTGGCCTAGGTTACCTGCATAATTGTCACTATCTGGATCTAGGCCAAATGAAATTTCTGTGAAATAATGTTAAAGAAAGCAAATGAACATAATAAGTGGAGGAACAAATTCTAAGTGGTGCTAGTTTCCTTTTCTAGCTTTGTAGTCTTGATGATGAGAAAATCTGAACTCTTAAAAACTAATGTTAGTGTGCCCCCAAACTAGTACAGTATAGGCTGCCAGGATTCAGAGCTGGGAGGAACTTTACAGTTCATGTAGCTGAATCTTGTCATTCTATAGAAGAAACAGGGCAGTAGTAAAAAAAAAAAAAACGGGCATGTGGTAGAAAGTGCACGATAGTCCCTGCCCATCAGCTCAGGCCCAAAGAGATCCACTTGGTGGAGATGCATTGATACAAGTGTACCATTTTCAGCAACAGGGACTGCCCAGGTATAGGAGGTATATCCCTGGTATATAGAGGAGACTCCTTCTACCAATGCAGAGACTCACGTTCTTTGAAGTTTCTATCTTGACTTAACAGGCAGTTAGATGGCACAGTGGATAGAGTGCTGGCCCTGGAATCAGGAAGACTTATCTTCCTGAGTTCAGATTAGACCTCAGATATTTACTAGCTGTGTGATCCTGGGCAAATCAATTAATCCTTGCCTCAGTTATCTCATTTGTAAAATTATCTGTAGAAGGAAATGGCAAAGCACGTTAGTATCTTTGCCAAGAAAACCCAAAATGGGTTCATGAAGAGTTGGACATGACTAAGATAACAGTAAAAATCTAGTCTTAAAGAGTTGCATAGAGAATGTATATTCTAGGTGACTCTAAAATAAACATATAGACCAATAAAACCATATACACAATGACTGCAATGATGTAAATGACAATAAAACAATATTAATTGGCATGTATGTAATGCTAGCACTTAGCACAATAGTTTTTTTTAACTAAACAAATGCTTTATTAACTTCTGGTTTACATCGTTCATTTCTACCAGATAATGAGTTACATTTTTTTCCCTCATTTTTTCCCTACCCAACACCCCGGAATAGCAGTCCCACTAGATATCCCCTCATCCAATCTGCTCTCTCCCATATCTTCTCCCATACCCCCTTCTACTTTGCCATTAGGCAAGGTGAATCTCTGAGCCCCAATGCCTGGACATCTTATGAAACATTTAATTTTAAAACTTCGATTTTCAGATCCATTCCCTTCCTCCCTTGTCACCCACTCCCTCTGAGAAGATAAGCAATTCAATATGTGTTGTACATGTATAGCTATGCAAAACATTACCATAGTAGATATATTGTAAAAGACTGCTTATATTTCCCTCCCACCCATCTCACCTCCCACCTGGTCCATTCCCCACTTTGATCCTGTCCCTCTTTGATAGTGGGTACTTCCAACCTCCCCTCCCCCCAGAATGCCCTTCCTTCCATCATTCCCCCTCTCATACCCCTTTCCCCTACTCAGGAGAGTGAGTGAGGGTAAGATATTCCATTTAGTATGTATGTGATTCTCTCCTTGAGCCAACTTCAATGAGAATATGCTTTTGCCTTTTTGCCTCCCTGTTCTTCCCCTCCCCTGCAACTACTTTCCCCTTGCCTCTTCTACATGAGATAGTTTACCCTACCCTGTCTCTCTCCATCTCCTCTTGCCACTTTCCTCTCTCACTTTTTGACTTCACCCCTTAAGAATCATCCCTTCCTTGGGGTGGGTAGGTGGCACAGCGAGCAGAGCACCGGCCCCAAGGCCAAAACCCACCACACCCAACACCCAACACACAAACAAAAACCCACCAACCCCAAGTCACCCAATCCCAATTGCCCTCCAAAAAAAAAAAAAGGATCATCCCTTCCCATCAAATTCAACCTGTGCCCTCTATCCATGTATACCTGTGAACATATGCCATGTACCCTTCTTCAATTATTTTCATAATGAGAAAGGTTTCATCAAACACAGTTATTGTTTTTCCATGTAGGAATGTAAATAGTCCAACTTTGATAAGTTCCTTTTGGTTTCTTTTCCTTGATTACCTTCTCAAGCATCTCTTGCTTCTTGCGTCTGAATGTCAAAATTTCTATTAAACTCTGGTTTTTTCATCAAGAATGCTTGAAAGTCCTCTATTCCACTGAATGACCATATTTTCCCCTGAAACAAGATACTCAGTTTTGCTGGGTAGGTGACCCTTGACTTCAATCCCAGCTCTTTTGCCCTCTGGAATATCATATTCCATGCCCTTCTATCCCTCAATGTAGAAGCTGCCAGGTCCTGTGCTATTCTGATTGTGTTTCCACAATATTAAAATTGTTTCTTCCTGGCTGCTTGTAGTATTTTCTCCTTGATCTGGGAATTCTGGAACCTGGCTATAATATTCCTAGGAGTTTTCTTTTTGGGATCTTTTTCAGGAGGTGATCTGTGCATTCTTTCAACCTCTATTTTCCCCACTGGGTCTAAAACATCAGGGCAATTTTCCTTGAGAATTTCTTTAAGGATGATTTCTAGGTTCTTTCTTTGATCATGGCTTTCAGGTAGTCCAATAATTTTTAAATTATCTCTCCTGGATCTATTTTCCAGGTCAATGGTTTTTCCCATGAGATATTTCACATTGCCATCTATTCTTTCATTTGTTTGGATCTGTTTAATAGTATCTTGATTTCTCATAAAGTCACTAGCTTCCATTTGCTCCAGTCTAACTCTGAAGGAATAAATCTCCTCAGTGAGCTTTTGAGATTCTTTTTCATCTGGAAAATTCGACTTTTTAAGGCATTCTTCTCCTCGTTGCCTTTCTGAGCCTCTTTTGCCATTTGAGTTAGTGTATTTTTTAAGGTGTTATTTTCCTCAGTCAGGCTGTTGACTGTCATTTCATACTTTTCTTGCATCTTTTTCATTTCTCTCCCCAAATTTCCCCCCACTTCTCTTATCTGCTTCTTAAGGTCCTCTATGGCCTGTAGCCAGCTTGTATTTTCATTTGGGGCTTTTGGTGCAGGAATTCTGACCTCACGGTCCTCCTCCATTCTTTGAGCCTCTTTGCCCCTTTCACTTTGTCTTAGGCATATCTGTGCTGATAATTCTGGAATCTCCACAATTGCTGGTCTTCTGGGGTCCCTCCAGCTGGCTGAAGGCCTGGCAGGCCTGGGGCTCAAACCGCGGACCTGGGCAGCACAATAGTTTTTAATAAATACTTGACTCATAATTATAATGACCAAGCTTTGACCTGAAGGAAGGATGAGAGGTAAAATTCTAAGATTATAGAACCTCACATATATACTATTACTCAGTCAGTCAATATATATTATTAATCACTCAGTCAATAAGCATTTATTTAGCACCTACTATGTGGTAGATAATGTTAAGTATTGGGGATATAAAGAAAGGCAAAAGATAGTTTCTGCCCTAGAGAAACTTGCAGTTCACTGATTGGTTAGCCAGTTTTGCTTAATTACTTTTTCATCCTTTTCCTTATTCTTTGTTGTAAAGGACAACCTTCTGGGATAGAGGAGGGATATGTTTGGGAAAGTATTACCAATACCATAATGATAGCTAAGCTAGATGGCACAGTATCTAAGCAGTAAGTAAATCAGAAAAAGAGAAAATCAACCTAAGGGCTGGACTAGTCAGGGAAGGCTTCATATTTAACTACTGTGGGTAGATAGTCTTAATTTTATGTTAGTTATATTGTATATTAAGACATTATAATCCATACAAACTATACACGTATATGTATACATATATAAACTTTAAATATATTTATTTCATTAAAATTATTTTATGAGGTCTCATATAACAGCATAAAATCATACATTGTTGTACATATTTTTATATGTACTTGCCCCTCCTCCACAAAATTAGACTGTAAACTCAATGTAGGTAAGAATCATTTCACTATTTGTACCTATAGTGCCAATGCAATATTCACAGTGCTGATGGCCCCTATAAATATGTCGATATAGTGCTTAATCACAAAATATGACAGACTCTCCATATAGAAGACAGAAGCAAAACATTTATTCAGACACTGGGAAACCAAATCCCCCAACCAGTAAGCCGATTCTATCATAGTAGCAAAAGAAGTTAATAAGCCATAACAGCACAGAGAGCCACAGGATCCTTTAGGCTTCCCACAAACCAATATTTACCCACAAGCCTAATTGTCTCCCTTAGATGTGTCCTCTCCTTCCTCCAGTCTAGCTGCTCTGACTTCCACCTTCCTGTGGGCTCTGCTCCACCCTTCGGCAAACTCTTCCCACTACGGGTAGAGTATATCTTTAAAGCAGGAAGATCTTCAAATTCCTATTACCATTATAGTACCTATTTTCCAAGTGGCTAGCACAGTGCCTTGGCACATAATAGGTGCTCAATAAATACTTGTTGACTGACTTTTAACAGCCTTCTGGTTGGTCTCCCTGCCTTAAGTCTTTTCCCACTGCAGGACCTTATACACTCAGCTGCCAAACTGATTTTCCTAAAGCTCAAGTGTGATCATGTCACCACCCTTTTAAATATACTCCAGCAACTCCATATCACTTCCAGTATCAAAACCCCCTGTTTGGCTTTTAAAGCCTATCATAATATTATTTTGTAACATCATCCTTCTTTCCAGTTTTCTTATATTCTGCCCATTCCTACTCTGGTTTTTCTATAAATAAGACACCCCCAACTAAGGGCATTTTTCACTGGCTGTCTCCCATGCCTGTAATTCTTTCCTTCCTTCTCTCCAGCTCTGGCAGTCCCAGCTAAAATCCTACCTTCTCTAGAGGCCTTTGCTGATTCTTTTTAATTCTAATGCCTTCATTCTCTTCATTATCTCAAATTTATCCTTTTTATATCTTGCTTGTTCATAGTTGTTTGCATATTTTCTTCCCCATTAGCCTGTGAGCTTTCAGGGATCGGGGACTATTTTTTGTTTTTCTTTATATCCTTAACCCTTGGAATAGGGTCTGGTACATAGTAGGTGCTTAATAAATGCTTACTGACTGACTGATGAAGATGAGGCTTGCACTGATACTGAAAGCTGGACCCTCACTTTTCCTCCCCTAATCAAGGTCAGCTCACTGATTAGTTTCCCAAGCACCCCACCCCCTTCCTCCTTCTAATCTGAGCTCCTCACTCCATAGCTAGTAGAAGGGGTTACACAGGCACTGACCTCCTTTCTTCTTTCTATTCACTAAACTGTCTTTCTTTAGACTTTTTACAAAGGACTATTATTATGATTATTTCTTTCTACTAACCACTATAGGAAAACGTATTCAGATTGACAATGAATAAGCATGAAAAAGTTACATAAACCTTCAAATTAATCCCAGGTGTTCTTTGAAAATATACAAGGACCTAGGCCTCAATAAATGTTTGTTTTGTTTTACTTCTCCCTACCCCATTGTGGAGCTGAAATCCTCCTTCTAGCTGAGATTCTCAGTCATTCCTACTGAGAGATTCATAGGAATGAAATACAGCTAGAAAGAGCCTTGGACTAGATGATGTAGCTAACCCCTGAATTTTATACATTACAGAACTAAGTCACAGAGGAATGATGTGACTTACCCAGGGTCATACAACTATTAAGTATTAGAGGTGGTATCAGTATCAGTAAGTATCAGTAAGGCATAAGTATCAGTAAGTATCTGGACCCAGGTCTTTTTGACTTCCAGCACAGCAATAGCCTCTGCATCATGTTGCCTTTCTAAAGTAATAGCCCTTTTCTATCTCCCAGAGCTGAGTTCTGAGTCTTTTCCTCCTCCAAAAGAAGGCAGAATCTGAAATCCCTCTTCCTTTCTTCTTCACTCTCCTTCTTAAAGCCCACCATAAAAATTCCAGGAACCCCAGTGGAACAATAGGTGTTGATTGAACCACTGGAAGCCAGGGCAGAATTAATTTACAACTCAGAGGGAATTCTGGGCCATAGGTCGCCACCTTAGACTGGAGTGGGGAATGGAAGTGGTTGGGAGGGTCATTTCCTCCCTCTTCTCCTAGCCCCACTAGCAGCTCATTTCTCAATTTTATGCTTATTTGCATAGTCACAAAAGGTTTTTGTCAGTTTTCCCTGTTGGCTTGGTTTTTGACTACTGAAAGAGGTTAGTGTCATCTGAGATTTCAAAGTATTTGGACTCTTTCAGAGCCTATGAGAATGAATGTTCAATGAGATTGTTCTAAGCACTGATCCCTGAAGCAACCATAGCTGGCTTAACCTTTACTACCCAAAGAAATGTATTCCTTGTGGCATTCATTAGGCTTGTGGAAACTTGAAATTATTACACTTTCAAAGTTTAGATTGGTTTCTCCCATAAGTCACTTTTGAATGGATCAGATTCAAACTTTTGTGAGAAAGTTGTTTTTAGATTAACAAAGTAATACTCAGAATGGGAACTTTCATCCCAAATGAGGATTTTCCCTCAAAAGTAAAGGGAAATGAAATGCATGCAATTGCCTTTTTGTAATTTGTCTCTGAAATTTAGAAATAGCTTTCTGTGTGTTGTCATTTCAGGCTATACACTTAAAGCATCAAAATGAATAAACTACATCATTACAATAAAGAAGACAGCCAACAAAATTTTTAATTTTTTCCAAGGGAAAAATGGGTTTAAAATTTCTAAATGCTGAATTACTTATATCCCAAGAAGGAATGGGTGACAAGGGAGGAAAGAAATGGATCTGAAATTCGAGGTCGTAACATTAAATGTTTCAAAATATATATAAATACTATTATTAATACTCTTTTGCTTATAATAGGGAGATAAGATGTGCAGGCATTGGGACACAAAGATTCACCTTCCTCTAATGGAAAAGTCGATGGGGGTATGGGAGAAGGTATGGGAGAGAGCAGATTGGAGGAAGCGATATCTTGTGGGACTACTATTCTGGGAGGTTGGGTAGGGGAATAATGGGGGAAAATGATTGTAACTCAAAATCTGGCGGAAATGAATGATGTAAAACAGAAGTTAATAAAGTATTTGTTTAAAATAAATAAATAAATAAATAAATTCTAAGCCAAAAAAATTTCTAAATGACTTAATATCACAGGAAAAAAAAAAGTTTATATTTATTACACCTGAATCCTAATAACCTCTCATTTGTGGAGTGTTGATTAAACCTCAGAACCAGGAAGACAGGTTCAAGTACAACTTCTAACACAGACATTCATTACCTGATCTAAGGATAGATTGTTTTCTTTTTTTTTGGTGGGGGAAGAATTTGGATGGGAAAATTACATCTTTTCCCCCTTCTAGCCTCTAATCAAAATTTAACATTTCTTTAATCTATTTTAAAAAATTATTCTGAGAAAAAAGTAAATAGATTTTGCCAGTCTACCAAAACAGTACAGACACAGAAAAGGTTAAGAATGCCTGTGGGGTATGGGATCCTGGAGAAGTCACTTAAACTATGACAATTCTAAGAAACTCTTTAAGAGAGTAAATTGTAGAAACAGTGCAGACCAGCATTGGTAGATGGTCCTTTCCTTAGCCCTCTGTGTCCCATTCCCTCTCTCCATACTCTAGGTTACAAAAGTATATTTTCTAAGATGTATTTACAAGGAAAAAGGAAATATACAGATTCAGAAGCGATATATTTGGCTAAAAACAAATAGAAAGGTTCAAAAAATAAAAATCACAGATCAAAGAATTTTTTTTTGTTTGCGGGGAAGGCAGGGTAATTGGGGTTAAGTGACTTGCCCAAGGTCACACAACTAGTAAGTGTGTCAAGTATCTGAGGTAGAATTTGAACTCAGGTCTTTCTGGCTCCATGGCTGGTGCTCTATTCACTGCACCACCTAGCTGCCCCACAGATCACAGAATTTTGAAGTTTGAAGAGACATAAGAAATTATTTAGCCTGCAGACAACAAGTAATTATTAAGTGCCTCCCATTGCCAGGCACTGTGCTAAGCACTAGGGATATAAAGAAAGGCAAAAGATTGTTCTTGCACTCAAGGAGCTTACAATTTAATGGGGGAGACAACATATATACAATTTATAAACAGAATAAGTGCAAAATAATCAACAGACAAAAGGCATTAGAATTAAGAAGGATTAGGAAGTACTTCCTCTTAAAAAATGGGGTTTGTATTTTCAACACAGACTTGTAAAAAATTCCTGCTATAATGCACTCATCTGCTGGAAGGGTCATTCATCATCTCTCAAGGCCTCATATGAAAAATAACAGAAGGAACTAAAAATTTTTGGTTGGAGTAGAGAAGATCTAAGACATTAATTTTTATTCTGTTAGAATATGACAACCCTTTTGCAAAGTTAAAAAAAAATCCCACTCATATCTCACATGATCATACTGGTGCTATTTTATCTGCTGATATAAAAAAGCAGATGATGGAAAAAGCTACTATGAATTCCCTAACATTTTAAATTAACTTATATTTTATTATTATACTGTAGCTATATATATATATATATATATATACACACACACACACACATATATATATATATATATATATATGTATATATTTGAAGGCATGATTATCAAGACTTGCCGAATATTTTGTTGGAGCTTAACAAGGATAAAACACATCAATATTTGCTAGGCACATGAGATTATGGGCCCCTTGCCCAAACTCTGTGGCCTCCCAGGGGTCCAGTATCTGCAGGTAGTGAACTTCTGAGGAGAGCAGACAATGACAGTTATATTCAAATTACAAAAAATCTGTCTAAATAAAAGCATTAACCTTTGTGAACTTTGAGGGGGAGGGAGAGTTGGGAAGTGATTTGTGTAACACATTGAATTTCTGCATTGAGGTGGCACAGTGTTGGCATGCCAGTCCTAGAGAGAGCAAGATCTGGTCTTAGACACTTACTAACTGCATGACCATGAACAAGACACTTAACTTCTGTCTTTCTCAGTTTCCTTAATTCTAAAATGAATATAATAATACCACATGCCCCCCACAGCTGTTGTTATTTTGAATGAGACAATATTTGAAATTCACTTAGCACAGCTCCTGGCACAGGGTAGGTGTTTGATAAATGCTCGTTTCCTTCCTTCCTTTTGATAGAGGGCATAGGAGTTCTGTATCTCTTGGTGTTTCCATGATTATCCCTTAGATTGGGGGTGGTGTGTCAGAGAGGTATTTATACCTTTAGCTGACTCAGTGATTGGATAGAGACTAATCAACCTGTCTTTCACTCAGGAGGCTCCTTCATTAGCTGAATCAAACAATGATCTTGATCCAAAGACCTCAAGGGGAAAAATCTCTATTATATCCTGGGGAGAGGGTTTCGTGTTCTTCTGGGCCACCTGCTCCAAGAGGAGAGGTGACTATGGACTAGTTTAGACCTGATGAACTTTATTTAGGGATTAGTTTGAAAAGCTCTGATGTCTTTTGATCTGGGACTAGACATTCCTTTTAATAAATGTTTAGCTACTTTACTCTTGTCTATTTTTTTTTTTTCTGAATTGATGTCATTATCTCCTTCCTTGCGAGTCAAGACTAGAAAATACATCTTTGTGACTGGAAGGTATATAGAGATTGGTAGGAAGGAAAAAGAAAACTAGGTACTAGGATAGAACTTGGAGGTGGTGGCAACAACAGATTAGGATTCAGGGGCAATAGATCCAAGAAACTACCTGTCTCAGGGCCAAGAAGATCAAGGGGGCTTAGAATATCTTAGAAGCGAAAAGCAAAAAAGCTCTAAAACCAAAGGCTATCCCTAGATGGGTTCCAAGTGCAGAAGCTGGTATCAAGGAAAGTCAGTAGCGGCAATAAGGCCCAAGTTTCAGGAAGTGTCTCTCTTTTTTTTATAGTTTGTCATGTGGAAGGAAGGGTTGGGCAAGATCCAAACTATAGCATGCAACTTGTTTATGCATGGTCTATGAGCTCAGAATGGTTTTTGCATTTTTTAATGCAACAAAACTTTATCTAAAAATATAAAAAAAGTGATTCCTAGTTTGGGGGTAGGGTGGGGTGAGTGGGTCACAGAAATAAATTGCAGCTCACTTCATTTGAGCTTTAGGCTATTGTTTGTGAACCTTCTGGACTAGATTTTTCTGCTGCCTTCTAGCTTTAACATTTCATGGTTTACATGTGTCAGTCATATTATACACATCTCTAGAAGGCAATGCTAAGGACAATAGATAGAAGTTACAGGAAGACAGCTTTCAGCTTGAGAGGAGCAACTTCCTAATAGCTAGAATGGTTCAGAAATAAAATGGGCTGCCTTCTGTGGTGAGTTTTCTGTCTTTGCGGGTGAATACAATGAATGTTAGAAGAACAGAATTCATGTTTCAGGTACGGTCAAACAAAATGTCTTCTGAGGTTCTTTCCACCTTTGGGATTCTACGTTTCTTCAGTTAACCCTACTTTGTACTAAATTAAGGTCAACAAACTAGGACTAGAGCAGGGTCATATACTTTAGATTATACAGGTAGATATTCTGGGTCTCCCAAATTTAGATTAGTTGCATCTCCTCCTTAGGTTTGGAAGGATACACTTGAACACTTGTGGGGTTCTTCTTTAATACCATCAGCTGAAGCCCCTATTATGGGATATTATCCTCTCATATCAATTACCAATTAAAATTAGTGTCTTTCTTCTATCATTGATACCTACAGTGATTAGCACTCCAGTTTCTTAATTAGCTTTAACAAAGGAATGTTTATTGAGAAGATGAAGAAAGAACTGAAGTATAAGTAATTTTCCTCCACTCCTAGGGAGTACTCTGTCCCATAAATCATCTAAGTCCCTTTAAAGAGTGAACTCACAAATGCTGCAAAACATTTGTTCCATCAAACTTTTTTTTGAATTAGGAATAGTCAATAAAGAATTGTTTCTTTGCTTGTATCGCCCAGTATCTTGACTTCAAGATTAATCTACTACTGGTCTGTTCTGGTAAACTAGCTTGGCTGGCTACAAACTCTGGCCTGGGTTCCAGCTCCAGGACCTAACTTTCCTCTCTTGACATTTTCGAAGTATACAACTTTTACTAGTTTGGTCAATTTCTAACATCCCTTCACCTATGTCAGGAAAGGATAGCCACAACAGGTACTGGAGCAACATCAGGGCCATGTGCTCATGGCTTCATGTTGAACGAAGTGGGGAGAATGAGATACTAGAGCTATTCTTCTAAATTCCTCTAAATCCAGAGGATTAAAGACTCAGAGTAAACTTTTCTTCCTTACTTGGATGCATCCAGGTGGGGGGAGAAGGAGAGAGAGAGACAGAGACAGAGATAGAGCGAGAATGACAGACATAGATTCAGAGAGTCAAGGACAGAAAGACAAAGAGACCAACAAATATAGAGAGACAGAGATAGATCAACAGACACACAGACCCAGAGACAAACAGAAACAGAAGAAGAAGGGGGTAAGAAGAAAAGGGAAAGAAAGAGAAGGAGGAGAAGAAGGAGGAGAAGAAGAGGAGAAGGAGAAGGAGGAGAAGAAGAAGAAGAAGAAGAAGAAGAAGAAGAAGAAGAAGAAGAAGAAGAAGAAGAAGAAGAAGAAGAAGAAGAAGAAGAAGGGGAAGAAAGAGAAAGAAGGAGAAGGAGGGGAAGGAGAAGAAGGAGGAAGAGGAGGAAGAGGAGGAAAGAAAGAAAAAGAAAGAAAGAAAGAAAGGAAGGAGGGAAGGAAGGAAGGAAGGAAGGAAGGAAGGAAAAAAAGAAAGAAACAAAAGAAGTAGGAGAAAGAGTTTGGGAATCAGAATTATTTTGGAAGTTTAGGGTCTTTGGAATACACACCTAGCTCTGGCTTAGCAGCTGGTCAAAAGTCTGTTTACTCACCATGTGATTAGTAGATGAAAAACAGTCATGGAACTCTTGCACATGCTCTGAAATAGAGACCCAATACCTTTCCTCATGCACTTCCAAAAATAGGCTCACCAAAACGCACCTTCCCAGGACTCATTGGCCAGGCACTCATTACATATAGATTCTATATATGTGCTTATTTATGCACATTCACCCCCACCCCCGCCCCCGATAGAATGTAAGTTTCTTGAAGAGAAGAACTTTGACATTTTTGTCTTTGTAATCTCAGAGCCTAGCATAGCGCCTTCCAATGTGGTATGATTTTAATAAATGCTTTTTGATTGATTGATTTTAATAATGACGATTCATCAGATCATGGCAGACATAAATTTTCAGAGATGAAGGAGAACCATGGAAATCCTTCAAGTTAGACTTTGAGAGATGTACAGAAGGATGCCCCATTTAATTAGTAATACTTTCAGTCTCTCTCTTTTTTTTTTTTAATGAGGAGGATTAATTGTAGAAAGAACATTGAAACACTAAGAAAGCCAGGAATCAAATCCCTACTTGGGGTTTATTACTTATTATTACTAGTGTGGCACTGGGCAATTTTTTAACTCCTCTAAGCCTTAATTTCTTCATTTATAAAACATGAATTTCGAGCTGGTTGATAACTATGGCCTTTTTTAGTTCTACATCTTATGAACTATGGAACAAGATCAATGAGGTCTTGGTAATGATCAGGTACTGTTCTTATTTCTTGTCTCTGTTAACCTTCACAGATACTTTGGGAGTCATCACAGTACATGCTGGGGGCCACAGATCCAAGAAAGCAAAATGATGCTGGTTATGTTCTGAGTACCATAAAACCCTGTAGCATGTGAGAAAGATTAGTATAATTGCAGGCGTCAAAGAGAGATGGAGCTAAGGAACAGAGAAGTCGCTATGTAGCTAACAAAGGCAATAAGAGTGGCATTGTAAGAAAGCACAGAATGATCCAGCAAACAATAGGACAGATGGGGAAATATTGAAAGAAAAATACAGTGCACACTTTGCTATCAAAGCAATCTGGAATAGGGAGATAGAACTGGGTCAATTGTTATGTGAGAAAATATTGGTCTGCCAATCAGGGGGATGTTAATTTTTTGAATGTGAGACTAAAATATGAAAAGAATCAAGAATGGAGAGAGATGGAGTGGGGGGCAAAAAAAAGTCTTCCACTCTTGTCTGCTTTTTAAGTAAAATACTTACTAAGCTTTGGAGGCCTGAGTGAACTTAACAGTCCTCTGGAAAAATAGAATTAGATGGCAAGTTAACAAGATTCACATCATCAAAGGTTTGCCTTCTTTTTCATTAAAGGGAGATTTAAGGGGGCAGCCACGTGGTGCAGTGAATAGAGCACTGGCCTTGGAGTCAGGAGGACCTGAGTTCAAATCCCGCCTCAGACACTTAACACAAAACTAACCGTGTGACCTTGGGCAAGTCACTTAATCCCAATTGCCCTACCTTCCCCCCTCCAAAAATAAAAAAATAAAAAAATAAAAGGAGATTTAATACATTAAACAAATTAAATGAAAGTAGGTCATAAAATACTATAGACACAAACTCAAACAACTTAAAATAATAGACAATATAATGTAAATAAACAGATTAATAAGTTCACTAAGTTTTGGTTAGAAATTCATGATAATAAGATAACATGGGTGACCCCTTTCAAAAATTCATAAAGTAATTACATAAATTGTAGCAAAAAATGAACATAGTGATTCTGATTGTGATTTTTTTTACACTGAATATTTACCAGTAAACTGCCAAACATCCAATCAAATCACATCAGTGTTAGGTTTACAGATAAATACACCAAGTAAACTAGGCTAATCAGATCATTTTATTCTTTATTTGTGCAATTTTCTTCTTAATGTTGAAGGTTTTTAACATTCTCTAAACAATTCTAATAACAAAAAGGGCAATTAAAACAATCCTGAAAAGTTTAGCAAAAAAAGTTCTTTGGAAGGGAAAGGCAGATCAAGGTAGACTTCTAATGAATATCCCCTCTTGGCTTAGAGGTTTCTTTTTAGGGACGTAGAGTACACGTAGAGCATTCAGAATTGGGGGGAAACTTAGAGCAGATGGTCCAATTCTCTCCTTTTATGATGAAGAAACTGAGGCCTAGTGAGTATCTCAGAGATGTTCTCAAGGTACTTTGTGCTGTATGTGGCAATCAACTTTCACTGCCCGGCTGGGTAGAGATAGCATCAGTCTCAGTAGGAGAGAGATATCAAGACCTAGGTCCCCAATAGATGTTTTCCTGATCATGGTCTAAAAAGGATGGGCGCACGCACGCGCACACACACACACACACACACACTCCCACACCCACAATCTCTTTAGCATTCAAAGGATCAATTGTTTCATGTATGTGTCTATTTTCAATGTTATAAATTTCAACCCCAGCTCACTTTAATATTCTGTATTTTTGAGATTATGGGACTGACAACATTTATCACCTGACGGCCTGCTGACTGGTGATGAGCTCTCTAACTTACTAGGTTGGTCCTTAGATGAATGACATATAGTTTGTTGCTGGACCCATATGAAAGACATTCCATTTTAGTAGGACTTACCACAGTTTATGCTGATATAGTCTTCAGGAACTCAGCATCAGCATCATAACATGATGATATGTCAGAGAACTTTAGTGGAGTATTCTTCTTTCCATTCAAACGATCCCTCATTAAATTGTTTTTTAAATAATAATTTATTTTTCTCCCCAATACATGTAAAAGCAATTTTTAACATTTGTTTTTTTTTTAAGTTTTGAGTTCTAAGTTCTATTCCCTCCCTGCCCTCCCCTCCCTCTCCCTGACATGGTAAGCAATCTGATATAGGTTATACATATGCAATCATGTGAAACATTTCCACATAAGTCATTTTGTGAAAGAAAACTCCAATGAAAGAGAAAGAACGAAAGAGTGAATAGTATACTTCAGTCTGCTTTCAGAAAAAAATCAGTTTTTTCTCTGGAGTAGGATAGCATTTTTCATCATGAGTCTTTTGGGATTGTCTTAGATCATTGTATTGCTGAGAATAGGTAAATCATTCACAGTTCTTCATACAATATTGCTATTATTGTGTATGCTGTTCTGGTTCTACACACCACTTTATATCAGTTCATATATGTCTTTCCAGGTTTTTCTGAAATCATCCTGCTTGTCATTGCTTATAGCACTATAATATTCCATTACAATCATATACCACAACTTGTTCAGTCATTCCCCAACTGATGGCCATGCACTCAATTCTTAATTTTTAACCTCCACAAAAAGACCTGCTATAGATATGGACTGTCTTGACTTTGTAGTCCCAGTGCTTACCATAGTGCCTGGAACAAAGTAGGCACTTAATAAATGTTTATTGACTGACTATCTAAAGAAGGTCTACACATACAAGATTCCAGGATAGTTTAGGAAAATCACCTTATTAGACAAAATGTTGTATCATATCATACAGTCAATCAACCACAATTCACTAAATACCATAAGAAGAGTAATTAGCCTCAATCAGTGAAGGAATAATTGCTTACAAGAAGATGGCCTCCCTTTTATTGAGGAAGAGGGAAAGTCCATGGCAAATGACAGCAATGTGAAAATAAATATCAATACAAATCTTGTCAGGGAAAATCAACAATGATGTTGATGCACAAAATATCAATTTTTAGGTTGAAAATTCCAGTTAGATACAATAAGCGCAAAATAAGAACATTTCCTGAGGTCCTTGAGATAGAAAGATGTCACACAGAATAATCTGGTCACTAAAGCAGTATCTTGGACCTGAGTTAATAAAGCTTCCATCCTCCTGTTTACTTGCTCTGTTCTCTTCATTAAGTCATTTAACTTTTCTATGTTTCAGCTTTTACATTAAGCATTCTTTGTTTCGCTTTTTTTTTCCGGGCTTGTGACCAGGGAGCAGCCATGAGCAGCAAAGTCTCTCGGGACATGCTCTATGAAGCCGTGTGGGAGGTGCTGCATGGGACCCAGCGCAAACGGAGAAAGTTTTTGGAAACTGTGGAGCTGCAGATCAGCCTGAAGAACTATGACCCCCAAAAGGACAAATGTTTCTCTGGCACCGTCAGGTCAAATCCACACCCAGACCTAAATTTTCTGTGTATGTACTGGGAGACCAGCAGCATTGTGATGAAGCCAAGGCTGTAGAAATCCCCCATATGGACATCGAGGCCCTGAAGACGTTGAATAAGAACAAGAAATTGGTCAAGAAACTGGCTAAAAAGTATGATGCCTTTTTGGCCTCTGAGTCCTTGATCAAGCAAATTCCTGGAATCCTGGGCCCTGGTCTGAAGTTGGCAAGTTTCCATCCCTGCTCACCCACAATGAGAATATGGTGGCAAAGGTTGATGAGGTTAAATCTACTATCAAGTTCCAGATGAAGAAGGTGCTATGTCTGGCAGTGGCTGTTGGCCATGTAAAGATGACAGACGATGAGCTTGTCTACAACATCCATTTGGCTGTCAATTTCCTGGTTTCTCTGCTGAAGAAAAACTGGCAAAATGTGAGGGCACTGTATATCAAGAGCACCATAGGCAAGCCCCAGCGACTGTATTAAATCAACATGGTGTTAATAAATGGCGGAAGCGGCTAAAAAAAAAAAAAGAATTCTTTGTTTCAAGGTCAGAAGAATTATACCTATCACTAATTTGTGTTAGAAGAGTGTTCCATTCTCAGGGCAAGTTCTGTGTGAATAAAAATAAAACAAATTGTAGGTAAATCTCTCTCTCTCTCTCTCTCTCTCTCTCTGTCTGTCTCTCTGTCTCTCTCTCTTTCAACTAATATGTATCACTATCATTTTTGAAAATCAAATCTGGGAAAATCTGAATGTATATGACAGTTCAATTGGAGAATGATTGAATGATTTCTGGTAGTATAAAAGGATTTCTTTAAATGATGGTCTTCTTTATACTTATTCTTATACTTCAGTATCATTGCTAAGAAAACCCTATGGGCTGGGGCGGCTAGGTGGTGCAGTGAGTAGGAGAGCTGACTTTGGAGTTTGGATGACCCAGGATCGAATCCAGCCTCAGAAAATGAGCACCCACACATAAATAATGACTAGCCGTGTAACCTTGAGCAAGTTACTTAACCCCAATTGCTTAAAAAAAAAAAGAAAACCCTATGGACAGTATTGGCATGGTCCATGGGATCACAAAGAGTTGGACACCACTGAACACCAACTACAACACCAACAGCAACAACTGGGAGATAGATGAGGATTATAAGACCCAGTGCCTTCCCTCAGGAAGCTTAGAATCTAGTTAGGGAAACAAAATCTAAATAAATAACAAAAAATACAGGAATAAATAAGATGCCTCAAAGAGTTGTTAATTATTAGATGAACAGAATAGACAAGAAGCTAATAGACAAGAACAATCAATATAAACTAGAATGGTCTGGCAAGGTTTCAAGCACAAGAATGGGTATTTGAGCTGTGTCTTCCAAGATAGGTTTAGAAAGAGGGGGAGGAATTGAGAGGGCATTTCAGGAGTTGTAGAATGCTATGAGAAGTAGAACAGAGATGACAGTATAAGATAGTAAGTAGAGAAGCTTGGCTAGAACAGAGGGTTAAGTGAGATAAAAAGCTGGAGGAAAAATTGGTGAGGTAGGTTGGATTCAAGCTGTCTGAACTTTTATTACCAGATTGCAGAAATTTGACTTTATATTATAGATTATATGCCTTAGGCACATTAAGTGTAAGGAGACTATGGGAAGTATAAATAAAACTATAAAGTAGTCAGGTGGAGATCCAGTACTAGAATTCATGAGAGAGGTCAGAATTGGAGATGGGTGTAATGTGTGACATAATACCTCAGACTCTGGGCTTGCACAGATTGGGTCCAGTGTTGTGGAGATGGTTCAAAATATCAAATGTCTTTGGCTCATTTTGTTCCACTTCAAATTAATTCTTGGAAAAATATTCATATATAGCTGTCTAAGCATTCATAGATATGTAAAAGTGAAGGAGGATTTTGTTCCAAAAGATAACAATGTATATATACTATGTATAAGACAGTCTTTGTTCCAATGAAAAGAAAATTCAGAAAATACATAAAGAACTCACAATAGCCTATAAAAAGTCAACAGAAAAAAGGTCCTTTAATACTGTAGACCCATAGCATCACCCTTTGGTTTGGGCTTCCTTGAAATGAAAGAATGAACGAATGAAAAAAATGAAAGAATTAATAAATGCATAGAAAAGTTAGAGGGAATCTCTGGGGTGGGCAGAGATTACACATTTAGCTGGGCTCATCTTCAGGGCTGATGGAAAGGTCCAATGCCCTTTAAGTTCAGTAGCAAGGCAGATGGAAATGCATCTACTTTAATGTCATTTCCATTGATAAAACCATATATTTTTGTGACTTTGAACCATTTGACCATGTCAAGGACTTTCATTGGAGGTATATATGTTCTGGGTCTTCAGTGTTTATGACAGCTGAGGATCTAGAGGTTACAACACTGCAGAGAGAGTTGTATCTACAGGGATTGCTCTCCTGGAAGATGGTTGTAAGAATCCAAGATAGAAGGAGGACCAGTGGCCCAGGGAATAGAAAGGAATTGCTATTCTTTGTGTCTTGGGCACAGGAACATGTGCTGCCTCCCCTGGAGCCTGAGGGGAAATAGTAGTCAAATGGTAGTCAATGGAGGCAGTACTTTGGCCCTCTGTAGCACCAATGCAATATTCATGGCACATACTATGACTATGAATATGCCAGTGTAATTCTGAATTACAAAATGTAATAGACTCTCCATACAGAAGACAGAAGCAAAACATTTATTCAGATACCAGAAAGCCGAATCCCAGTACCAGAAAGCCAAATCCATCATAGCAACAAAAAAGTGAAAAGACGTTATTACTGCAGAGGGCAACATCATCCCAAAGCTTTCCCATACTCACAAGGCTGGCTGTCTCTCTGCCTGTGTCCTCTCTCTCCCCCAGCTCTAACTACTCTGACTCCGATCTTCCTGCTCCACCTGTTCAGCAAACTCCTCCCACCACAGGCTCCATGAGATTGCATTCGGTCTATTATGGGGCAGGGAAGATCTTCAAATTCCCATTTCCATTCTACCCTCTTGTCTTTCTTTCTCAAGGGTTGCTTTGACTAGGTAGGATTGTATAGGTAAATGAATTTGGGATTGCTAAAGGGGCAACTGGGTTTTTTGGTGAATCCAATTTTCCATAGAGGTATATTCAATCTTCCTCTTAAAGTGCCCACCCTATGTTTTTAATGCCTCTTGGGAAGGGAAATGAACTTGGGACTACTAGATAATCCAGCCCCTTCACATCAAAACTTCATCCAAACAACTCATAGTAACAGTGTATAGAAAAGCCCAAAATGTGCTTCTGGCTTTGGGAGCTATGTATATGAAACTCTTCTTCCCAACTTGATAATTCTCAGGAGTTCCTATTCTTTGATAGAAGATGTGAATTTGGAACTCTCAAACTTAGGGTTACAAGAAGATCAATTCCAAAAGCTAGCACTGGCCAAGAAATTTTATTCTCTGCTAGAAGGAGAGATTCCAGTACCATACTGCCCAAGAAGTTTCCCCTCCTCCATTGAGGATGTTGGGTTTCAAGAACTCCCACTACTTGGATCAAATGCTTTCTTCTCCAAGCCTACTACAAGGTTGAAAGATTATTCTATTACGTCTCCAAAACTAAAGCTAAGAATTCTCCTTTTGGATCATATAGAGAAAAGCACACCTGCCTCTTCCTGAAGTTCCAGGAACTCTCCTCTTGGGCCACATCATGAACACATGTAGCTTCCATATGTTTTGCTTCTGGAGCTGGGCATGGGCACCAGGAGCCAGGTCTACTCTTCACTGGTCTTTACTCTTAGGATCTTACAGATAAAGGAAAATGGGCAAAAAAATGACAATAAGGCCTTTTGGCTCTTTAATGGGAATGGGAATTTGATGATCTTCCCTGACCCTTAATAGACATAGGGGGGAGTTTGAAGACCTCCCCTGCTTTGAAAGTAAACTCTGCCCCCTAATAGGCTGAATGTAATTACATGGAGCCTGTGATGGAAGGAATTTGCTAAAAGGTACAGCAGAGCCCACAGGAAGCTTCCCTGCCGTGAAGATAAATCCTGCCCCCTAATAGGCTGAATATAGTCACATAGAACCTGTGGTGGGAGGAGTTTTGCTGAAGGGAAGCAGAGGCCACAGGGAGCTTTTTTTGAGCTAGCTAGATGTTGGGGGAGAGAGAGCATGCTCATTAAGGAGATAGAGAGGTTTTGTGAGTAAATATTGATCTTGTATTAGTTTGTGGGAAGGCTGAAGGATGCTGTGGCTCTCAGTGTGATTATAGCTTTTGAATACCTTTGGTACTATGATTGAATTGGCTTACTGGTTTGGGGATTCGATTTTCTGGTGTCTAAATAAATGTTTCACTTCTGTTCTCTACCTGGAGAATCTGGTATATTTTCTGATCAAATGCCATGCAATACTTATACTCATCGTCTTTATCATGATCATGAGTGCTGTAAATATTGCATTGGCACTACATTTGGCAGCGAGGATGCGATTGCAAAATATCAGACCTCGAATTGGAGGCAGAAGGGATTTAGAAGAAGAAACGACTATCCCAGGATGGGAGGATTTGCCTTATGCCTCCCTAGCAAGGGCGTGGTCTAAAAGTACAGTGCTTTGTGAAAACTGGGAACAGAGATTGCAGCAAGGAGAAACTAGAGATTTAGAAACATATTTGCAAAGAATACCAATAAAACCTTGGAGAGAGCTGGAGGTAGTGAGTAGAAGAGGCTGGGTTTTGCTGACAGGCTACCATATTGTGTATAAAAGCAGAGACAAACTGTCACAAGAGTTGGCCAAGTGCCAGAATTAGAGACCTCCTTTAGAAGAGCAACCTGGAGAGTCTCAGGTAGAAGGAGAGAGTACTGGAGAGTCTCTCTGCAGAAGCAGAGAGGGCTGTTGTAAATTTGGCTCAGAAAAAGAAGAAAAAAAGTAAAAGGAGGAAAGTTTATACAACTTTGGTAGAGTCAGAGCCTATTTGCTATGACCCTAGAAAGTCCATGTGTTGTACAGAATGGTGTAGCAGCAAGCACCTTAGCATCCCCAGGGTGGCTGCCAACACAGGTCCTTAGATTTGCTTTTCTAAAGGAAAGCAACTCAAAAGGGGTTAACAATCTTGCTTTAATCAAACATATGTCATTTACATAGTCCAAGGGAAAAAGTTCAGCATCCCCAACTTCAGAGAATACAGAGGTTACAAGCAGACAAAAATACAGACAGAGAAATAGATCAGCAGACAGGCTTCCAGATGTCTGACCATTACATCCATACCCAGTCAGTTACCAGAAAGGGAAGCATCAACATCTGGGTTTTCAAAGCTGGGGGGCTCAACGGCTGCCCAGAGTCTCATCTGGTCAAATCACAGAACACTTCTCAATGTGAGCCCCCAAAGCAAAGCCTCACATCAGGGTATATATAGCCTTCTCCTGGCTCAGAGAATGTCACAGCCCTCTTGACCCACTACCCAATGATACAACACCAAGGTGTGGGCATTCCTAAAAACCAAGCCTCCCATCATGGGCTCCATGTGACTACATTCAGAGTATATTTTCAAATCTAGGAAGGTTCTCAGAGTCACTTAAGCCTAGCCAAGTTTCAGGGAAGAACTTAAATTCCTATTCCCATAACATTTGGTCCCAAGATCTTTCATGCCCATTGCATATGCAATTTACATTTGAATAAGCATTAACATCTTAGGTCACATTTGTAAGATACATAACTAACAACTTATTACCAAACTTATTACCTCAAGGCCTTAAACAAACATCTAGGACATTGAATTATAATCCTCTCAATTCAAAACAAAAATGTCCAAATAAAGTTCTCTTGGAGGGAAGTGGTGTCCTTCCCCTCACACTCCTCCAGCCACTGCTTCCAAAGTCCTGAGGGGTGGCTGGGCAACAAAACCAACAGCCTGGGGTCCTTGGGGGTCCATGGCACTTCACCCCACCCACCATAGACACATACTCCTCCTGGGTCCCAAACTGTGGGATGCAGCAAGGAAACAAATTCAGTATTCTTGCCTTGTAGCATAGTCCTTATCTTGTACTATGTCTGAATTCTGAACTCCTGGGTTCCTCCTCTTCCCATAGGGGGCAGAGAGAGAGAGGATTGCTGAGGGCCAGTTCCAGTTGCCCAGGACTTTTGAGAGCTGCCACCTGGAGCTGCCAAGGACTGAGGAGACATAGCTGTGATGCCAGTATTTTGTCTGTTTTGATGTTGTTTTGCCAGATTCTTCCACTGGTGAAGGACAGTGCTGTTGTTGCAGAGGTCCTAGAACCTTGCTGTTGGTTGATAAGCCCTGAAGAAGGATTTTCTTGTTGTATGTTTACAGAAATCCTGGAAGAGGGTCTTGCTAATGTTTTCAGGGATCATAGGACTGTTCTGCAGACAGAGGATGGATTCATGAGGACAATGGCAATATATCTTTTGGCCTTGTTAAGCTTTGTCTCCCCAGGAACAGAGATTGCTGAGAACTTGTCTTCGGTCAAGATGAAGAAAAGACCTCTCATTGTGTATTAAATGCTGTGATGACATCTTAACCTTGTTGTAACTGAGACATAGATAGCCTTTATGCTCTCTACTGCCCCCCCCCCTTTTTTTAAGCAATTGGGGTTAAGTAACTTGCTCAAGGTTACACGGCTAGTCATTATTTATGCGTGGGTGCTCATTTTCTGAGGCCGGATTTGATCTCGGGTCATCCCAACTCCGAGGCTGGTGCTCTTACTCACTGCGCCACCTAGCCGCCCCTTTAGGGCAATTGGGGTTAAGTAACTTGCCCAAGGTCACACGGCTAGGTTTTTGTTTGTGTGGATTAAGTGTTGGGGGCCGGCTCCGAACTCAGGTCCTTCTGATTCCAGGGCCGGCGCCCTATTCACAGCGCCACCTAGCCGCCCCTCTACTGCCCCTTTTGAGAAGGTACTTGGCATTAACTGATGATAATTGTAATTCAGTTATGATCCAGGGGTAGAAAACTTTTTACTTTTTTGTGCTCTGTGACTGACCAAATGAATGTACTTTGTTTATGATTGGAAACTAGTCTCCATTTGAGAACGGGGGCTTTGTGATTGACTAAATGAATGTACTGCCCAGGCGTGGAGTAGAATTTGGAAGGGGGACTTTGTGATTGACTAAATGGATGTACTGACCAGGGTGGAGTAGTAGTTGAAAATTATTGAATTACACTTGGTGAATGCTATATTTTGATTTTCTCTGTTCTTAATTTGTCACTGAATAAAATGGAGGGCTGCTATGCTGGTATTTCTGAACCTTGGAAGTTGCCTTTGCTTGGCATTACAAATGGTGATACAATGTTACCAAATGGTACATTGTTTCATTGTGAAGCCTTTGGGGGCAGAAGCTTGCCCCATACTGAGAAGGCAGGTGAGTCAGGGAGGTGTTTAAGGAGATACTTGAGGATTTCACTCAACAGAAGATTACTGATATTTTGAGTAGATTCACCCAAAGCATAAGAGAATCCTTAGTGTCTTGGATGATAAGAATCATTGACAAAGGAGCTGCTGGGATAGTGGTAGATAAAGTGGAATGCTTGAAATTTATAAGTATTTGCCAGAATCCTTTTGTCCAGCAAGCTTTTAGAGATTTTTGGTTTGGCAGGAGGTAACAATATGACCAATCTATTAGCTTTAGTTGCTGATGGATGCAATAGAATGTATCCCACTGATTCTATGTGGCCTGGTGGAGACAGACCCTGGTACTCACTTAGACACTACATGAGAAAGTTGAAAGAAGTAATGAAAACTGCTTTCAAGGTTGGAAATGCAGATGCTCATCACGATATCCCTTTAGCAGTCCCTCATAGAAATATCATGGTGAAGATAGTTCCTCCTGCTTATAAGCACCTACTTCTGACTCTACTAATTGGTGAAATAGGACATCCTTTGTCAGAGGTGCTAGATAAGATTTCACAGCTAAGTGACTTAGGAGAAAGGGAAAATGATGAATTTCCTTGAGAGAGAAGAGTAAATAAATAGCTGGTGGATTCAAAGTCAGAATAGATTGCCTAGAAAAGACTCTTTACTGCTCTACTGAGAGCAGGGGTTGATTTTAGGAAAATTGATGCTATTCCAACTAATAAACTATACAAAATGTATCAAGAAAATGGGCTTGATGTTAGACATAATAGAGAAGTGAGAACTGCCCCTACAGATGCTCCTGAACCATTGTATCCAAGTTTGTCACACCTTCAGGGAAACTCAGATTAAAGAAAGTGCTGGGATAAGTGGAAGTGGTTAATGCAATGGACTTGTGGCAGTATATCAAGTCATTGGAATAGAGTAAGGAGGACATTGTCATATATTCTGCTGTGAATGAGGTTATGATAGTGAGTTCATGGATTCCAGAAGCATGGCTGACCCTATATTTGTTTCTTTTTGACTTTTTGTCTGTTAAACTTGTTTGTGAGATTTGTTTTCTACAGGGTTGGTACTCTCCACCTGCAGATGCCTGATTGCTTAAGCCAGATGTCATGGCCTGTCCATGACTGTGAGGTGCCATTTCTGGACCTGGCATTGACCAAATTCCAGATGACAGCTAAAGAACTGACCTTTCGAATGGAACCTCCTGGACCTGGCATTGACCAAGATCTGGATGACAGCTAAAGAACTGGGCTCTCGAATGGGATCTCTTGGGGGCAGGGACAGCTCTACATCCAATTTCAGCTTAAAGTGGCTTTGCAGAAGAGAACTTTCACCCCTTATTCCAAGATTTTGAGCCCCATTCATTCAAGGGGGGGAAGGATGGGGTGCTTGTGCTCAAGCCCCCCACCCTAAGCTATTTTATGTGTGAAGTTTTTCTATTATCCTTGTTATATTGTTTCAAAGTTCTGTTGACGCCAGTTTTTCCACCAGGAATTCCCTAAATTCTCATTTATTGTTAAGATGTTTTTGCTATGTAAGGGACATGAAAGATCATGTGGCTGAATGTAATGGGAATGGGAATCTGATGATCTTCCCTGACCCTTAATAGTTGTAGGGGGGGAGTTTGATGACCTCCCCTGCTTTGAAAGTAAACTCTGTCCCCTAACAGGCTGAACGTAATTACATGGAGCCTGTGATGGAAGGAATTTGCTGATAGGTATAGCAGAGCCCACAGGAAGCTAGTAGTCAGAGCTAGCTAGACCTTGGGGGAGAGAGAGAGAACACTCAATAAGGAGATATAGAGGTTTTGTTAGTAAATATTGATCTTATATTGGTTTGTGGGAAGGCTAAAGAATGGCATGTCTCTCAGTGTTATTATGGCTTATGAATATCTTTGGTATTATAATGGAATCAGCTTACCAGTTTGGGGATTTGGTTTTCTGGTGTCTAAATAAATCCTTCAGTTCTATCCTCTATCTGGAGAATCTGGTATCTTTTGCAGTCGAATGTCATGTGATACTTATAGTCAGGGTCTTTATTGTGATTGTGGGCTCTCTAAATATTGCATTGGTGCTACACTACTACACCTACCTTAATCATAAGTTATGCATCATTCAAACCTAAATTCATATTTCCCCCAATAACAAATATTTTCTGCACACACCTGCAGACGTCTAGCTACTGATGGCCAGCAGTAAGACTAAACTATGCCAGAGAGGAAATGGATTCTCCACCAGAATGTGGCTCACTTCTGTGTTCCTACTGCCCATGTCACAAATGGAATTCCTGGATATTGAACTGCTGCTTAACTTGAGCCCAGTAGCTATTATTACTGGCTACTTTTCTGGTCTCTGAGTTCCCTGGCCTTTAGTTGTTTCCTGACTTCAGTTTGATTTCCTAGATTTTAGGTCTTCCATTTGTCCCTGACATCTGGTCCTGCTGTAGTTTGGCTCTTCTTCTGATCCTGTATCCTGATATTCTCCTGGCTCTCTGTACTGCTCCTTGCTTGTCTCTTATTGCCATTCATTCACATCCTGAGATGACAGTCAGCAAATGTGACTAATGCAGAAAATAACTGATGCATCTTGACTTTAGCCAGAGTTTGGATTATAGATAAAATGCATACAGGGATGCACACACACACACACACACACACACACACACACACACACACACACACAAGATACCTCTATCCTTTTTGGAGAGTTTGATTCTGAATTGAAGTAAGTCTCCATTCCATTTTTATAACTTCTTATTTTTTAAGCTAAGGAAACAGAAAATGAAAAATAGAGACAAGAAGGAAAGAGGATACTCTTTTCAACAAACAATTCAAATTTGGTTTTGGTGCATTTTCTTAGCTCCCTTTAGGGTCAATGATCACGCATATTTCAAGAAAAAAGTAGTTCTATCTGCATTTTATCAGTTTGTAGAATTAGCTTTGTAAAAGCTAATGTCCCAATTCACCGTAAGCTCCTTTCTATATTTAAAAAATTGAGGTCATGTTTTACCTGAGGGAAAGGAACTTGAGAATTCAGCGGTTCATTTTGCAGTGATCCCTGTTTCGTTTTATCTCCTCTCTTTGGGACATATAATATTCAGAGATGAGATATATACACCAAGGTATAGGAAAGACTGTCTAAAGAAGAGCAAGTTAAACACTGGGCTGTATTTTTGGTATCTCTTCCTGGATACCCTCTCCTCTCTAAGTTTCCATGCAGACCTCTATCTTGGTTCTCCTTTTGCCTGTCTATACCTATCTAGTAAATTCATATTTTTATTTTTCTGGATCCATATCCCACCCCCTAGCTGATCCTTGGCCAGCCCTTCTGTCTCTTTCTCTGTCTCTCTGTTTCTGTCTCTCTGTCTCTGTCTCTCTCCTTCTCTCTCTTCCTCTTCTCTCTCCTCTCTCTGTCTCTCTCCCTCTCTCTACCCCCCTCTCTCTGTCTCTCTCTCTCTGTCTCCTTTCTCTCCCTTCCTCTCTTTTTCTCTCTCTCCCTCTCTCTCCTTCTCTCTTTGTCTCTCTCTGTCTCTCTCTCTCCACTCTCTCTCTCTCCATCTCTCTTTCTCTCCCTCCCTTTTTCTCTCTCCCTCTTTCTCCTCTGTCTCTGTCTCTGTCTCTCTCCCTTTCTCTCCCTCTCTCCTCTCTCTCTCTCCTCTCTCTCTCTCTCTCTCTCTCTCTCTCTCTCTCTCTCTCTCTCTCTTCTTCATTGGTTCAGTTTTCATCTATAGAGATTCTCCTTGAATTGAGCCTATATCTTGATCTTTAGTCCCACTTCATCAACTTTCTTTTGTACATTTCCAGCCAAAAGCCCAAAAGCCTCTCAAAGTCTACATCCAGAATAGAAATCACTATTTTCCCACTCCACTGAACCACCCATTTTCTTGCTTCTCTAGTTCTATGGAAAGGCATCTACTTTCAGGCATCTACATTTGCATACTCACAGTCATCCCTGGATACTTACCTCCTCCATAGTCAACGAATTACTCCATTCTGTCTATTCTATCTTTAGAACGTCATTTCCATCTCTCCCCTTCTCTCCACCCTTGTGGCCATCACCCTATTTCAGGCCCTTACCTCTTTCACCTGGCATTATTACAATAACTTTCTCATTGGTGTTGCTGCCTCAGATCTCAGATCTCTAATTCATCCTCCCCAAAGTAATCTTCCTCAAACATGGGCCTGATCATGCCATTCCCCACTGTAAGAGCTTCAGTAACTCTTATCTCTTGAATAAAATGCAAACTCCTTTCATTGGCACTTACAACCCTTCATGATTTAGTCCTGACCTACCTCTCCAGGATTATTATTGTGGTTTAGAAGGAAGATATCTTTTATTATTTACAGGATTATTAAACTGATCTACTTGCTGTATTTCATCTCTGCCTCTGAGAATCCTTAATTTTCCTCAAAACTCTGCTCCCACACCACTCGCTACATGAGGCCTTTATTGATCTGGGCAGATGTTTGTGCCTCCCTCTTTCAAAAGAATATATTTACTTTTATGCACACACATCACTCCCTCTTAGAATGCAAACTCCTTGAGTCTATGAACATTTTTTTCCCTTTGTAAATAGGCTCAAATGCAGGGTCTGGAATAGTAGATACTTAACAAATGCTTTTTGATTTGATTATTGACTGATAGTGATATCAATAAATTAGCTGTGGACAGATTACAATTTTTTTTTCTCCTAGAGAGTGTAAAAGCAGTGTATTGTTCCTTAGAGAAAAATCCTTGGTAAGGTGACATTCTTACCTCTTTCAACTCTTCATCTATTTGAAGGAATCCATCTACAACATTATAGCATCTGTATATTTTTCCTTACAGAATTGCTTTTAAAAAATCAGTCATAACCCTGGAAAAACAACCCAACAAAATCCCAGCATGTGTTCAGGAAGGACAGAGGGAAATGTTTTTGGATGTGAACATTGTTATATACAGAAAGTTAGATGATTTTAAAAACATGACAAATTCTCTGACAGCCCCGACTGTACCTTTCAATGCTCAGTCTATCACAGCTGCTGCTTACTACAATTCCTAACAAATGCAATAAACTGGAGTATGACCACTATAATTTCAAGGAGAAACACATTTATAGCTCTCCAGACACTTCACTATCCATTTAGATTTTTGGCATTTAGAAAAATTGTAAAAACCTTCCAAATAAGTGTTTGTCAAAATTGAAAGTTTAAAAATAAACCTGACTCATCTTTGGACTGAGCCATAGGTTAAAAGTAGAGTCAGAAAGTCTGTGTATTGTCCATGTGTATAATCTTTTGATTCCTCAGTGGAACCAAACTGTTTTTTTTTTGTTAATTGTAATCAATGCTGTTTTAAAAAAAATCATCTATATCTTTCTTTATATCACCATCATTTCTAAATATAGCCCTCTCCCACTCCTCTATACAATGAAACTTCCCTTGTAACAAAAGGATAGGGGAGAGAGAGAGAGAGGGAGAGAGGGAGAGAGAGATTCAGCAAAACTAACCAAGTCTGGCTGTATATGTAATATTACAAATCCATAGTCATCTACTTATGTAAAGAATGGAGGAAGGTATCAGTAAAGGAGCAAATATATTAACAAACAACTAGGCACTATAGTCAGTGCTGGGGCTTTAAATAAAAATCAAATGAAGTCCCTGACCTCAAAGAACTTAAAATCTAAAGGAGGAGATAACATGTATATAGATAGGCCAGTACACAATACACATAGGAGTAGGTAGAAGGTAACTTTAAAATAGAAGGCACAAATCACAGAGTATACAGAATATGTTGAACAAGATAAATTTTGAGCAGAATCTTGAAGGAAGACAAGAATTCTAGGAGGTAGAGGGGAAGAGGGAGAGCATTCCAGGCATGGGGAATGACCAGTACTAAGGCTCCAAGTTAGGAGATGGAGTAGAATAAGTGAGTGTGCTGTCTGATAATATATGTGGAAACAGTAAGAAGGCTGAGAAGGGAGAAAGGAGACAATATGAAAAATCCTATAAATGTCAAAGGAGCTTATATTTGATCTTGGGGATATTAGGGGGCTACTAGAGTTTATTGAGTGAGGGGGGAAGGGTGACATAGACAGACTTACAAATTAGGAAAATTTTATATATTTATATATTATATATACATATACATATATGTTTATATATAAACACATGTATGTTATTATTTATTATTATTGCTGTTGTTGTAGTTTAGGAGAAGGACAGTGACCTCTTCAACACTAATAGGGGATTTAAAATAAGTGTGGATAGCAGTGGATAGAGCATGGGACCTGGAGTCAGGGAGATCTGAGTTCAAATCTGGCTTCAGACATTTACTAACTGTGTGACCCCGGGAAAGTCACAACTCCTATTTGTCCCTGTTCCTTTTCTATAAAATGGGGATATACTGGAGAAGGAAATGGCAAACCACTCCAGTATCTTTGCCAAGAAGACCTCATGGATAAGTCCATGGGGACATGAAGAACTGGACACAATTGAAGGAGTGAACAACAAATTTCGGCGAGAAGATAACAAGTTCTGTTCTGGAGATGTTGAGTTTGAGATGCCTAAGGGGCATCTATTTGGAATAATCAAAGAGAATAGACAGTTGGTGATGTAGGTCTTGTGCCTGGAATTTCCTCCTTCTCTCTTTTTCTTGGATACCTTCTTTCTGGTCAAAGCTAAAGTCAAGCTTTGACAAGGAGCCTTTTAAAATTCCCTTTAATGGTAATTCCTTCCCTCCATGATTATCTACAATTTCTTTTATCTAACTTATTAATACATATGTAGTTATTTGCTGTGTTTCCTCCTCCATTAGATGGTGAGCTCCTTGAGAACAGAGGTTGTTTTTGTTTTTTTTTTTTAATTTTCTTTGTGTCCTGCTTAATTGATGCTTGTTGACATCACCTTTTTTATTTGATGTGGGACTGGAGCTCTGGAGAAAAACTAGGAATCTTGGGATTATCTACAGAGAGATGACAACTGATTACAGGGGAGTTCATGAGAACATTGCATCACACAGTACACTGAGAAGAAAGGAATACATAGCACAGAACCTTGGGGAAAACTCACATTTAGTGGGTGTGGCATTGAGGAAGGTCCAGAAAAGGAGAATGAGAAAGACCACTTTGAGAGGTACAGGAGAACTAGAAAAAATGCAGTATCATAGAAATCCAGAAAGGAAAGAGAATCCAGGAGGAGAGGATAGTTAGCAGTGTAAAAAGTTAAAGAGAGATCAAGAAAAATGAGGCTTGAAAAAAGTCATTAGACTTGGCGATTATGAGATAGGTTTTTAAAAAAATCTCTTCCTAGGGGCCAAGTTTAGTTATTATAATTACACAGTGTAGTGAAGCCCATCCATTAATGAGTCAAGATAAGATTGCAAAATTATAATTCCCCAAATTAATTTAAAATATACTAGACTTTTAGAGCTGATCACTCCAGACCTGGGCAGCCTGTTTCCTGTTCTACAAAGACCAGAGGCTCCAGTTGCCTTCAAAATGTCAGGATTTCATGCTATTTCCCCCCCAATGTTGGATATCAAAAGAATTTTCAGTAGATTAGAGTGAGAGGAATTTTGGAGTATATCCCAATTGCAATAAAATGTCCTCATGTCCTAGAAACTGTTCAGGTATTACACTTATTATTCATTTCTGTGTTCAACCAGAGTGAAAAGGCTATACGAATGCAATGCATTCTTAAGAGAATGCTTTCTATGGACCTCAAAAGGAGCCACAGAAAATTCTAAAACTCCCATAGAATGTTCACCATATTAATTGCTCAATCTTTCCAGAGTCATAGGGGAAAGTAACCTTGGAAATGACGTAAAATTAGCTGTAGGACATTACACTTTTTTTCGGCAATTCTATACAAACTTCTTTACAATAAATAGGAACTGTTGGGTGTGGAATGTGGGCCTTCTAGAGGAATATTCCTGAAATAAAGTTATATAAATGCTAATGGTTATTGAAAGCTATAAATAGTTTAACTTTTTCATTTTAAGATTTTTAAAAGGAGGCATTTAAACAGTTGCTCTGTAAACATGGCATTCAGTATCATCCCAGTTTGGAGATCTTAACAGGTCTGAAAACACTTAGTAGAAATCTTGGAAGCTCTGTTATCACCAGTAGACCATTGCACATTCAAAAATCTGTCTATCATTTGGATGTTGCCATGGCAACAACCTAGTTCCAGCTGGAAAGAACTGGCTCACTTGAGCTTGCATATCCTGAACTATAAGCTTGCTTTCATCCATTATAGAGCCATAAACTGTCATTTATGATTTGGGGTCACAAGGCAACGCCTGAAAAGTATAACTCAGGTGGATGAATGCCAGGAGAACTTTCATTCCATTGCCTCTTGTTTGTTTGTTTATAACTTATGTAATGACAACTTACTGAAGAGACGGCTTGTCATTATTTTCCATTGCCTGCATTTCTGATCAAGAGTCTATATTAAGGAAAGCAATTTGATATAATTTAAGCATAATTTTAGCTCTTACTTCATTCTGCTGGAAATCAAGTTAGCTTTTCTTGCCTTTTTATCAAGCCCCCTTCTGTCTGTAGGAGGATTTTCAAGGAGACCAGTAGAACTCCATACTAATACTCTCCAGATGGTGCAAATGAATGACCACATTGCTGATGGGTTTCCAGGTCGAAATGCAAATCTAAATGGTTTAGGAGGAAGATATCTTTTAAATGTGCCTGTCTCTTGCCAAGAGTTTTTCTATTTTCCAACATATGGATTTAAGAAGAGGAGAAGGAGCACAAATGGCAAAGTTACTTATGTAAACAAGATCAGGAAGCTGTCTCCTAGAAAAAAAAGTCCAACAGTGGAAAGCGTACTGGCCTTAGAGCAAGAAGACCAAAGTTTATATTCTGTTTTCACCTTTTACCTGCTCTATCACTTTGAACGTTTCAATTGATTTTGAAACCCCAACTTCCTCATTTGTAATAAGATTGAGCTGGACCAGATGATTTCTTAGGGTCCTCTCAGCTATGCTATTTTAATTATTCTTTGAGTTTATCTTTCTGGCTACTTGTTTCAGGCATTTATAAATAAGTTTCAAAAACTCACCCCAAATGTTACCAACTAACCATATTTTTCCTGTTCTCACATTTCCAAGTGTCACAGAAATGACAGTGAACATTAGCAGTCTGAAGAAGTATGCTTTGAGTACTACATCTCATATATTTAAAAATTAAACTTCTTACTTTCACATGACCTGATTCATTTGAGCATTAGCCTATCATTGCTTCTTAGAATGACTAGTTTCTCAGAGTCCAGGAGTAATTCTTTCTTTTTTTTTTAAACTTGTTCTCTCTAGTGCCTAGCAATGTGCTAACAATAAGTAGATATTTGACAAATGCTTATTAATTATAGCTATATATGTAGTCAAAATATTAGTACAGTGTCAGACTTCATAACCTTTCTAAGAGGAGTTACATAAAGTAAGAATCAAAATCCCAAGACTTCTATTAAATATATTGATAAAAGAGTATTTGATTGTCCACAAACCAGCAGCTAAGAAAACTTTACTTACCTACTTTCTTCACTGGGTGCCAGGACCTAGGCTAGACACAGTTCTACTAAAATGTTGACTATAGCTTCTGGGAAACACAGGGTCCTGGACCCAGAGCAATCAAAGTATTTTGGTGAGATTGATCTTCTGGTGAGAAGGGATGTGATCATGCCATCCATGCACAAGGTAAACACATCTACTCAGGGGACAGTGCTCTACTTCCCAACTCTCACTGGAACCAGATATGGGTGGAAGAATGGGATTGGATATTACCTCCAACATGTGGCAATCAGACTAGTGTTTGTTCTGTTACTATGTTTCTCTTTGTCTCTCTCTGTGCTTGTCTCAGTCTCTGGTCTGCCAGGCTCTGATTCTGTCTCTGTTCACACCCTCTCTTCTCTGTCTTCCTAGTTCTCTTTCTGGTTCTCTCTCTCTCTCTCTCTCTCTCTCTCTCTCTCTCTCTCTCTCTCTCTCCACACACACACACACACACACACACACACACACACACACACACGCACGCATACAGAGAAAAAGAGAGAGAGAGAGAGAGAGAGAGAGAGAGAGGAGAGGGAGAGAGAACTTGGATGCTGACCTTAGAAAGAAAACATCAAAAAACTAGTTCAACTATTGCCTCAGACACTTAGTAGCTGGGATCCTGGGTAAGTCACTTAGATTCACTCAGCATCAATTTTCTCATCTGTAAAATGAATTTAACAGTAGCATCTCCCTCATAGAGTTGTGATCATCAAATGATATGACATATGTAAAATAATTTTGAAACTTTAATTGCTACATAAATTTTCGTTATTAATAACTAAAATTATTAACCACTATAGGCCTTGGTTTCTTCATCTATAAAATCAGGGGGTTGACCTAGATAGACTCTGAGGACCCTCCAAGCTCTAAATCAATGGTGAAGTTTATCAGGCCAAAATGTATCACTGAGAGAGAGAATATCATATTCTGGAGAGAAGGGGATAGGTCTAGAGAAAAAAAAAGCTGCATTAATTTTCCATGTTTCATTCTGAAATATAGTATTTAGGAACTGAGGGATTTATAAAAGGTGAAAGTCAGACCAGAACTGAATATAAATTGCCGTGTATATTACAACAAGGTGGCCTTTTTAAAGTACATAAATATGAAATCATGATGGTTCAGGAGAGAATGGCAGGTTTTCCATTCCACATCACCTGTCCTTTCATGTGAACCACTAAATTATAATTATGTAGGACACAGCTACAAGATATTTATTTTAGCAAACTTTGTGCTATTAGTTTATATTTAGGACTTTTCCTAGGTTGTTTTTCTTTCATAGATTAGCAGGTGAGTAAATATCTATAATTAAAACTCTTTATAATGTCATATTCAGGGTTGCATACAAATTATTTGACATTTGGAATTGATAATCACCATTCACAATGGGCCTGTAGAAAATACTGAATCTTAACCTCATTGTATTTACACCCAATTACTTCTACGTTTTTTTCAAAAATAGAAATAGATATGAACACAGAATTTCACAGGACTGAAAATCTAGGGATAGAAGAGACCTCAGAAGCCATCTAGTCTACCCCATTTGTTTTATAGAGGAGGAAGCTCACATAGAGAGTGATTGTGGAAGACAGAGTTTGAACTCAGGTCCCTTGACTTCAGAGCCAGGGCTCCTTCCATTGTAATTTCCACAAAATGTGTTCTCCATGATGTCATTCATCAAGACCTAGGAATATGTGAACTTAGATTAGCTCATTAATCATTTAATGCTTATTTAGTACCTACTCTGTGAGGAACATTGTGGGCAAATATAAAGGAAATTGAAAAGACAGTTTATGTCTTAAGCAGTTATAATTGACTACTACTAAAGATATGATCCTAGGAGATGGTTAAATCCAGGAGTGAAGGGCTGCCATCACCCAACAATTACAACAAGCATTCATCTTTGATATTTTGTAAAATTCATGTTTTAAAATATTATGACGTTATTTTTCTCAAACCATGGAAATTTCTTAAATATTTTAGTGTCTTGAAAAATTATAGCTAAATGAATCAATGTATTAATCTTTACAATGAAGACATACATGACAAAAAGACCAAAAGTCACTAAAGAAGGACCACCAGGCCTAAAAAGTTCAGAGATTTCTCAAGAGAATATTGTCCGATCTACTATCTCTTCAGGGTAGAAGAAAGGTAAAATATTCCAGGTATTAATGGGTGCTGAACAGGTAAAAACCCTCAAGAATAGAGTGAATGCTGTCTGAACACATCATTCCATTCCATGGATAAATAGAACAAAAGACAAAATAACTGAGAAGTCAAAACCAGAAATCCATGGGATCTAAAGTTGAGCAAAGGTTGGGTAGGGAATCAAATGTGTTCAGTGTTTTGGGTAAAGGACCCAGAGCCAAGATGGGGTACACAGAGAACACTGGAAGAATAATAAAGAGAGAGGAAGCTTTATAACAAAGGATTGCAATATGCATTATGCAAAGAATTGTTCTGAGGAAAGCTACAGGTTGACCACATCTTGTAGTTTCTCAGAAAAATACATAGAAATGCAAAAGATATCAGCCTCAACATCCATCTTTGATAAAGAAAGCCTATGAAAGCCTGATGAAATGCAAATTAACTTGACATTTGTCAATTTATTCTACTAATATCCATCAATATGAATGTGAATTTCTTTAATAGATACCACATATAAATAATGAGTTGGTCCTACAGCTGATGAGCAGAAAAAATTTGTACTACATTGTATTTGGGAAAAAAACAACCAAACAAATGAACTCCACAGAGTTTTTAGGGATCCTAAGCTGCACATTGCCACAAAACCCTGTTTCTTTCACATTAATATTCTCCTAGTGATAATATTCAGTTGTGAATAATGAAAAACCTATGATCTCAGGACTGAAGTTACATATAGTGCTTTCCAAAAGTCCTAGTGCAATTTTAAGCTTTAGTAAAGCAGCTTAAAATTATACTAAGACTTGTAGGACAACCGCATGACACCAAATGTAATGGAAAGGAAAGTTTAGGTTTAAAGAAACTGCAGCATCTTTCCAATGATGAATTATACATAATGAAAAGGATTAAGGGCATTCTTAATGGCCTACACTAGAATGTAAGTTCTTATCCTGTAGGGATTGTTTCATCTTTTATATTTGTGTCCCCAATCTAGCAGAAAGTCTGGCTTATAGTAGGCACTTAATACATGTTTATTGATTATTTAATTGATATGTACTTGGGAAGCAGGGAAGTTGTCTTAAAATGAGAATGAAAAATAAGATTTGGGTATCCCAAGTGTGTGTGTGTGTGTGTGTGTGTGTGTGTGTGATGTTGGGTTTATCCCCTATCCAGTATTCATGGGAAAATGTGGACAAGAATTGCTCAGGATTAGAAAGTATGGAGGGATTATAATTTATAAGAGGCGGGGAGAGTACTTACAGCTATAGAATTGTGAAGATGCTGATGCACCTCAATTCTTCTAATTAATTTATGACAGCTCTTTTAAAACGATGGGTATTTAAATGCTATGAAAAAAGATGGACAAGAAAAATTGTTTTCAAATGCATGCTTTTTGTTGCTTTTCATAATGACACTTCTTTTTTTTAACATTTTTTTTTTTTTTTGCATTTTGGAGGGCAGTTGGGGTTAAGTAACTCGCCCAAGGTCACATGGCTAGGTTTTTGTTTGTGTGCAGTAAGTGTCTGAGGCCGGATCCGAACTCAGGTCCATCTGACTCCAGGGCCGACACTCTACTCACTGCGCCACCTAGCCGCCCCATGACACTTCTTTTGAAACTACAAGCAATATAAGCGAGGACTCAACCTAGCTACTACAACATTTTTCATACTGTACTGTCCATGAGCAGCCAATAAATATTGAGGAATAACTGAGATAATTCTAGTTTCCACAAAAGATGTTCTGAGACTTACTTACGAAATGATATTAACAAGCTTCTTAAGGAATTAAGGAAAGAACTTTTTATTAAGTATTTATGATGTTCCAGGTGCTGTTTTAAGCTCTGAGGACACAATTACAAACAAAAGACAGAACTTGCTCTCAAGAAACTTACATTCTGATACAGAGGAAAAACACATACACACAAAAGACTTAAGACAGATGGGATGCATGATTTTGAAGTATAGAAAGCCAGGAATGGGGCCAGGAGGATAACAAAATGGCAGGTTGACCTAAACCCCCTCACAAAATGGAGGCTCCATGAGGAACTCACCAATGGGAGAAAGGGAAAGGGCTTTGTTGAGAAGAACAAAGGAGTGGTCACATGTTCCAGAGCAAGGAAGTCTCAGGCCCTGAGGGAACTTCCAAGAATGGACAGCCTTGCTTGGAAAGGCTAAACATATTAAAAGTAGCACTTTAACACTAAGGATTTATCTACTTTTCATTCCCAACAGTTACCAAAGAAAAGAGGTGGCTCTAGATTCTCTGAAGGCTTTTCATTATGAGATAAGTCATGTCAGAGTCAGAAAAAAATGGTACAGTCCAGTTCACATTTCTACTAAGTCAGCTATGACAAAGTTGAAGAAGAAATGCTGGGATAATGGAAGTAATACTAGACTAGATTTTCTCGTTATAGTCCTCCCATTATATAGCTATATGACCTTGGCCAGATCAGTCTATATCTTTGGGCCTGTATCAGGAAGAAATTAGACTAGATGAAGAAATCTGATGTCCCTTTAAGATGTAAGATTATGATTTAAAATAATGTTCCAGAAGAATAGAACTAATTCCCTCTGACAAAGAAAGATACAATATAAGTTACTGAACTGGTTCACAGGATTAAAAAAACAAAAACAAAAACTAAGTATGTCATTTGACTCAATGTTCTTTGTTCATTTCTTTTGATAATTTTAGGTCAGGCTTACCATTGCAACATTTAATAGCATGCTGCTGAATAGACTATTTTCTCAATATAATGAAGCCTCATTACTCTGAAAGGACTTTCATAGACAATTAGTTACCTTTTTCGTTGTTGGCTTGGACAAATTTATGGATCCTTGTGAAGTATCACTTCTGGGATCACTCACCCAACAAAGCACTTTCATACTCTTAGGTTGGGGTCCCCCAAGGGCATAGTTGCTTCTAGTCTCATAGTTCTAAGGATAGAAAATCCTGAGGGGATGGGCTTCTAACACTGTAGCTCCTGAGTTCCTAACAGTATTACAGAATAACTGGTTGAATTCCATTAACTTTTTAGAAATGGATTTACTGAGAAGCTACAACAAGAATAGTTAGAACAAAATATTCCCACCCCCCCCCCCAAAAAAAAAAAAACAAAACTGCTAGGTCCCAGAGAATGGGCTCAAATTTAAAGTACAATGATTCTTTATGTTTGTAGAGAACATGTGTAATCATGGTGTAACTTCTAACTCCTAGCTCCGGAAATCCTTTTCTTCCTTCATAGAGGCCTAATGAAGTTTCTTTCAGCTCTCTGCTGGGCAAGACATACACTCCTGGGCCAGTCCACTCATCTGTTTTTGCCTAGACCTCCCTTTTGCTACTGATACTCTAGTATCTCTTCTTCTTGGATGTGTGGGAAGAATAAAATGCTGGTTATGGCATAGGTATTGCATTGGCTTTTTAGTGTGCTGTTGGGCTTGGCTGCCCCACAATTTCTTCGGACCTTATGATGTCCACAAGTTCAATTCCAAGTTACTTCAATCTTATAGTTGTTGCTTAGTAACCTCAATTATTTCTATTGGTTCTGTTGGCCAATTAGGCATCTGATGATTATGATGGAACCCCTGAATTTCCCAAACTCACCAGATTAACTGGACACTACATCTCAGAATATTTGTTAATCTATTATTAGGAAAAATAGATACAAAAGAACCAAAAGTGCCTTGTGCTTATGAACAAATATCTCCAAGAAGAATGTGGTCAGCTGCCCTTCCCCCAGAAATTCAAACTGGTCTTCAATCTTTTCCAAAGAAAAAGACTAATAGTTTGGTGGGTTGCCCCTTTGGGATGCATATTTATTTCCAGCTCAATAGTTCATGAGTCATCAGTCCTTTCAGCACCATAGCCAATTAGAGACTTTTTATCCTTACACAGTACCAAAATGTGAGCCAGTAATGGATGAAAGTAGGCTCAATAAAGATTCTACATGGTTGAATTGGAAGCAGGCAGAGAATATTTGTGTATGCTTTAAATATTAAAATGAAACAGAGAATATCTTCAAACGCTTCAAGGACTGAGATTTCATTGGCTTCCCAATTATGGTTGTTCAATGGAGTATTGGCCAGTGAGACCCCAGTATTGGGAGTATTCACAAATGTATGTGTTTGGGAAGCCTGCTTGTGGAAGTGTGTGATGAGTGTGGACTGGAGGGGCTCAGAACATGAAAAGGTATTCTCTGATTATTTCCTGTCCATTTATTGCTTGGTGAACAAAAGCCTTTTTGGTTGGTTACTGAACCAAAACTATGCATGTATACAAAATACATTAACTAGTGAAATCAATTTTTCTTTCCTGCTGGTAAGGGGATAAATACTAAAATGCTGTAAGCCTCCAGGTGGGGAGAGAGAAGTAGCAGTGGTGATAGCAGTCTCTTGCTGCCAATGCCCTATCTTTCCAACTGGCCAACATGTAGTTGTGAACAGAATGCTTCTCTTTGAATCTTTGGATTCATTCTTTCTGGTTCTTAGGTGAAAGAGCATTGCAAACAGCTGCAGGCAACTTTACGAGCTTTCAAAGTACCAGCTACTAGTGACCCAGGAACTGGAGTTCATATGAGTTTTCTAGTAGTTGAACCAGTGAAGGGTGACCTTCAAATCCAACTCAGCAGTGAATTGTATCTGGCAGTTAAGATGATGTTTTCTGGGGTGAATTATCTATGCTACATTTGGAAGTAAAGCTATTGGGTCAAATGCTTTGTGACATCCATTTGTGCCCACTCTCCCCATAAATGTATGTGGTATAGAGGAAAGTTTACCCCTAAGTTTGGAGGATGTGTTTTCAATCATGTTTTTGTTAGAGCTTTTCAATGGATCTTTCTATATCAGAGCTAACATATTAATTGATTAAATGATATCAGAGTTCTAGTCAATAGTATCGGTGATATTGAGATATTAATTGGCACTGGCAATTGATGTGAAGGGGGAATATACTGAAAAGGAAGCTTGAGATGATAACACTAGAGAGTAATCCCAATGCCCCTCAGAGATACTCCCATAGCCCTCAAAAGGAGATGACCCAAAATGACAGTGCAAATGAAAGTTGGGAAAAATATTCTTTTATTCTATAAATGTTATTCTTGGATAGCAGGGTTTCTGTATCATACTTATTTAGGAGTTCTAGGGAAAGACCTTCCTTCAAAAATCAATTCATTCACTACATGGCTGGTCTGCTCCAAAATGTTTGAAATTTTGCCATTACAGATTCATTCCTTTGGTGGGGGTGAGAGTGGTAAAAATGTATTATAGGTTCTAAAACTTTTTGTGTCGTGAATTTCTTTGGCAATCTGGGACTCTTCAGAGTTTAAAAATAAATTAAAAAATGCTAAATTTCAGTTAGAATTTATTGTAACAATAGAATATTTTTCCTACCCAAGTTCACAGACCCCCTGGAATCTAACCATGTACTCCTTTGGGAGAGTCCATTAACCCCAGGTTAAGAGGCCTTTTCCCAGATCTTTTATTCAAATTAAAATACTCCATATTAAACCATTATTGTCAATTAAGATATTAATGTGGATTCATTTTTTTCTTCAAAATGTTCTCTAAAAAGCTAGCATACCTGAAGCGATTAAACTCTAATAGGCTAAATTTAGATCAGAAAATGAATGAAAGGATGAGTCTGAATTATGGCTGCTACTTAGGAAAATAATGTCTTGGTAAAGCACAACAGTTCCTAGATAGTCACTGAGTAGTCCAATCATCAAAAAGGAACCTGAGGACAAAGGGGCCATCAAAACTACAGAGAGGATCATGGAATCTGTAACCTAGGCCATGACAGAAATCAGAGTCTGGGCATATGGATTATGGCAATGTATATGCAATACTGCCCAGACCCACATTATTTTAATGACTAAGGTTATAGGTTAGTAGACTGACTGTCAGAGATGCTACTCTCTTTATGTAAGCTACACTCATGAAATCATAAGATTTAGAGGTAGAAAAGACCTAAGAGTTCATGTTGTTTAACTCTCTTATTTTGCAGGTGAGGAAACTGAGAACCAGAAAGATTTAGTGACCCAACTTTTAAGTAGCAGAGTTACTGATACAAAAATCCCTAACTCTTTCTACTAGATAATGCTGCTTCTCCACCTAAATTCTTAAATTTTACTTACTAGCTCTATGGGAGGAGATTTTTTTTCACTTTTATTATGTAATGAATCTTCATTCACAAGGTAGTACAATAGTTTTTCAGTTGCTATAGGAATCACCCTGAAGTACTGACAGGAGAAACATTTAACTTTCTTCTTTGTGACATTACTAGATGATTCCAGAACCCTCTCCCACACTCATGTGGCCCAGGAGCATTTCACCACCTCCTTCCACTGTCAGTGAGTCAGTGCATGGTCTTTTGTTCAGGATCCTGCTCAAATAGGCTGAGTTCAGATATTGGAGAAAAGCCACTTTTATTCTTTCTTGTTGGAGAAAGAAGAAACTCCATCTGGCTAATCTGAAGATCAAAAAAGTCACGCTGTTTCTGTAACCAGGCATGTAGGATTTAGAGGTAGAAAGGGTAGAGATCATCTAGTCTATATCATTTCACAGGTGAAGAAACTGAGACTGAGATTTAGTGATACAACTAATAAGTAGAAAACTTAAGACTTGAACCCAGAGTCCCTGAATACAAATGTGTTGATTTTTATATCATACCATCCATGTTTCTCAAATTAAATTCTTTTTTAGCTTTTTGGAAGGGGAAAGAAGGGCAATTGCCCAAGGTCACATGGCTAGTAAGTGTGATCAATTGTCTGAGGTCAGATTTGAACTCAGGTCCTCCTGACTCCAGGGCTGGTGCTCTATTCACTGCGCCACCTAGCCGCCCCTCAAATTAAATTCTTATACTTTGCCTTCTCTATTAGAGGAATTTTCTTTCACTTTAAATATGTAGTGAGTCAAGCTAGTGAATGAAGAAGAAGCTTTTAAGACTTAGAACTGAGACAGCTAGTCCACTTCCCCTCCCCATAATAACTAACCTATTAACATAGAAGCTTAATAGCATTTCTATGATTCTTCAAGGCTTACAAAATGCTTTTAATATGTTATGTCATTTGATGATCTTCATTTTACACATGCGAAAAATAAGGCACAGAGAGGCTATTTACCCAACATCATACTGGGAGCATGTAGCAGAACCTGGACTATAAATCAGTCCTCTTTCCCAGGTAAGGAGTGGGAAAGATTCCCACCAAGCTATCTCCTGAACTGTGCCAGGTAAGGTAAGGGGTGATGGAGACTGAATGAGGTTGGGAGCCAGGAGAAATCAGAGTAGTGGGACAAATATGTAGACTACAAATATAAGAAAACAATCAAATATGAATATTAGAAATTACTAATCTTGAAATAGGAGTGTGACCTTTAAATGTATCTCAGTCTCCCTTTTCCCCACCTCCACCTCGCCCCTCTCCACACCAATAACTCCAAATGCAATTGATAGATTTATTAATTCTCCTTGTAACTCTTTGAGGACTGTCAAGAATACTACTGCCACTTTTCATAAGTATAACAATGCATCATCAAGTAACAGGTTCCATAGAAAATGCAACAAATTTTGCTCGATGCCTGTGGGAACAGTGAAATGAGGTGTGTGGAAGATAGACTAATTAATGCAATTTGAAACTAGCACCATAGTAATTTACAAACAAATTATACCTTTCTTTCTGGGGGCAATGATCAGCTGTAGTCTTGTAGAAGGTATAATTTTCTTTTTTTTAATCGATAAAGAGGTATTATATGGAATTGATTGTATAGAAACAATATTACAGCTATTATGGCTGCTGTATATCCTCTCAAGTTAAGGCACAAGCTGCAAAAAGTTACTGTGGGGATGTGAATGGTGGTCATTTTCTACATTATTGTTTTTGGAAAGAAAGCCCATAAAATCAATTTATGTTTATCTGTCTTCTCCCAGAGAAGGTAGGTTCTTGCAGAACTTATGACTGGATAAATGTAGAGAAGGGTATGGTTCCTCTTATTTTCACTAACCTAAAAATGAACTTTGGTTCAGTAATGTCAACAAATATAACTGTCACACTAATTGGCTCAGCTATCATTGGCATGATATTAATGAGTTCAAGTTCAAGATTTGATCCTGGCTTTGTCGATTTAGCTTTGCTTTGCTTTATTATCACACCATGTGATCCTAACAGCAATCAGCCAAGATCACGAATATGTGACCTTGGTCCCATGAGTGTGCCCATGCAATGTGTAGTTGCTACAGGAATGAAATAACTCTAAGAAAATATCTTACTGATAACAACGTGTTATGAAGTGTGTGTGTGTGTGTGTGTGTGTGTATGTGTGTATGTGTGTGTTATGAGGGACAATGAGCCATTCTTTAAAAGAGATGCTCTTAACCTTTCTGTGTGTGTCATGTACTCTTTTTTTTAATCATTTAAACAAATGCTTTATTAACTTCTGTTTTACATCATTTATTTCTTCCAGATTTTGAGTTACAATCATTTCCCCCACCCTGTTTTTTCCCTACCCACGCTCCCAGAACAGTAGTCCCACAAGATATCGCTTCCTCCAATCTGCTCTCTCCCATATCTTCTCCCATGCCCCCTTCGACCTCTCCATTAGAGGAAGGTGAATCTTTGTGTCCCAATGCCTGCACATCTTATCTCCCAATTACAAGCAAAAGAGTATTAAGAATGGTATTTATATATATTTGAAACATTTAATCTTAAGACCTTAAATTTCAGATCCATTTCCTTCCTCCCTTGTCACCCATTCCCTCTGGGGAGATAAGTAATTCAGTATGTGTTGTACATGTCTAGCTATGCAAAACATTATCATAGTAGATATATTGTACAAGGCTGCTTATAATTCCCTCCCACTCATCCCACCCCCCACTTGGTCCATTCCCCACTTGATTCTGTCCCTCTTCCATAGTGGGTACCTCCAACCTCCCCTCCCCCCAGGGATGCCCTCCCATCCATCATCCCTCCTCTCATCCTCCTTCCCCCCATTCTGTTGTAGGTTGAGATGTCCTACCTAGTATGTATGTCATTCTCTCCCTGAACCAAATTCAATGAGAATATGGTTTCACCTTTTTGCCTTCCTATGCTTCCCCTCCCCTGCAACCACTTCCCCCTGCTTCCTCTACATGAGATAGTTTACCCCACCCTGTCTCTCCCCATCTCCTTCTGCCACTTTCCTCTGTCACCTCACAACTTCACCCCTTGAGTATCCTCCCTTCCCAACAAATTCAACCTATGCCCTCTATCCATATATAACTGTAACCATATACACACACCTTACATATGTATTCACATGACCATACACCCTTCTTCCATTATTTTCATAGTGAGAAAGATTTCCTCAGTCACAGTTATTGTTTTTCCATATAGGAATGTAAATAGTTCAACTTTGATAAGTTCCTTTTGATTTCTTTTCCCTGATTACCTTCTCAGGCATCTCTTGCTTCTTGTGTCTGGATGTCAAATTTTCTATTCCATTCTGGTTTTTTCCTCAAGAATGCTTGAAAGTCCTCTATTCCACTGAATGACCATATTTTCCCCTGAAACAAAATACTCAGTTTTGCTGGGTAGGTGACCCTTGGGTTCATTCCCAGCTCTTTTGCCCTCTGGAATATCATATTCTATGTCCTTTGATCCCTCAGTGTAGAAACTGCCAGGTCCTGGGCTATTCTGATTGTGATTGCTGGATCTCCCTATAGTTCGCAGGCCAGGAGCTGGAGCTGCCTCTGAAAACTACAAAATGGTGTGTCTCCTCAGCTGCTTCTGGTCCCCAGGGGAGGAAGCTGATGCATTCCCCAAATACTGGTCCCAAAGTCCACAGGGCACTAACCTCTCACTTTGTCCTAGGCATGTCTATGTTGATAATTCTGGAATTGCCACAGCTGCTGGTGTTCTGGGGTCCCTCCAGCCAGCTTCTGGCCCTGGCGCCCTGGGGCTAAAACTGAGACTTAGGTGCTCGGCTGTGCTCGGCTCCCCATGCTCTGTGTGCTGTGCACTGCTGGCTCCCAGAGTGCTGTGCTGGTCCTTCCTGCAGGGCTGCTGGGCTGTCCTCAGTGGGAGGTTAGCTTCTCTGTGTCGTTCTATGGGTGCTGGGCTCCAGAAGTTGTTCAGAGTCCCCTTTTACATAGTTTGGAGGAAATCTGGGGGCAGAGTGGCTTGGACGAGTTGTTTCTACTCCACCATCTTGGCTCCGCCCCATGTCATGTACTCTTTAGGCACAATGGTAAAGCCTCTGGACCCTTTCTTAGAATAATGTTGTTAAATGCATAAAATAAAATTCATCGGATTGCAAAGGAAAGCAATTATATTGAAACACAGTTATCAAAATATCAAAAAGTTCATGGATCTGAGAATATGAACTCTTCCTCTAAGAGAAAATTATTTGAGGATATGAGCTACATGATAAAATATACTATGCTCCTCCAGAAAGAGAGGTGATGAACTCAGAGTGCAGATGCAAACATATGTTTTTGTTTTGTTTGTTTCTTTGTTTGTTTTCTGCTTATTTTGTTTCCTTTGCCTAGGCATGTTGCCACTCAATTACTTGACTTTTGGGCTTGTTGCCACAGTAGGACTCTGCCACCAGCCAGGGAAACTTCCGTCCCAAATGTTGGGGTTTTCTCAACTGCCTGAGGTATTAGTTGGGTGGCCTCTGTGAAGCCTCTACACACTCTGGCAAGCTGGACACACACCCCAAGATCTCCACCCCAGACCACAATCCAGATCCAAGAAGGGTAAAGCAAGAGCACTTACCCCCCAGACTGATCGCCTGATCCCCCTACAGTTCACAGGCCAAGATCTGAAGCTGCAAGGCAGCAATGTGGCACAAGCTGCACCAGCTCCTCAGCAGCTTCTGGCCCCCAGGGGAAGAAGCTGACGCATTCTCCCATCCAGTCCCAAAGTCCATAGGGCACTGGCGTCTCACTTTGTCCTAGGCATCTATGTGTTGATAATTCTGGAAATGCCACAGCTCCTGGTGTTCTGGGCTCCCTCCAACCAGCAGCTGGTCTGGCCGCCCTTGGGCTAAAACCACTACTAACATGGGCCTGGGCTAGGCTTCCAGAGTGCTGCACTGGCCACTCCCTGCCAGGCTGCCAGGTTGTCCTCAGCTCGAGGTTAGCTTCTCTGTCTCATTTTATGGGTTCTGGAGCTCCAGAGGTCGTTCAGAGTCCCTTTTCATATGATTTTTGAAGTGGTATTGGCTGGAGCTCCGAGGAAGTGCTGTTTCTACTCCACCATCTTGACTCCGCCTCAACATATGTTCTTTTTTTTTTTAAACATGACAAATGGATATTTATACTGGGTTTTGTTTTTCTTGCTTTCTCAATGGATAGGACAGAAGCAGGTGAGAGAGAAAGAATTCAGAACTTAAATTGAATAAATAAAATAAAATAAAATTGAATTCAAAGGATACAAGCAAACAGTTTTTAAAAGAAAAATTAAACACAATCAACAAATCTATAAAAAATCACCAGTGAAAAGGGAAGTGAACATTAAAACACTTCTAAGGTTTCACTTCAAAGCCATGGAATTGGCAGAACTGATATTATGGTTGTATTCTAAGATACTCAAGTTTTTAAGGGTTACAATAAAATAGGCATTTATACATTGTCGGTATATTAGTTGATGGAACCAGAAATTGGTCTAATTGTTCTGGGGAAAAAAATGAAACCTTTCAAGTAAGGTCACTAAACTATCCATAGTTAACCTCTTGGTCCTATTCTTGGTGATACACCTTAAGACACATAACTAGGTTAGGGTGAACAATGTTTTGGTTCAGGATGCCGTCAATCTTCAACTTTCTTTGCTTCCTTCCAGGGATGGGAATCATCAAGTGTGCATTGGGAGTGTGAACCAGTCCATTGGGGAACAGTTCACCCCTTGTCCTGTTGCAAACTGAACCCAATCTGTTTACCTCATTTCACCACTGTGTGTGGGAACTTGTCAATCCCCTCATTCAGGATATCTGGTGTTTTAAAACTGTATCTTGTTCAGGTCTCCCTGACCACCCTGCCCCTTGTCAGTATATTAATAAGTTTATAAGTAGTCAGTATAAAGTGGCCATGGCAGGAATAAGAATGCAAAGGGGTGCCTTGTAATCACATATAAACTATCCTAAATATCAAAGAAGCATAATTTACAAATTGTATCATATATTAACTAAAAATCACACCTTGGTAGTATGTGTTGAATCCAAGGAAGTTGTTTAGGCTTTGCTGTCAGGGTCTTTTGGTTCTTTGATATGTAAATCGCAGATAAATTCCAGGTATCTTCAGTAAGACCAGTAGAATACAAAATGATCAGGCAGCTAGGTAGAGCAGTGACTAGAGCATCCACCCTGGAGTCCAGAGGACCTGAGTTCAAATCTGGTATCAGACACTTGACACTTATTAGCTATGTGACTTTGGGCAAGTCACTTAACCCCAACTGCCCTGTCTTCTCTCCTCAAGAAAATAATAAAAAAAAAGTCATCAAATACCAAATGGTGCTGCCAACTCTGAGATGATGTAGATCTGTCAACTTTAAAGTGATAAGACTGAGATGATTTGGATATGTTAATGAACTAACCCTAATATAGCATATCTAAGTGTTAGTATGTCTTTTCCCCGCAAACCCTATAAAAATGAGAACTCAGTCTCCTCCCCCGAATCCTCTTCCATCTCCACTGAGTCCATTCAGCCAAGTACTCCCAACTGTAATCTATGGTTACACGAAGGATATATTCTGCCTCTTCCCTTTCCCATCCTCTTCCTGTACTGTCTTCCTTTCTTCACCAGCCCATCCCCATCTATCTACTTTTATGTTTCATTGATGCTCTTTACTTTTTTTTAACCTCATTATCACTCTCTCCTCTCCCTCAGAACCCTCCTCCCCCATAAAAGCCATCCTTTGTAATAAATAATGAAGCAAAATGAATTTGTGTTGTATTGGTTGATTGTGCTTGAAAGTACCTATCTCAGCCAATCATATCTCTTCTATTGATCATAGTTCTTAAGTCTTCAGTTATCAGTCTTTACAATGTTGTAGTTAGTGCATAAATTGTTTTCCATCCTTTCTTCACTTTAATCTGTCAGAAAGGTGGGAGACTACTAGGGCAAAAAGTGGTATAAATTGCCAAATTTGGTCACTGTATTGGGTATTATTGATTTTTTTATGTGGTTTTAAGGGTGAATTAAACTTTGATGTGGGAAGGGTATAGTTGGTATTTTTAAAAATTTCTTTGCCTATGTTTCTTTTGCAGGATAGAAAAAAGGGTAAATTGTTTATTGCATTTTTGTGTTATGGTAGTTTTTATTATTATTATTTATCTGCAAGTCTATAAGAGCTAATGTATTACCAGGCAGTTTGATTGATACTTCTTTATCTATGATGTCCTGTGTTATATACATTTACAACCTAAGATACATCTAAGATACATATAATTCCAGTGACACAGAGAGGGTCCTGTCTTTTTGTCATTTCTCTTTTTTTTTTTTTTTGGAGGGTGTAAGGTAGGGCAATTGGGGTTAAGTCACGTGCCCAACATCACACGGCTAGTTTTCTGTGTTCTGTCTGAGGCTGGATTTGAACTTAGGTCCTCCTGATTCCAGGGCCAGTGGAGTCTATTCACTGTGCCACCTAGCAGCCCCCTTTTGTTTTTTTTTTCTTGAGTAGCATTATCACTTGCTGAGACTTTGGGTTATGTCTATTGAATCATTCCCATTGCCTGATGTGTGCCCTCCTGGGTGCAGATAAGAAATAGCAACATGGAGAACAACTCTCAGCCATCTCCATGTAGCTGAGTATTCCTCTTCCCTTCTTTTGTTTATTACCTGGTGAGGGCTCTTGTTATGAGAGGCCATAGCAAGTGTACTGCTAGAAATGCTGCCTCATAGGGTTTTGGCTTTTTTGTGTGTGTGTGTTGCCTGATAGGTTTTCATTCATTATCTGCAGTCTTCATGAAAGAGAGCTAGACTTTGAAGGGGGTCTAACCTAGGCCAGAGGGTTGGCACCAAGATCTAAATATTTATAAGGTGCTTTTTATTGTAGGATAATGATATGTAGATATAAAATGAGATGAAAACGACTTTTTCCCTTTTAGCCTTTATTCCATGAAGGCTGTCAGTAGAGAAAGGGGAGACCAGAATGATCGAATTCTATATTTATTTAATGTTTTAGTCTTGGAATAATAGTCCTCAAGGAAAATTGTAAAAAGGGAGGGATTTGATTTCTTTTCAAGGATATTGTTTATTTGGAATTACATTGTTCTGAGAAACCTAACTGTGGATGTAGAAAATTTGATTCCCAGAACAGTGTCTTGTTCAATTTGGTGATTTTACCTGAATGTGAGCCTTTTGACCAAATGTCCCTTTGAAGGATGAGGACATGCTTATCTGGTCCATTTTGTACTTACTGTGGATGGATTCGAGATGAATTGGTTGACTCTGCAATGGGGGGAGTCAACCATTTGTATTAAGCTTATTGCAAAGCCTGTACCACTTTCTGCTATCTCTGACAGACTAAGGTGAATAAAGGGAGGAAAACAATTCATGTGCTAACTACAGAATTCATCCCCTTTCAACTTTCCCCAGTTTTTCTTTTCTGGAGAGATTTTCATATTAAGGAGAACTAGTTGCAGATTTAGCTAGAGCTAAGTTCAGGTTCTAACACAGTTGACCTATGCAGGTAACAAATCCCAGGTATGAGGACAACTTGTGTGGAGGTACATGACAACCCCTCCTGCCACACACACACATACAAAGATTCCAATGTGGGGTAATCTCTTGACAGCAGCATCAGTTTTTTTCTACTGAGAAGTAGCATTCTCGTGTGAACAGACATCAAGGCACAATAAAAGGAACAGTGTGACTCTGGAGTCAGAAGAACTAGGCTCAAATTCTGCCTCTGATTTATCTGAGGTCCACCTGTGTGACCTGGGCTTCAGCTTCCTCATTTGCAAAATGTAAGGGTGCATGGTTTCTGAGATCCCTTCCACCTTAAGATTTTTAATACCATGGCCATTTGATAGGAGGCCAAGAGACCTGGATTTCATTTTCTGGTTTGTGCTAACTAGTGTGATTCTCTGGACATCTTTTAACTAAGGGAGTTTTAGTAGTGCCTAAAACAAACAAAAAACTCCCCAAACCTAGTATGATCTTGGGCCACATCCTGCAGGAAAGTGAGAATCCCACCATACTCTGTCCTTGTTGGAAATCATCTGAAGCAATGTTTTCAATTTTGGATACCATAGTTTAAGGAGGACATTGATAAGAGGGAAAACTCTCTAGAGACAAGCAAATGAAGATTGTAAAAGAATTTTAGTCTAAGTCATATGGTTGAAAGAAGTGGAGAAGAGAAGACTTAAGGGGAACTTTAATGACTGTATTCAAGTATTTGAAGCACTATGTGGAAGAGTAATTAAAATGATTGTGTTTGTCCCCCAAAGCAGAACCAGGAACAAAGGGTGGAAGTTACAAAGAGCTCAATTTAGGGTGAATATAGATTTAAAAATATACCTTTCCTACTAGTAGAGCTGTATAAAAGTGAATTGCCTGCCTAGAGAGGTCATGCGGTCCTCTTCTTTGAAAGTCTCCACTTAGAGGCTGATCAAACAGAGATGATCATTTATTGGGCATTTTATAGTGGGCATTTCTTTTGCATATGGATTGAATCGATGACTACTGAGATATCTTTTCAACTTTTTGGATCCTGTGATTCTGTGAAGGTAGAGAAAGCGACATGTGAAACTTTCTCTTGAATGTGACAGCGAAGAAGAAATGTTTAGAAAGGTAGAAGTGACAGTAACCTTGAGAGAAAGTGACTGGGTTAGCTTCATGTTCCTAATAGAGAAGGAATGGAACACTTGGCATAAGATGAACACTGGTTTTTAGAATAGGAGATTTTTTAAAAAATCAGAGAAAAATAGGTATAATCTCATGGGCAAACTCTCAAAATGAGATCATGGCTGAAGAGGGAAAGGATATTCTAAAGTATGCTATTTCTTACTCTATAATAAAAAATGATACCTACAAGGAAGAAAGATAAAAAAGTGAATACAACAGTGTGAAATGTGCTCTGATGAGCTCAGATTTTATTATATTAAAATATATTTATTTTTGTTTTGAACTTAATGAATACCAAACAAATCGAACATTTCCATATACATTGTAGAAAAGAAAAAGAAGATTGCACATGAAACTGTGGATATCTGTTAGGTATGGCTTGCTTTTCTATGTAATTATGTAATAAATTCATTCTGTAGCATTGAAAGCTGTCCTGCTTTTATGCGATTCTTTCTGGCCTTCTTTTTGTTCTCTTACATGCATTTTCAAATGCACAGAAGGCAGCTGGCAGTGTAGTGGGTAGAGCACAGGACCTGGAATCAGGAGGACCTGAGGTCAAAATCTGACCTCCTATACTTACTAGTTGTGTGACTTTGGGCAATAAATGGGACCCTCTGTGTGTCTGTTTCCTCACATGCAAAAAGGGGTTAACTATCGCATCTATATCATGGGGTTATTGTGAAGATTAAATGATATATTTGCCATAGAAAGAATACTGGTTTTGTAGTCAGAAAATCTCAGTTGAACTTAATTCCCTGTGTGGCCTTGGACAAGTCATTCATCATGTTTCCATGCCTCATTTTTCCTATCTGCAAAATCAGAGGCATATATCAGGTGATTTCTAAGGTCCATTCCAGTTTTAGCTCTATTGTCCTGGCATTATTTCAGAATGAAGTAAAAGCTTTAACTTCTCTATGAAAGCAAAGTGATAAAAGTGAAGATAAAATGAAGAGATAAAATAAAGATAGTTTATCCTACTTCATGATACCGTGAAATAACAAGATGCATAAGGCCAGTGGAAAAATTTAACACATTTGCAACTTCTGTACCCCAAGTAATAATTCTAGGCTTTCCATGTGAATTATTTCAAATATATTTTATACACAATGTTGGCAGTTTACAGCATATCAAAGCTTAGAAATCTTTTATTTACATGTGCAATCATAAAACATTTCCATTATTAGTCATTTTGTACAAGAAGACACAAATAAAAGAAAAAGAATGAAAGAAAGAAAATGAAAAATAGCAAGCTTCAGTCTGCATTCAACCAATATCAGTTCCTTCTCTGGAGGCAGATAGTCTGCTTCCTCCTCAGTCCTTTGGGGATTGTGTTGGATATGAGAATAGCTAAGTCATTCACAGTTCTTCATCATACAATATTGCTGTTGCTGTGTACAATGTTCTCCTAGCTCTCTTCACTTCATTATGCATCAGTTCATCTAAGTCTTTCCAAGATTTTCTGAAATCATCCTGCTTGCCGTTTCTTATGGCATGATGATACTCCATTGCAATCATAGAACACAAAAGCTTACAAGTCTTTTCAGCATTCACTTGTCTTGACCAATATGCTCAAGTGCCTCTGGTAGTCTCAGGGAAGGGTGCTTAACAGTTTTTGAAAGAGGATCTACTTTTGCTTCTGTGAAGTGAAGCCTTGGACAAGGGAACTTAGATTTAGAGCTTGAATACACCTTACAGGTCAAAGTGTGCAATTCCTTCATTTTACAGATGAGGAAACTGAGTCCCAGAAATGACTTGCCCAGACTCACATAGTTAATAAGAGCCTGATGTGGGATTTGAATGGCATTATTGACAATATAAGCAAGACTGATAGCACCAGTCCAAGGATAGTGTTGGTAAAGGGAAAGGAGGAAAGTAAAGGCACTATTTCCAGGAAAAAAAAAGAAGAAGAGGCTGTCTAGCAACTACAAAGACTCATCATCTCTATTTGGACATTTTTATTAGCCAAGAAGGACTGTGTATAACTTTCAGTCAAATGTGATATTTAGGTGTGGGTCAAAGGAAAAAAAAATACATATATAGAGAGAATTAAAGGGAGAGGCAGAAAGACTGAGAAGCAAACAGAAAAGGGAATAATAGCAAAACAATTGGAGAAATGAAAATGAAAAATAAGGTGTATGTGATGAGTGTTACTAAGAATTGTCTCCATGTGCCTTAGTAGCACCCCTGATGTAGGTTGCTTTTTCTTACTATAAAAGCAAACTTTTGGATGGGTGTTTGCAAAATGACCTAAAAGGGTATTATAATAGTGCACGTTTATTTTATTTTAAATGAGAAAACTGTTTTTGAAAATCATGCATATGTATATATATTTATGTATGTGTTTTTGTAAATTAATCATATTTTAAGTGCATTAGGGTAGCTAGATATTTAAAGGAATACCATTATGAATTCTGGTATAAAAGAGAGATCTTCTTTGAAACACAAGGGGGTGTTGCTGGTCATTTGTCTGATCCCATTCAATATGAAGGTCTTGTGAATCCCCAAACAATTATGAATTGTAAACAAGGCCAGAAGGCACTGTTGGGAACATGTAATGCTCTTTATGGTTCAGGTATTTTCCTTACTTTTTTCTCTGTTACAGATGTCAGTATGCTTCTCGTTAGTCTATGGGCATGGCATGGATTTAGCCAATTACTTTTACTGCATATGGTGTACCCACCCAGCAGTAAAACTCTTTCTTCATCCCTTCCTTATTGCATTATTATTAGAGGCATTCCCATTAGTATTCTTTAATGGAGCAAATCATGCATCCTTGGTTTAACCAGATAAAATTCTTTATTTGCAACTATGGAAGCAAAACGAATAATCAAAATATATAAACACTGGGTGCTTGTGATTCTTCTAGTCCAGCACTCCACCCCCCCCCCCCTCCTTTTTAGTCTATAGATAAGTAAATCCATGAATTTGAGGAGATAGTTCAGGGACTTGAATTCAGCCCCTTTCCCTATTTGGAGACAACATCCAAAGAAATCCAGGAATTCCAGGAAAAAGATTCAAGTACTTAGATTCAAACTTCCTCACTTAGCCACTCCCACAGGGATCTTGTAGGCATGCTCATGGATTTCCATGGGGTTAGTGTTCAGTCAGAGGCCTTGGGACTTGTGCCATCTCTCAGCTGCTTTTCCTATTCTCAAAACTTATCTTACACATATCCCCTTTTCTTGACTCACACACATCCTTTCTCAGAACAGGTCCTCAATACATCTTGCCTGGACTGTTACAATAGCCTTCTAATTGTTTCCTCCCTGCCCCACTCAAGTATTTGCCTATTCTAAGCCATCCTCCACTCAGCTGCCAAAATGATTTTCCTAAAGCCAACCATGCCATCCATTCCTGATCCTTTGACCACCAATCAACACACTCCTTTCAATTCCTATTATGTTTTGAAACAAATGAAAATGCCTGCTTGGCATTTAAAGCCCTTCACAGCCTGCCCCTTCCCTTCCTTTATTCTTATGCTATTCCTTTCTGTTTACTCCATGATCTGGCAACACTGGTCTGCTTGCTTGCTGTTCCTCAGATATAACATTCTATATCCCAACTTAGTGCCTTCGCATTGGCCATTGCTCATGCCTGGAATGTTTTCTTCCTCGTTTATACTGTTTTTTTTTTTTTTCTGGCTTCCTTCAAAATTCAGCTCAAATCCTGCCTTTTTTAGGAGGCTTTTCTTTTTCTCTCACTTAATGCCTCAGCTCAGAGTTGACTCTATCATTCTGTATATAACTTAAATGTATGTGGTTATTTACATATTGTCTGTCCCATTAGAATATTCATTCAACCAGCCAAGTCAGCAAACATGCTAGGCAATGTGCTAAGTTTTGGGGAAAATGAAAGACCAGAACCATCTTTTTGCTCAAAGAGCTCACATTCTAAAGAGGCATGAAACATGCTAAGAGCCATGTACATAAAAGATATATGCAGGGCAAATTGGAGGTAATCTCAAGGAGAAAGCTAGAAACAGAAAATATTTCTTGCAATGGGAGATTTGAGCAGAGAATGTGAGCTCTTTAAGGGCAGGCATTCTGTTTTCCCCTTTCTTTGAATTTCAACATTTAGTACAGTACCCTGGTACATAATAAGCACTTAGTAAATTGGCCCACTGACTGACCACTCTATTGAAGTCACAGATCTCTGACCCTGTCCTCTAATTGCTTCTTGGAAAAGCAAGTCTCATTAGCTGGACTGGATTACTACTTATTGCATGCTCATGAGTAATGGTGCAATGGAACTAAGTTTAAGAGGAAGTCTGAGATCAGACTAGAATTCCTTTCAACCCCTTGAAAACTCATACCTGCCTTGCTTACTCCAGCTGCAGGGTCATTTCAATCTTCCTCAATCTACCTCTCTCCTGCTGCTCCCTCTCTTCCATCAGTTTACTGCTATGGTAGATTCCCACACTTTTGGAAAGTCAGCAATAAGAAAGCAGAAATAGAAGGTGTGTTATGCTCTCATAAAACAAATTATTCTCTTCCTTTGATCTCTTTTTTTAACTCAGGTTTATAATATATTAGATTTGCTTATAACTTGTTTCTCTACTTCAAAGGCACAGGCTTTGAATCTGTTTTCTCATGGAGTTCAAAAGCAATCAAATGTAAAATGCTTTCTCTAAGAGAGATCTCCTGTTTAGTGTCTAGCTCTACTGTTAGTAGAACAAAAGGCCATCCGATCTTTAGTTTCACTTTGCCTTCTAAACAGTAATTTCATGATGCCATCATTATCTTCTAAAATTTTTTACATGAGATTATGGTAATGCTATTGTTCCTTGAATTGAACATCTGGGGACATTTTCAAGCCAGATGGAAGATGGTTCCTTGATGAATATGGCACCTAGGGCAAAACTCTGAATTTTGTTCTTCTAGGATTCATTTCATCCTGTGAATCTTCATTCTACTTTAATGTCACTGTTTGTTTAACTCCTTTATTTTTAATTGGGTAATAAAAAGCACAACACAGGAGAGAATGAGAGAGTTCAAAAAGACTTTTAAAAATTGATGAGTTGACTAACATTGTGATCAGTTTACACTACCTTCCTCATCTAGGTGAAGATTGTGTTAGCCATTATATTTCAATGGGAGGGAGTAACAAGTAGACTCAATAATTCGAGGAGTCTTCAGCATAATTCCTATCTAATGGCACTTTCTCTGTCATAATAGGATGATTTTTGCCTCATCATTTATGGTTTATACTTTCCACATTATAGGCTAATCAGTACAGTCATTTCCTGTACTCTCAACTACTATATTATCTTTGACTCCTTATCACCTAGAATAGTTGAGGCTGGAAAAATACTCAATGAAATGGAATACATATTGATCAATCTCTCCAATATGATTAAAGCTATCATTCTGTTATAAGACTTACTGATATGTAAAGGCTATTCTAAATATAATTTCTTCCCATCACTTCTTTGCTTTTAAGTAAAAAGTTTGGAGGCAAAAAGTCTTGTCATCAGTCTCAGACAAAGCACATCAGTTCCAAGAAAGTATTTTTACAATAATATTCACACCTAGGAATTGTTAGAAGACTTTTCTTCCCCCTGGAGATAGTACCTCAGTAAACTCCTTTTTAAAAATTCAGGAAATAATACTATGTGTCCTGAAGATCAAAGACATTATTTTTAATTGGGCCCAAATGCAAATTAGAAATTATAAATGATTACAGAAAATAAAGCTTATAGCATACTCTGTATAACATACTTTCTTGGACATTACAAGTAGAAGGAGTTTCCAGAATACAAAGAGAGATGTGAGAAGTATAGGTGATTGACATACTAAATTCAGCTAAAAAATTATTCTAGAGCTGTTGGCCAAGTTCAACCAAAGTCAAACTGATTTCTTTTTGTTTCATTTTTGTGTTTTATACAAACTAGATCCCAGTTTTTATGTTAGTTCATTTATTTAACAAGGGTTTATCAATCATTAAGCCCCTACTCTGTGTTAGGCATTGTGCTAGGTGCTGAAGATAGATAAAAACACAAAAATGAAACAGTCCCTGCCCTGAAGGAGCTTCTTTTTGCACTGTTACAGGCATTTAGGTGGTGCAGTGGATAGAATAACAGGCCTGAAGTCAGGAAAATTCATTTTCCTGGGTTCTGATCTGACCTGAGACACTTTTCTGACCCTAGACAAGTCACTTAACCCTATTTGCTTCATTTTCTTCATCTGTAAAATGAGCTGAAGAAGGAAATGACAAACTATTCTAGTATCTTTGCCAAGAAAACACCAAATGGGGTCACAAAAAGTCAGACACAACTGAAAATTACTGACCAACAACAGATGCCTTCAGTATTATGTTGGGTGCTATGCAAGATACAGGAAAAAAAATGACAGGTTCCTTAAGCTGCAACAACAATACTAGAAGTCAGAATTTATATAGCATTTTCAGTTTTGCAAAGTCCTTTGCAATTTTTGCAACATTTTTTATTTTATTTTATTTTATGTTTTTGCTTTTTGGAGGGCAGTTGGAGTTAAGTAACTTGCCCAAGATCACACGGCTAGGTTTTTGTTTGGGTGTGTTAAGTGTCTGAGGCCGGATCTGAACTCAGGTCCTTCTGACTCCAGGGCCAGCACTCTACTCTCTGTGCCACCTAACCACCCCAATTTTTGCAACATTTGCAAACAAATATTAAGTCATTCTTATCCTTACAGCCCTGGAATGTAGGTGTTATTATTTTCCCCTTTTCATAGACAAGGAAACTGAGGTTCAGAAAAGTTTTAGTATAGTTGGGTGGTAGCACTTGTATATGTGAAAAATTAATTGGAAATAAAAACAATGACACAAAAGGTCTTCCATATAAGTATTTGATTAATTGGCACATCAGTGTTACAGAGATCTTTATAGGATTTTCTAGCTGAAAGGTACCACTATTCCACAGCTTCTTAACTGTTTTTGCATCATGGGCCCCCTTGATAGTCTAGCAAAGTCTGTAGACCCTTTCTTGCAACAATGATTTTAAATGCATAAAGTAAAATACATAGTATTAATAAGGAGACCAATTTCATTGAAATATATATATATACATACATACATACACACATATACATACTGTATATATGTATTTGTGTGTATATATGTATATGTGTGTGTGTATATATATATATATATATATTATATGTATGTATTTTTTTAAGCTCTCAGACTTTGGGTTAAGAATCTCTGAACTGATTGGTTAATATGACAAAAAAGGAAAATGTTGGGTGTTGGAAGAGATGTGAGAAAACTGGGACACTAATGAATTGTTGTTGGAATTGTGAATCGATCCAACCATTCTGGAGAACAATCTGGAGCCATGCCCAAAGGGCTATAAAACCATACACACTCTTTGATCCAGCAATACCCCTGCTAGGTCTACTTCCCAAAGACACCCAATAAAAGGGAAAAGGACCTACTTTTACAAAAATATTTATAGCAACTCTTTTTGTGGTGGCTAAGAATTGGAAAAATGAGGGAATGCCCTTCCATTGAAGAATAGCTAAACAATTGTTATGGGATTGTTGATTGTATATGATTGTAATGGAATATTATTGTGTTGTAAGAAATGGCAAGCAGGATGATTTCAGAAAAACCTGGAGAGACTTACATGAGCTGATGCAGAGTGAAGTGAACAGAACCAGGAAAATGTTGTACACAGTAACAACAATATTGTATGAAGAACGATGAATGATTTAGCTATTCTCAGCAATACATCGATCCAAGCAATCCCAAAAGATCAATGATGAAGTATGCTACCTGCCTTCAGAGAAAGAACTGAATGCTGACTGAAGTATGCTATTTTTCACTTTCTTTCATTTTTTACTTTTGAGTCTTCTTGTATAAAATGATTAATAGGAAAACGTTTTACATAATTGCACATGTATAACTTTTATCTGATTGCTTGCCATTTCAGGGAGGGGGTAAGGGAGGACAGGATAGAATTTGGAACTCAAAGCTTTATTTATTAATTTTTAACATTCATTTCCACAAGATTTCGAGTAACAGATTTCCTCCACATCTCTCCCCTATACCTCACCCCAAGATGACAAACATACTGAGTAGCCCTTCCTCCAATCCACCCTCTCTTACATCCTCCCCTTACTTTCTTGTAGGGCAAGATGGATTTCTATATCGAATTACCTGTATATCTTATTTCCCAGTTGCATGCAAAAACAGTTTTTAACATTTGTTTTTATTTTTTAATATTTGTTTTATTTTTAATTTATGTAATAAAACAAACATTTCCATAACATAGTATAATAAAAAATACGATTGCACATGAAACCATAAATCTATTATATACAACTAACTATTCCTTTTAATTATATAATGTAGTTATCATATAAATATCTAACCTCCCTAATCCTAACCCTAACCCAGTGCCGTAGAGATAGCTACCATAGACACAAACAGGCATATACATGGAAAATTATTCTCTATATAATTTTATTTATCAATTCTTTCTCCAGATACAGATAGCATCTTTCTTTATATGTCCTTTGGAGTCAATTTGGGCATTTATAATAGTCAAAATGACTTATTTGCTCAGTCATTCTTTTTTTTTCTTTTATATTATTTATTTATTTTTAGTTTTCAACATTCATTTCCACAAGATTTTGAGTTACAAATTTACTCCCCATCTTTTCCCTACCCCCACCCCAATATAAGAAGCCTACTGAATACCCTTTTCCCCAATCTGTTCTCTCTTATATCCTCCCCCATCTACCCCCAACTTTCCAGTATGGCAAGATGGATTTCTATATCCCAGTGCCTGTATATCTTATTTCACAGTTGCATGTAAAAAAACAAAACTAAACAAATTTTTTTAACATTTGTTTTTAAAATTTTGATTTCCAGATTCTTTCCCTTCTTCCCTCCTCACCCACCCACACTGGGGAAATTCAATATAGGTTATACATGTGTAATTATGCAAAACATTTCCAGAGTACTCATGTTTTGAAAGACAATTTCTCTCCATTCTATCCCACCCCCCTCATTTATTCTATTTTCTCCTTTGACCTTGTCCCTTTTCAAAGGTGTTTGCTTCTAACTACCCTCTTCCCCAATCTGCAGTCCCTTCTATCATCTCCCCTCTTATCCCCTTCCCCCCTACTTTCCTGTAGGGTAAGGTAAACATAATGGGAATGGGAATTTGAAGAACTTCCCTGCCCCTTAATAGACCTAGGGGAGAGTTTGAAGACCCCCCTTGATTTGAAAGTAAACTCTGCCCCCTAATACACTAAATATAGTCACATTGAGCCTGCGGTGAGAGGAGTTTGCCAAAGGGAAGCAGAGCCCATAGGAGGCTGGAAGTCAGAGCTAGGCAGACGATGGGGGAGAGAAGAGCTCAGGCAAGGAGATAGAGAGGTTTGTGAATAAATATTGATCTTGTATTAGTTTGTGGGAAGGCTGAAGAATGCTGTGACTCTCAGCATTATTATGGCTTCTTAATATCTTTGGTAATATGATGGAATCAGCTTATTCATTTTGGGATTCAGTTTTCTGGTGTTTGAATAAATGCTTCAGTTCTATCCTTTACCTGGACAATCTGGTATATTTTGTGATTGAATGTCAAGCAATACTTATAGTCAGAGTTTTTATTATGATTGTGGGCTCTGTAAATATTGCATTGGCATTACAATACCCAATTGAGTGTGTATGTTATTCACTCCTTAAGCCAAATCTAATGAGAATAAGGTTGACTCATTCCCTTTCACCTTCCTGCTCTTCCCCTCCTTTGTAACAGCTTTCTCTTGTCTCTTTTATGTGAGATAATTTAACCTATTATATCTTTCCCTTTCTCCACCTCCCAATATATTCCTTTCTCACCTCTTAATTTATTTTTTTAGATATCATTCATTCATATTCAACTCATCCCATTCCTTCTGTCTATGTATACATGTACACAAATATATATATATATATACATATATATACATATACACACATACACCTACTTATACATACATATATATGTGTGTGTGCATATACACACACATATATATTCACTTTATCCTCATACTGAGAAAAGTCTCATAAGTTATAAATACTGTATTTCCATGTAGGAATGTAAATAGTTCAACTTTAACAAGTTACTTAGGATTTCTCTTTCCTGTTTACTTTTTCATGCTTCTCTTGCTTCTTGTATTCTAAAGTCAAATTTTCTGTTCAGCTCTGGTCTTTTCCACAAGAATGCTTGAAAGTCTTCTATTTCATTGAATTTCCATATTTTCCCCTGAAGTATTATACACAATTTTACTGGGTAGGTGATTCTTGGTTTTAATCGTAGCTCCTTTGACCTCCAGAATATCATATTCAAAGCCCTTCAATGCCTCAGTGTAGAAGCTGCTAGATCTTGTGTTATTCTGATTGTGTTTCCACAATATTCAAATTGTTTCTTCCTGACAGCTTGTAATATTTTCTCCTTGACCTGGGAACTTTGGAATTTCGATATAATATTCCTAGAAGTTTTCTTTATGGGATCTTTTTCAAGAGGCAATTGGTGAATTCTTTAAATTTCTGTTTTTCCCTCTGGTTCTCGAATGTCAAGGAAGTTTTCCTTGATAATTTCTTGAAAGATGATGTCTAGGCTCCTTTTTTGGATCATGGCTTTCAGGTAGACCAATAATTTTAAAATTATTTCTCCTGGATCTATTTTCCAGGTTAGCAGTTTTTCTAATGAGATATATCACATTGTCTTTTATTTCTTCATTCATTTGGATCTCTTTTAGAGTATCTTGACTTTTCATAAAATCATTAACTTCCATTTGCTTCAGTCTAATTTTGGAGGAATTACTTTCTTCAGTGAGTTTTTAAAATTCCTTTTCCATCTCATCAGTTCTGGTTTTTTTACAGCATTCTTCCCCTCATTGGCTTTTTGGGCCTCTTTTGCCATTTGAATTAGTCTATTTTTTAGGGTATTATTTTCTTCAGTATTTTGGGGGCCTCCTTTAGCAGGCTGTTGACTCCTTTTTCATGATTTTCTTGCATTGTTCTCATTTCTCTTCCCAATCATTCTTCTACTTCTCTTACTTGATTTTCAAAATCCTTCTTGAGGTCCTCCATAGCCTGTGAACAGTTCATATTTTTCTTGGAGGCTTTTGATGAAGGAATTTTGACTTCATTGTCTTCTTCTGGTTCTTTGTTTTGATCATCTTTGTCACCAAAAAACTATTCTATAATTTGATTTCACTTCCTCTGTTTGATCATCTTGCCAGCCAGTAACTTGAGTTTTGAGATTTTTGCTGTGGTAGAATTGGGCTTCCAGAGTGGAGAATGCTGTGTCTCAAATTTCTGGGGTTTTGCACAGCTGTTGTGAAAGCTTCTTCTAGGGCACCTGCCTCAGAACTGTTAGGAAGACTCCCTCTCCACAGTCTCAACAAGCTGTGCCATACAGCTGCTCCTCATCCCAGGACTGTCATCCAATACTGCGACTCAGATCCAAGCAGGGCAAAGCAAAAGAATCCCATCTCAGCACCAGCAAAGAGATTCCTGCAATTGTCCTCTATTCAGCCACTTGGTCCCCCCACAACTATGGGCCTAGAGCTCAGGAAGCAGCTGCTGCCACCTCTACTGGCCCAGGGGGCAGGGGCCAGAGTGTGCTATATTCTCCCCCATGATCAACAACGTTCCCCATTGACTTTTGATATTTATGGGTTGAGAAGTCTGGAAACCTACACAGTGAATCAGTGAATCAGTCCCCTGAAGTTTGCTCTGATTTGTCTGTGCCACTGGTCTGGTCAGCAAGCCCCATTCAGCACTGCCCTGCTCCCAGTTCAGTGTGATAGACTCTTCCTATCAGCCTGCCAGGCTGCCTTCAGTGGGAGATCTGTTTCTCTCTTTCACTTTGTGGGTTCTGTAGCTCTAAAATTTGTTTAGAGTAATTTCTTACAGGTGTTGGAGGTGGTTGTCATGGGAACTCAAGAAGTTCCTGCTTTTCCTCCTCCATCTTGGCTCCTCACCTAGAATTCAAAACTTCAAAAAAAAATGTAAAAAAAAAAAAGAAAGAGCCTCTGAGCTAATTCCATCTTCTCAATTTATAGATCAGGAACTGAGGCTTAGAAAAGTTGTTACTTGTCCAAGATCACACTTAGTAACTCAAGACAAAGACCTATATCTTTTTTACTCTTTTCCTAGTGTCTTTTTCACTGTAAATACTAAATATGACCTAAGAGTTCTAAGTCTGATTGAGTCAATGTGGTCAAAGTTAAGGAGGAAAGTCTTGGTAAATAAGAAAAAAAAAAGAATAAAACCAGTGTCTCTTGGTCCACATAAGCAGAAGCAGGCTGTCTATGGATAAAGATATGAGAAACTCTGGGAAAATATTCCTGTTTCAAATATACACTCCATAGGCATTCTTTTATGGAAAGGCACAATGGAGAAAAATAATTGCTCTACTGCAATATACATACCACCCACCCTTCCCCTGAGAGATGGAGGGAAATAATAATTGAGAGCAGATGGCCTGAAATATGAATGTTGCAAAATTATAGTCAAAACAATAGCAACACCTTTCTACTTTGGTTTCTTAATCCCAGAGATCTAAACTTAAAAACAACAGATTTTCATCAAAAATAGAAGAATTTAAAGTGCTTGTTTATTTATTTATTTATTTATTTATTTATTTATTTATTTTTAAGCAATTGGGGTTAAGTAACTTGCTCAAGGTTACACGGATAGTCATTAATTATGTGTGGGTGCTCATTTTCTGAGGCCGGATCTGATCTCGGGTCATCCCAACTCCGAGGAAGGCACTCTTACTCACTGTGCCACCTGGCCGCCCCTTTAGGGCAATTGGGGTTAAGTAACTTGCCCAAGGTTACACGGCTAGGTTTTTTTGTTTGTGTGGATTAAGTGTCAGAGGCCAGCTCTGAACTCAGGTCCTTCTGATTCCAGGGCCGGCGCTCTATTCACTGCGCCACCTAGCCGCCCCGCTTATTTATTTTTGATGTACTTTATTTGCCTTGTGGAGGTCTTTGACCCAGGAATAGCCTAGGGTAGTTAAAAAAAAATGTCACTTAAAGGATCCAAACCCATTTTTCAACATGTCACTTCATACAGATTGATATGGCAGTAAAATAATAGCCCAGGAAATTCTAATTCTTGTATACCGTCCCAAGACATACTCAGCAAAAATGTAAAGTGATTTTATTAAGGCAAAAAAATTAGGAGAGGATCCGATGGTCTCAGGTCGATCAGAAACACTGGATACCTTTGAAATATATTTATATTTTCAATGAAGTAAGAGCTCAGTAGATTTAGTTTTCAGAAATTGAAAGGCATCACACAGCATAGAAAGGACAAATTTATTTTGTCTTGGGTTGAAATTTAAAAAAAGCAAGGTGCTGTATAGAAAACCATTACAATAAAGACATTTGTCCAGAAGTGATCCTCTTGAGTTAAAATCTCTAAAGAATAACAGTCTGTCAGTTAATAGGCAATAAGTACCTGATATATTCCAGACTTTTCCCCAATACCAGAAATACAAAGAAAGGCAAAAGGCCAGTCCCTGCCCTCAAGGAGCTCACAATCTAATGAGAGACAACAAGCAAACAAATATGTACAAACAAACTATGTGCAGGATAAAAAGATATAATCAACAGAGAGAAGACATTAGAATTAAGAGGGATTGGGAAGGGCTTCCTGTAGAAGAAAAGATGAGACTTGAAGGAAGCTAGGAGAAAAAATGGGAATAGATGGGGAGAGCACTTGAAGAATGGGGGACAGCAACGTCTCTCTTTTTTTCTCCTTAGATTCAACAACCATTTATTTAAGTACCTATTATGTGCCAGGCATGGTGCCAGGTGTTTTTTTTAGGGGGGGGAACCCAACAGCCCTCATTCTCAAAGAGTTTATAGGTTACAATAATGTTAATTTTTTCTATGGAATTGTTAACTTGTTGTAACCTGTGCTACTCCAAAGTTTAGCAAACTCCATTCAGGCTGCAAAATAGTCTTTTCAAACCACCCCTTGAATTAGGGATCAAAATGCAAAAGAAACAGCTGGTATAGTAGTAGAAGGAACACTGGACCAGGAGCCATAAAACCTGGGTCATTTACTAGCTGTGTGACTTTGGGCATGTCCTTTTGTCTCTGGAGGCCTCAGTTTCTTCATCTATAAAATGAGAGTCAGGGTTGAGTAATGACTAGGTGATTTCCAGTGAGTTCTAGGATTCCAGTGAAACCCTTTCAAAAGTCCACTGGGACACCTTAAAAAAATTATCTTTTTTTTTTTTTAATAGACCCCTATTCTTTTAACACCTGACTGAAGTAATTTGAAGAAATAGAAATAAAGTTCCTTTTTAGCAGTGACCATGAGTAGGATGGGGCCTCCCTCCTTGCCATAAAATGGCTGAGCTATAAATCTCTGCAAAGTAGCATTTGGTTTAAGCCTCGCAGTAACTCAGTTTTAACTGCTTTGTCATAAACAAGATTCTGCAGTACATAAGGGGCTCCAGTGTTTCGTAACTTTATTAGTAAATCTTGGTAGAATCTTTAGAATATTCTGAAAGACCTCCTGTGCCTGCACATGACTCTTGCCCCTTCCTACCTCTATGGAATCATGTCTGTGGAGGGTTCATTATTGTCCCCCAACTCCTTTCTCAGATGTGCTAATTAACTTGCTTTAGATACTCAAGGCTAAATTGCAACGTTTCCTTTGGTGTCATTCCAAGTTATTTATAGGGAGAAATTTTCACAGTTACTTGATGTAAGATGCAATTTATGGGTAACTGAGTACATTAGGAATATCACTATGCAGATTTTCAAAGCACACAGTGGCATGCGTTATGCTCTTGCCCTGTGTGACAGCAATCCAGTCAAAGGAACTTGTCCAGATACTGGTTGTTATGTCTGCCAGATGATGGTTAGACAGGAGGTCAGACCAAATCAATTAGCACAGCTTCCCATCTGGTGCTTGAATTCATTTTATGCAGTTGCTGGAGATGGAAGGTCTACAGATGACAGTTACTATAACAAGGACATGGCAAAAGGATATACTGTATTTATGAAACCTTATCACTAGAAGATGACTTTGTTAATTATGCCGCTCTGTGTGTATGTATACACTTGCCTAGGAAGACTACTATGTAATGTATATTTACTTGTGATACAAGGGAAGAGGTTGTGAAGCTTTAAAAAAAAGATAGTAAAAACCCAGGCTTATCAAATTTAGATAATTCATTTACTCTTATGAAATTCAACAAAGATTTATCAAGTGCTTTTCATTTATTATTCTGGATAAAGAGAGGAATCATGGGATGTTTAAAGCTGATGATGAAGCTAACAAATCACATAGTCATATCTAATCATTTTACCTAGGCTAGCTAGGTGTTGCAGTGGATAGAGTGTCAGGAAGACTCATCTTCTTGAGTTCAAATCTGACCTCAGACACTTACTTCCTAGCTGTGTGAACCTGGGCAAGTCACTTAACCCTGTTTGCTTCAGTTTCCTCATCTATAAAATGAACTGGAGAAGGAAATGGCAAACCACTCCAGTATCTTTGCCAAGAAAACTACAACTGGGTTCGTGAAGAGTCACATACAACTGAAACTAAACAACTAAACAACAATCACTTTACTTTGGGGGGAAATTGAGGGCTTAACCAAGGTAACACAACTAATTAGTGGCACTGACTGAACTAGAATCAAAATCCTAGTCTAATGTTATTTGAACTATATATATATATAAAGTTGTCTCCACACTAGATAAAATCATGTTACGGAACTGGATAATTCAAGAAAAAATGGCTTTACTGCTGGATGGAATTCTTTCTCTCCCTTGAACTCTAAGAATACAGTATTTATTTGTTTTTAGTGTTTGCAACCTATTCTTTGACTTCAATTCCATTTGATTCAATTCAGCATGCATTTGTTGAGGGTTGGCATTGTTACTGCACTGGGAATGGATGGTACAAAGACAAAAATTTGAACAAATTCTTCCTCTCAAAGGGTTTACATTCTCTTTGAAGGGGGCCAAAATAAACTTAGATAAATAAATATTAATTATTATACTAAGTAATTTCAGGGATATGTTATGGAGCATGAGACAATTGTAAAATTAAGTAATTCATGCCCAACTTTACTCCCTGAACTTCTTTATTTTTTCTTTCACATGTGGATGACAATGATTTGTTCCAATGGCCATGAGGATGACTGAAGCCACTTAGTGCTTACAGCTTGGTTAGACATCAAAGACCCCAAGGTCATCTGCTGCATCCTGGGCAATTGCCAGTCATCTTGACTTTTTGTCTTGCCACTGGACTTTGATGACTCTGGAACAGAAAGGGAGGCTGATTACTTTGTGGAATTCTGCAAATCAAGGCAGGACCCTGTCATGTCATTGAGCCTCTTCAAAAACAAAGGACCAACAACACCAACTTCCTCCCCCCCAACTTCCTTATTGCCCTAGAGAAATCTCTGTCCATAGAGCCCTTTTTAATGACTTGAGATTGTTCTACATGGAACACTATCTTAGAAGGTCTCAGCAATGCTCCCCAGCATTCCTGACTATATAATCCTGACTTCTTTTCTTCTACTCACTGCACCCTGCTCTTTCCAGCTACCCTCTAATGTGTTTTTCCTCTGTTAGAATATAAGCTCCCTAGGGTTTTAGCCTCTCTTGTTTATTTGTATTTGGATCTGAGCTTATCACACTGCTGGAAACATAGTAAGATCTTAATAAATTATCTACCTGCCTCTCTTCTCTCTGTCACCCTGTCTCTGTCTCTGTTTCTGTCTATCTCTCTTCCTCTCTGTCTTTCCCTCAGAATTTTGGGGCAGGGGTATTCCAGGACAAAACAGGGAAATTAGTATCTACCTATATTTTCACCCAAATTTATTAAGTTAATGCCTAGTACATGGGAGACTGTAATCCCCATGAAGAATGATTTTATATCTGATCTAAATGTGTCTTTTTCAGGCCAAGCATAGGGTAAAAGCACATAGCAAGCACTTAATAAAATACTTATCACATGGTGGACATTAAATAATTTTTCTTATCATGGTAAATGGTAAATGCATATTGAATAAACATTTTGTGCCAGTGGTTCAAAAATTTTTCATCAAGATGCTTCTTAGAGTTTTCTTGAGATCAAGCGTTTCTTGGTAATACCTTCCATCTAAAAAAGAAAAATATAAGCTAAAGGCTCAGTGTGGTATAATGATGAATACAATTGATTTCCAAAGAATTGACTTGATCATTGAGGTAGGGTTCCTAGTTTTGGGAACATTGAGGGGATAAGGAAGGAAAGTTAAATCCCATTGGGTTTGAAGGAGCCATAAAGAGTGAAGCTGGAGAGGTATTCTTTCTCTACCCCCATAAAGGGAAAAAGAATCATGAGCTCAGAGAGGCAGAAAGGATATTTTAAAAGGCTCTGGTGGTTTCTGGCAAAAGTTATAATGAGCATAGTTTAAGCATACATACCAGTTAGCAAGGATAACTATAAGCAATCAGTATGAGAGAGCTTGTGATATAAAGAATAGCCCATTAGATGCTAAAGGTGAAACATCCTCATATGTGTTTATATGCAATCACCATTGGCATAAAAATAGTATTTTAAAATTTAGAAACTATTTTTATATCCCCTTTGTTTAGATTTGGTAAACAACCTTACATTATCAGTCTCATTTTACAAATAAGGAAACCGAGGCCCAGAGAGCTAAATGTCTTGGCCAAGGTTACCCAACAGTATCTGGAAGTTAAGATACTGGGATTCAAATTCAGGTTTTACGTGTCCATATACAATGAGCTTCCCTTTGTGTCTTGGCTGCTAGTCACAAAGAATGGTATGATTGTGAAATTTTAATGGTGTGAGCTGTCAGAAGTACAGAGTTAGGACTCAAAAGAAAATCCATGACTATCTAGTTCCAAATGTTTCATTTAACAATTGAGGAAAAAGGGTTTCTAAGTCTTACTTAACTAACTTCAGGTCATGACAGTGATAGATTTTGAACTCAGGCTCACTGAGGCTCTTTTTCTGTATAACACTGGTCCTTCAGTTACTCACGTTTCATTTTTTTTTCCTGCTTGGAAACCAATAATATGGGTGGGTGGAAACCAATAATAAAGGGGAAGCTTGAATAGTAAAAGTATTACTAGCCCTAGTCTGAAATGCAGGGGATTCTCTCTGCTACTTTTAAAGAGGAAACACGTTTTTAATCAGACACATTCTAAAGAAGGAAGGTGAGCAGCTAGCTCATGCAGTAGATAGACTGCCAGGCCCGGAGTCAGGAAGACTCATCTACCGGAGTTCAAAAATGACCTCAGACACTTTATCCTGTTTGCCTCAGTTTCTCTAATCTGGAGAGGGAAATGGCAAATTACTTTAGTATCTTTGTGAAGAAAATCACAAATAGGGTCACAAAGGATTAGACACAATTGAAACAACTGAACAACATAAAGAAAGGAAGAAGTCATTGAAATCAAGAAGGAAAGTTGAAAGAATATTGTCACAGTACCTGAACTTGAACTCTCATTCTGATGGGAATTCTCTGTGTGTATTTGCTCAAGTTATTTCCTCTCTGTGTTCTGAAAGCTCATAGATCTGGAGCTGGAAAGGACCTTAGAATCCATCTAGTACAACCCTTTATTTTACAGAGGAGGAAACTGAGGATTTAAATTCAGGTCTTGTGTCTAGGACCATGGTTATCATGGAAAGACCTTGTCTAAAAGGAACAGAGGATCAACTGGGATAACTTATGAAACCAAGAGGGGATAAGAAGAACCTATATACTCTTTGCCAGTACAGGAGCTATTGGTGAATCTCTCACTGTCACTGCGGGGAGGGACAAACTGGGTCTCTGACTAAACCTAGCAATATATCCCTATGGGTAATGTATGTTATTGGTGTCACTCTAGTGAATATCCTCGTGAATGGAAAGGCATTTGAATATTAGCTCTAATAGTCCCAAGGTTCAACAAATGTTTTAACTTCTTTACTCTTAGGGGCAAGCTTGGGTTGTAAAGAACAGGGAGTAGGGAGGAAATGCTACGAGAGCCCTCAAGGTGGAAAAGCTGACTCAGTTTATTCAGTCTGGGTCCCTCTTCCTGCTCCCACCAGAATGTGGCTTTGAACTCTGCAGCTGTGGTTTCCATGACTCCCTAAGACTTTTAAAGTCCATTTTTTGAGAAGTCCTGCTTTATAAATCACTTTCAAAGTCCTGCCAGAAGGCCAAGGCATTTCACCATGTTTTGAAATGACTATATGAGCTAATGAATGACTAAACAGAATTTTCCCCACTGTTATCCTCTCCCTACTTGATAAACAAAAACAAAAACAAAAAAACCAGGGGAAAAACCTAATATATCATGAACTTTTAATTCTAGACAGATTTGGAAGATGACCAAATATGTTTGTGGGGAGTCTTCTTTTATTTAGTTTTCTTTCAAGGCAAATCTCACAGAGTAAATATGACTGGCCTAACAAGCAAATAGTATAATTGTGATTAAAGATTAAATTCGTGTTTATCTAAATCTACTTGGAATGCCAGGCCCACTATTTGAGATGAGATTCTGTACCAGGCTTTCCAGTGGTAGAAAATGAAAGAAATCTGAAACAACACCAGAAGTCCAGCATTGTGCTCTTTAGCAAAAACAGAACTATAAAGCCAGAAAACAGAGGGGGAGAAAATGTTCATATTTTGAATTTTCTCTAATGTAAAGTGCTTCCATGTATCTATCCAGGGTTCCTCTCCTGCCTCTGTGCAGATCATTTGAATTCTTTAATTTTGTCGGCTCAGAGAAAGCTTGGTAGTGCAATGCTTAGGGTGCTCAGAAAAACTTGAGTTCAAATTCTGCCTCCCTAGTTATGAGACTCTGAGCAAGTCACTTAACCTCTCTAATCCTCAGTTTCCTTTTCTGTAAAACAGAGATAATAGTAGCACCTGTCTCCTAGGGTTTTGTGAGGATCAAATAAGATTATATATATATATCTTTGTAAGCAATAGAACAGTATACAAATGCTTATTCTTGTTGTTCAGTCACATCTGACTCTTTGTGGCCCCATGGACCATACATCCACGGGATTTTCTTGGCAAAGATACTGGGATGAATTGCCATTCCTTCTCCAGTGGATTAAGGCAAGCAGATTAATTTGCCCAGGGTCACACAGCTACAAGTAAGTGTCTGAGACCAAGTTTGAACGCAGGTCTTCCTGACTCCAGGCCCAGCAATCTATCTAGTTGTTTCCTTATAAATGTTAACTATTATTATTCTCTTTTTTTTCTCATTAGTAATTAGATCTGACCCTTTATGAGAAATTTCCTATTTAACTAGACTTAACCCTATTAACAAACTGTCAGTATCGACTAGTATACTGGTGTCAAATAAAAAAAGAACAGAGAGAGCCCTACTGGCTATATATCAATTTAGAAAACCACAGATTAACATTAGCTATGTTAAATTGTATTTTTGTTTGTTTTGCTTGACATTTCCAAATTACATTTTGATCTTCTTTGAGCCCCATTCAGGAGTTTTGTTAGCCTCTTGCTGCCAGTCAGTGGCAAGTTTGACACCTCTGGCATGGCCTCCAGAATGCTTACCTGAGAGCCAGGAGGACTTGAGATTGTTATGACTTTGAGAAAGCTTTGCTGGACAAGTATCACGTACTGTGAGCCTGGGTAAATCAGTTAGTGTCATAGATAAAGATGATACGTGGTAGTGAAGGTGTTGTTGACCTGCCTTGGTTGATGAGATTTCTTATCCCAGAATTCCTTATAACAGTCAAATCCCAAGCCTGGTCCCTATCCCTATTAAACAACTGGAGATTTCAAATGGGGTCTTTTTGGACAGAAAACAAAAGGAATGCCTGCCTGCCTATCTAAACCATTGTTTTGCAATTGGATGCAGAGAATAAAGTCCATTCTGCACAATTTCCCTTGGTACTTTTGACCATGGGAAGCAAATAGAGGGAAGCACAATTCATGTTTATGTCCATGTTCTGTGCATCCTCCTCTTCTGACTTTCAAACAGCTAATAAAGGCTTGGGAGGCAGGTGACAAACTATAGACATGTGGAAGGAAGCTGGGCCATTAAGCCATTTAGACCCTTTTCAAGATGCTGTTGACAGATTTAACCTCTTCTCTGCCTGACAAAATGGGCTCCCAGCTGTCAGCAAAGCTTCATATCATTTGATATATAGGGCACTTATTTTTGGAAACAAGCTGTATATCCGAAAGCACTCATGATTAAGAGATTTAACCAGATGGTGGGCAGCACTGACACCCTCCTTGCTTCAGGCTCTGGCAGCCTAAGCAGCAGCAGAGTTTGGAGCCAGGGGGAGCAGAAGCACTGGCCTGCTTTAGATGAGTGATCCCCTGCTCCAATTTGGTGGCCCCTCCCCCAGGACAAAAGTACAGTAAGCTGTAAGAGTATCAAATGCTAAAAGCAAATTAACTTAAATTAATTCCTTTAAAAATAGTTATATATGATCCAAGAAAACAGACTCATCTGCCATGGTTGGTTTTGACTCTATGCCCATCACCATCATCATCATTGCCTCTCTTCCTCCCATAAGCTCATCTCCAGAAAATTTATCATCTTGGAGGCTGAATAGTCTTTGGCACTTATACCTTATCAATACCCTCAGTTGTTTCTTCCCTCTGATTGGAGGACTAGAGGGCAGTACAAAAAACTCTCTCCTTAGTATCCCTTTCTAAAGGGCTCAAAACCCTAGCCATCTCTTCACTTATCAATAGGTACTCTGATTGTTTTCAGCTCCATGACCATGACCATCGTCATCATCACCACCACTACCACCACCACCACCACCACCACCACCACCACCACCACCACCATCATCATCATCATCATCATCATCATCATCATCATCATCATCATCATCATCCCCTCTTCCTTCACCTTCCTTTTGAGTATTGTCTTCCTTTGTTAGATTGTATGCTTCTTGAAGGCAAGAACTATGTTTCTTTTTCTTACTTGTGTCCTCAGTGACTAGTATAGTTTCTGGCACATAGTAAGTGCTTAATAAATGTTTATCATATGAATGAATCATAACTGTAGGAAGATGGGGAATTGCTGTGTTAGCATATATAGCCAGTTATCAGAAGGTAATTCAATTCAATAAGCATTTGTTGTTGTCTGCCCTTTTCAAAGAGGAACAATGTCATCAGGAGGGTGATGTCTTGACTTCCAAGTGAATTAGATATAAGTGAGGCAGAGCTGTGCAAAGTCATCAGCCTCACTCTCCTCCAGAGTCATCAGAGTCCAGTGGCAAGATGTAAGTTAAGATGACTGGTGATGGCCCCCAAGGGATTCTAAAAGTGTCTCTAACTGCCTCTTGGTTATTTAGAATAAGGATTGGGAGCAAGGAGAGGGAATTCTTGGGCAACTTTAGGGACAGGGTACCATCAGAGGAACAGGAACTAGAAGCCTAAGTTTTTATTTGGTGCCTATAACAATTAACAATGCTCTCTATTAAAGGAGGGGAATACAAAGGTCAGACTATGAAGTGACTTCTAAGCTAGGGCTGGAAGGAAGCTACGTGAAGCAGTAGATAGAGCACTGCATCTGAAGGCAGGAAGACTCCTCTTCCTGAGTTCAAATCTGGTCTCAGACACTTACTGGCTGTGTGACCCTGGGCAAGTCACTTTACCCTGTTTACCTCAGTTTCCTCCTATGTAAAATGAGCTGGAGAAGGAAATGGCAAACCACTCTAGTATCTTTTCCAAGAAAACTCCAAATGGGGTCACAAAGAGTCAAACATGACTGAAATGACTGATAACGACAAGCATCCTAAGGGACAGATGTGAGGAAGGTATTCCATTATATACATGAGGAAAAGCCTATATATACAAAGGTGAAGAGAAAAGAGATGGAATGTTGAATTTTGGGAAGAGCAAGGAATAGATTGCATGAAAAAAGAAAGATATAAAGTAAGTTTGGAAAGGTAGTTTGGGAACTAATTGTGGACGGATTCAAGTGCCAAGTGAAAAGGTATTTGAAGTTTATCCTAGCAACAATGAAGGATGGCTGAAAGTCCTTAGAGGAATAATGCTATCACATCTATGCTTCATGAATATTATTTGGCAGCTTTGTGAAGATAGGCCTGGAGAGGGGAGAGAATGGAAGCAGGGTGATTAGTGAAGAGGTTATTGTAAAATCTACCTAAGAGGTGGCATGCCGTTGGATAAAAGCAGATCAGCGTAGGGATGAAATTGGCAAAACTACGCCTTGGCAAATGCTATAAATCAGGGCTTGATGCATTGTTTTGTTGGTTGTTTAGACTTGAGAAAGTGGAGAAAATGTTCATAATTCAGATTAAGCTTCAAAATGTGTCCTATGGAGAGCCTATTGTTAAACATTGACCTCTACACCTCTCTCCCTTTCCATATATCACCCCATGCCCAAGGAGAATGGAAGCTCACTGGGAGCAAGGACTAGCTCCCTTTTGGGATACAACCTTTACATATGTGAAGTAGTTATTCCAGTTGAGTAATTTGGAAGAGGAGAGATAGAGGGCGAGGAAAAACCAAAGGAAGGGCTTTTCAGGGTAAGAAAAATATGAAAATGCTATTAAGCATCAGTATTGGAGCCAATATATTGGGTCAAAAAATGAGAAAATGTGATCAATTAAGTGAACTTCAAAGGCAATTGAAGGAATGACAGATTTAGAACTAGATGCCATCTTAAAGTTCTTTTATCTCAATGTTTCATTTTACAGATGAGAAAACTAAATGACTAGAAATGTTAAGTGACTTGCCCAAGGTCACACAGATACAGTAAAGGACAGAAATGGAATTCAAACCCAGATCTTCTGTCTACTAATGTTAGTGTTCTTTCAATTCATTCCGATTCAATTCCAGATATTGTCTTCTTTGAAACAGGAGTGAGGAATTAGCATCCTCAGGGAGCTTCTGTGCTCTCGAAGGGAACCACACCTGGTGATAACCACTAATAGAAAGGAAAGACTGTCTCTGATGGTCTGAAGTAAAGGTAGAATAAAAGCCCGAGGTTCCAAGTCAATTCTGCTTTTGGAATTTCATAATACTATAAAAACATACAGGGTCAATAGCTCTTAAATATGCCCCCAGGTGGTCACTTGGACCACCAAACCTGGAATGGGAAAAAAATTATCTCCCCTTCCTTAACTCCCTCCTCTTAATGGATGGGATACACAGTCATACTTTGCAGCACATTGGAGAAAAAAAAAGTTAAAATTAGGAGAACTTAATCATTTTTCTGTTATGGACAGCTTTGGCAGTTTGGTGAAGTCTAGGGTCTTCTCAGAAGGATGCTTTTAAAATCATAAAATAAAACTATAAAACCAACCAATTATATTAAAATATTAGTATAAACAATATTATTAATAAACCAAAGTTCCTGGTTCCAGGTTAAGAGCTTTTTAGTCATTTTTCCGTCATGTCCAACTCTTTGTTGGTCTCTCTTGGAGTTTTCTTAGCAAAGTACTAAAGTGGTTTGCCATTTCCTTCTTTAGCTCATTTTACAGATAAGGAAACTAAGGCAAATGTAGTTAAATGATTTGCCCAGGTAACACATCTAGTAAGTATCTGAGGCTGGACTTTTGAACTCAAGTCTTCCCGACTCCAGGTTGGGCATTCTATTCATTGGTCCTGGACCCACGTCTAGGTTAGGAATCCCAATCTAAAAGAATAAAGCTAAACAGAAAACAAGGGAACAACAAATAAATAATCTCCACTATCATACAAAGTTTTCTGTAAAAGGAGCAGAAGAATCTAGAGAAAAAAAAAATCTCCATGTGGAAGGACAAAAGTGGTAGGGGCAGAAGAATAGAGGAGAAAGACCAGGAGCCTGAAGGGTAAAAATCTCCACTCCTACCCATTTACTGTTGCCCCATTTGCCTATAGTGGGCAAAGCCTGACTTGTATAGCTTCTCTGTCTAGGTCTCCACCTAGACCTGATACTCAAACTTCCCTGACTTTACTATCTTACACTGTCCTCTCCCAACCCTTCCCTTGACTCTAATCACAGACTGCCTCCACTGGTGGTGAGGTATATGCAAATAGTCCCAGGAAACTAGGTGAGGGGCTATATATTTATAAAAATTATCTCACTTACTCTAACATCTTAAATTATCACCTCAATATAGATAACTTGAAAATCTATATATCTATCTTTTTTCTCCCTTAGACTCTTGTCGTATCTCTAGCTTATTGTCAGAAATTTCCACCTGCCTGTCTTGTCTCAGATTTGACCCATTCAGAATGGTATTTGCCATTATCTCTCTAAACTACCCTTTATTCTAAACTTTCCTCTTTCTGTTGATGGCACCACCAATCTTACAAAATCACCTTGCTTGATGCTGTTATGACATTTTGACCCTAGTTTCTTCTTCATGATCCACATCAGATTAATTGCTAGATCATCTCAAGTCTTTTTCTACAATATTTCAACCATTATCCCAGTTCTCTCCATGCGCATTAATAATATCCTAATTCAGGACCCTAGTACCTTTCTACTAGACAGCTGCAATAGGCTTTTTTTTTCCCCAAATGCTTTATTAACTTCTGGTTTACATCATTCATTTCCGCCAGATTTTGAGTTACATTTTTTTCCCCGTTTTTCCCCTACCCACCACCCCAGAATAGCAGTCCCACAGGCTATCCCCTCATCCAATCTGCTCTCTCCCATATCTTCTCCCATACCTCCTTGGACTTTTCCATTAGGGCAAGGTGAATCTTTGTGCCCGAATGCCTGCACATCTTATCTCCCAGTTACATGCAAAATAGTATTAATAATAGTATTTATATATATTTGAAACATTTAATTTTAAAACCTGTAAACATATATACACACATTCACATATGTATTCATATGCCCGTATACTCTTCTTCAATTATTTTCATACTGAGAAAGGTTTCATCAGTCACAATTATTGTTTTTCCATGTAGGAATGTAAATAGTTCAACTTTGATAAGTTCCTTTTGATTTCTTTTACCTGTTTACCTTCTCAAGCATCTCTTGTTTCTTGTGTCTGAATGTCAAATTTTCTATTTAACTCTGGTTTTTCCCTCAAGAATGCTTGGAAGTCCTCTATTCCACTGAATGACCATATTTTCCCCTGAAACAAGATACTCAGTTTTGCTGGGTAGGTAATTCTTGGTTTTAATCCCAGCTCTTTTGACCTCTGGAATATGATATTCCATGCCCTTCAATCCCTCAATGTAGAAGCTGCCAGGTCCTGGGCTATTCTGATTGTGTTTCCACAGTATTGAAATTGTTTCTTCCTGGCTGCTTGTAGTATTTTCTCCTTGATCTGGGAGTTCTGGAACCTGGTTATAATATTCCTAGGAGTTTTCTTTTTGGGATCTTTTTTTTTGAAAAGAACAAGATCATGGGGCGGCTAGGTGGCGCAGTGAATAGAGCGCCGGCCCTGGAATCAGAAGGACCTGAGTTCGGAGCCCGCCTCCAACACCTAATCCGCACAAACAAAAACCTAGCCGTGTAACCTTGGGCAAGTTACTTAACCCCAATTGCCCTAAAGGGGCGGCTGGGTGGCGCAGTGAGTAAGAGTGCCGGCCTCGGAGTTTGGATGACCCGAGATCAGATCTGGCCTCAGAAAATGAGCACCCACGCATAAATCAAATGACTAGCCGTGTAACCTTGAGCAAGTTACTTAACCCCAATTGCTTTAAAAAAAAAAAAGAACAAGATCATTTAGTTTGCTTCCATCAGGATTCAGGCTCAGTTCTTTCTAGTTATATCTCTGGATGGCATATTTCTCACTTTCTTGAGTCTTTCGGGATTAACTTATATCACTGCATTGCTGAAAAGAGTCCAGTCTGTCATAGTTGGTCATTGCAATAGGCTTTTAAGTGTGCTGCCTGATTCCAATTTCTTTCTCTTCCAATTAACTTCCTACATAGTTGCCAACAGAATTCTCCGAAATAAAAAGTCTGACTCCTCTGTCCAAAAATCTTCAGTGTTTCTCTGTTACCTATAGTATAAACAACAAACCCTTTAAGCTGATTTTTGCCATTATACAATCTGACTCCAACTTACAGTACTTTTCTTCCCTTCTTTCATGTGCCTTCTATTCTTCACCCACTGTACATTGCGGTTGAACTAGACTGACTTTCCTCAAACTGGTCCTGTCCTCTCTTGCCTCTGTGCATTTGTGAATACCTAAAATGTATTTTTTACTCATTCTCTAATGTTGGACTTTTTCTGTTCCTTTAAGGTGCTCACTCGAACACACACACACACACACACACACACACACACACACATTCAATTAACAAGCATTTATTTTCCTCTCTCCTAATCCCTGTTGGAAAAAAAAGAAAAACAAACACCTTGTAACAAATAGGTGTAGTCCAGGAAAACAGTTCCTCATATTGGTATGGCCTCCTTTTCCAAAATTTCATACAGCATTTAGCTAAATATCTTTTTTGTCCCTATTGTATTCTATTTATTTCTATTCAGTTCACATCACCCTTCTTAGTTTATAAGTTATTTGAAGAGGGGGGCTATGACATTTTTCAGTTATCCAAAGAGCTCAGTAGAGTGCCTTCAATAAATTAGATGCCTAATAAATATTTAAATAGTTGTTGAATTGCATGGAATGGGGTTGAAATTCGCCATTTCCTGTCTGTGATCTATGTCCTTAAAGTGCCTATGGCTCCTGAGGCCAGCAGAGATTTTCTTACTTTACTTGTTTCTTACGGCAATAATACATGGGTTATCTTATATATAAGATTGAGAAAACTTAATTCCCTGTTGGTGAGATTTCAGGAGGCTGGGAAGGTCCCCTGACTCCTCAAATACATGCTTCAGTGCTTTTTGATTCCTGAATTTCCTTGCTGTTGGAAAGAACAGGAGAGGAGAAGGCAAGAAGGTGCTGGGGAATCTGAGGGATTGGGGCAGGAAAAGCAATTCACAAGGAAAGGCTAGAAACCTGATGAAGGAAGGAAAACACTAAAAAAAAAGGGAGGCTGCCTGGAGCAGATTCCAGACTGTCAGTCATGGAAGTTGCTGCATAATTATCCCTCAGCCCAGCTCTGCCTTGCTGTTGTTTCTTGACCTTGTTCCACAAGTACTTCATCTGTTTGCCTAGGGACAGCCATCATTTGTCCAAAAATACAAGGCTTCATTTCCCAAGTAGCACAAGGTTGAATTCTATATAAATTCTAATCATGCTGATTATTATCTAGTTTAGTCATAGGACATTGATAAGAGACTTTATTTCATTATAACAAATAGTCCGCATCAAAAATCAGTTTAGTTCTATTAATTTTTGTAATAGATATAATGATTCTGGACCCAATTCCCTTCCTCAAATCTTCTCTTTCCTTTTCCTTAATAGGAAAATCCATTACAAAGGGTTAATTAGGCCCTTGGATAATGGTAATGTATTGGGAATGTGGGGCTGTAATGAAGGTAAGCACATTGTGATTGGGCATCTTTAGAATTAGATTTATAGTGACTTTCACTCCAGCTAGACCCTAGTCCTGGTCTTATTAGTCATAATATACCATTGATTCAAGTTTGATCCTGAAAAAGACTTAGGGTAGAAAATGATACACATGCGCACGCACGCACTTGAGCACACACACACGCTCACACACATGGGTGAGCACACACACACACACACACACACACACAAGTGTGTGTATGTTATTGCCAATGAGGGAACTAGTTCTGTTTGACTAGGCATATATAGCGCCAACACAATATTCACAATTCACAGCATTGATGGTGACTGTAAATATGCTGGTATAGTTCTCAATTGTAAAATATAATAGACTTTCCATATAGAAGACAGAAGCAAAACATTTATTCAGACACCAGAAAACCAAATCCCAATACCGGGAAACCAAATTCATCATAGCAACACAGAAGTTAATGCACCATAATGCAGCAGAGAGCCACACCATCCTTTAGCCTTCCCACAAACCAATACTCACAAGCCTGGCTGTCTTCCTGTGAGTGTCCTTTCTCTCCCACCATAGTGTTGCTTTGACTTCCAACTTCCTGTGTGCTCTGCTCCATCCTTCAGCAAACTCCTCCCACCACAGGCTCCATGTGATTACATTTGACCTATTAGGGGACAGGGAAAATCTTCAAAGCAGGGAAGGTCTTCAAATTCCCTTAGGCTTATTAAGGAGCAGGGAAGATCTTCAAATTCCCATTACTATTATAGCATATTTGTCATAACAGATTATTTACTTATTTATTTTTTTAAGTTATGGAGGGTGGTGACAGGGAAAGAAAACTTATTTGTGTTAGTTGAAAAAAATAGAATCTAGCTTCACAAATTCATGGTTTGAACTGGGGTTGACAGCATTTTTTTTTTAATTGCCATCTTAGTCTTCATCTTTTTATACTGAAAGTAGATATGATGAAAACACTTCCTAATATTGGAGGTGTTCAGGGAAGACCAGCACTTCTGGTATGAGGGCTGCTGAGCCCTTTTCAGGGCTGCTTATATACTTTGGTGTTCATCTAACTCTCACCTGTGGTCCAAGAAGCTGTAGCATGTACAATGGCCACACCCTGGTAAACCATCTAGGCAGATGGGTTAAACTAGGTTGAGAGTAACTTCTTGGCCTCAAACCAGTTGGTGAGTTGGGGATATCTACCTCAAACATGTGAAAAATTTCAACTTCTTGGAGCCACAGTTGAGAATAGGCTGAATAAGATGGAGCATCTCTGAAAAGGGTTCAAAAAAGCCCTCATACCAGAGTGCTAGTGCTCCCAAACACCACCTCTGCTGTATCATGTTGAAAAAGTTATTCTACCTTCCTGGGCCACTTTTTCCTCATCTGTTAAATAAGGAGTTTGGACTCCCTATAAATGTTTAAGTCTTATATTTTAATTTTATGATTCTGTGACATTGTGGCTCTCAAGTGGGCAGGAGGAAGGGTATGCTGTCTTGCTTCTTTCCAGCAGGAGTGAAGAGATTTGAGATTTGGCCAGTGGTAGCTCTCATAGGCAGAGACATAACTAGGAATTTTGTTGCCCAAGGTAAGTACCACAAAATATGCTTTGACCAAGTTACTCAAAAGGCTCTCTCAAATTAATTTAACAAGGAAAAACTTCAAATTTCACTGCATGTGAGGCCACTGCTGTAAAAACCTCCTGGATATGGGAGGAGGAATCAGGATAAGGACAGACTAGAAGTTGTTTACTCGAGTGTGGCTACTAAAATGTAAGTCATTTAGTAGCTTTCTACTTTAAATAATCATTTTTCTTAATGTGGTGCAGAGATTAGTTGTTTTACTTGATAAAGGGCTATGAACATTGTCATCATCATGCCGATTTTGAAACCCTGAAGGAAATCCCTAGCTGTCTTTTTAAAACCTTTTAAAAATTAACAAGTATCATATTTCTTTCCCTACCACCTCTCACCTTCTCAGCAAAATTGGAAGAAAAATACTGGTAATAAATATACATAGTTTAGCAAAACAGATTCCTTCATTGTGAGTGTCCAAAAATGTTTGTTTCTTTCTGCATTTTGCATCTATCACCTTTCTATTAGGAGTTGCATAGGTAGCATGATTTGCCTTTACTACTCTCAAATAATGGCTGGTCATGGCAATGATAAGAGTTCTTGAATCTCTTGAAGTTGTTGTTTTTTTTTATAATGTTGTTATTGTATGAATTCTAGTTAACTCTGCGTTAGTTCATATATATTTTCTAAGGTTTCTCTGAAATCCTTCTTATCATTTATTATAGCACAGTAGTATTCTGTTACATTCATATATCATAATTTGTTCAACCATTACCCTACTGATGAATTTCCCCTTAATTTTCAGTTCTATGACACTAAAAGATGAGCTGGGAAAGCGCTAGCAGTGCTACTGTAGTTCAATCTTTGTTCAGAGAGGATACCTTGCAAACTGTCCAATTCTGAACAAAACTGGCTTGGAAATCATGAAGGCTGACACCCCTTGATAAGGTTAATGTTTGGTAGTAAAGGAAAAAGGGAAGTGGAGAAATTGGATTTCATTAAATATAAACAGTAATGTGAACTAGGGAGGATAATAATTAATCAATGTTTCACTTGAATAAGGGATAAAAATGCTTTTAAAAACCTTTCATTTTAGATGAACTGAACCTGCCATGGAGTCTTCCTTTTCCCTAACTTGACGTGGGGAGAGGAGAAATGTAGTGCAAAGACAAACGAAAAACACCTTGAGGAATCATGAACTTTTCAAGCTTTTTTGGTGATTTTTGGCATTCAGATTCATGTTTTGTTGTCAGAATGTACCTGGCTGCTTTTAAAATTAAAGAGTCACTAAGAACCCAAGAACCTGGGTAAACCAAGCACTTAGAAAAACGCTACTTTTTATTTGGAAAAGTGAGGGTATTTAAATGTACTCAATTTTGCTTGAGAACATAAGACCTTATGGAGCAGAAAGATTTTGATGAAACATGTAATCTTTTTTTTAAAACAAATGCTTTATTAGCTTCTGTTTTACATCATTCTTTTCCGCCAGATTTTGAGTTACAATCGTTTTCCCCCCGTTGTTCCCCTACCCAACCTCCCAGAATAGCAGTCCCACAAGATATCGCTTCCTCCAATCTGCTCTCTCCCATATCTTCTCCCATACTCCCTTCAACTTTTCCATTAGAGGAAGGTGAATCTTTGTGTCCCAATGCCTGCGCATCTTATCACCCTATTACAAGCAAAAGAGTATTAATAATGGTATTTATATATATTTGAAATATTTAATGTTAAGACCTCGAATTTCAGATCCATTTCTTTCCTCCCTTGTCACCCATTCCCTCTGGGGAGATAAGTAATTCACTATATGTTGTACATGACTAGCTATGCAAAACATTATTATAGTAGACATATTTTAGAAGGCTGCTTATAATTTCCTCCCACTCATCCCACCCCCCACCTGGTCCATTCCCTACATGATCCTGTCCCTCTTCTATAGTGGGTACTTCCAACCTCCCCTCCCCCCAAGGATGCCCTCCCATCCATCACACCCCGTCTCATCCCCCTTCTCCCTATTCTGCTGCAGGTTGAGATATCCCATTTAGTATGTATGTCATTCTCTCCCTGAACCAAATTCAATGAGAATGTGGTTTAGCCTTTTTTGCCTTCCTATTCTCCTCCTCCCTTGCAACCACTTCCCCTTGCTTCTTCTACATGAGATAGTTTACCCTACCCTGTCTCTCCCCATCTCTTCTTGCCACTTTCCTCTCTCACCTCATAATTTCATCCCTTGAGTATTCTTCCTCCCCAACGAATTCAAACTATGCCCTCTATCCATATATAACTGTAACCATATACACACACATTCACATATGTATTCATATGACCACACCCCCTTCTTCCATTATTTTTATAGTGAGAAAGATATCATCAGTCACCGTTATTGCGTTTCCATATAGGAATGTAAATAGTTCAACTTTGATAAGTTTCTTTTGATTTCTTTTCCCTGATTACCTTCTCAGGCATCTCTTCCTTCTTGTGTCTGGATGTCAAATTTTCTATTCAACTCTGGTTTTTTCCTCAAGAATGCTTGAAAGTCCTCTATTCCACTGAATGACCATATTTTCCCCTGAAACAAAATACTCAGTTTTGCTGGGTAGGTGACCCTTGGGTTCATTCCCAGTTCTTTTGCCCTCTGGAATATCATATTCCATGCCCTTCGATCCCTCAGTGTAGAAGCTGCCAGGTCCTGGGCTATTCTGATTGTGTTTCCACAATATTGAAATTGTTTCTTCCTGGCTGCTTGTAGTATTTTCTCCTTGATCTGGGGATTCTGGAACCTGGCTATAATGTTCCTGGGAGTTTTCTTTTGGGGATCTTTTTCAGGAGGTGATCGGTGGATTCTTTCAACCTCTATTTTGCCCTCTGGATCTAAAACATCAGGGCAATTTTCCTTGAGAATTTCTTGAAGGGTGATTTCTAGGTTCTTTCTTTGATCATGGCTTTCAGGTAGTCCAATAATTTTTAAATTGTCTCTCCTGGATCTATTTTCCAGGTCAGTGGTTTTTCCCATGAGATATTTCACATTGCCTTCTAATCTTTCATTTGTTTGGATCTGCTTAACAGCATCTTGATTTCTCATAAAGTCATTAGCTTCCATTTGCTCCAGTCTAACTCTGAAGGAATGAATCTCCTCAGTGAACTTTTGAGATTCTTTTTCCATCTGGAAAATTCGACTTTTTAAGGCATTCTTCTCCTCATTGCCCTTTTGGGCCTCCTTTGCCATTTGAGTTAGTCTATTTTTTAAGGTGCTGTTTTCCTCAGTCAGGCTGTTGACCCTAATTTCATACTTTTCCTGCATCCTTCTCATTTCTCTTTCCAATTTTTCCTCCACTTCTCTTATTTGATTTTTAAAGTCCTTCTTAAGGTCCTCTATGGCCTGCAACCCGCTCATGTTTTCCCCTGGGGCTTTTGGAGAAGGACTTCTGACCTCACAGTCCTTTTCCCGCTCTATGCCCCCAAAATAGGAGTCTAGGGTTGCATTTTTCTGTTTCCTTTGCCTTGGCATGTTGCCACTTAATTACTTGACTTTTGGGCTTGTTGCCACACTATGGCTTTAAGGCCAGATAGAGGAATTTTCGTCCCGAACGTGTGGGGGGCAACTTCCGTTTCTGGCAAGCTGTAAACCCACCCACGACTTCCACCCTAGATCACAATCCAGATCCAGGGAGGTTAAAGCAAGAGCGATTACCCCCCAAGACTGATCGCTGGATCTCCCTACAATTTGCAGGCTGGGAGCTGGAGCTGCCTCTGAAAACTACAAAATGGCTTGTGTCCTCAGCAGCTTCTAGCCCCCAGGGGAGGGAGCCGACGCATTCCCTAATACCAGTCCCAAAGTCCATAGGACACTAACCTCTTACTTTGTCCCAGGCAAGTCTATGTTGATAATTCTGGAGTCTCCACAGCTCCTGGGGTTCTGGGGTTCCTCCAGCTGGCTGCTGGCCCTGCCGCCCTGGGGCTAAAACCTCGGCTCATGCGGACCTGGGCTCTGCTCGGCTCGGCTCCTGCACTCTGTGTGCTGCGTGCTGCCAGCTCCCAGAGCACTGTGCTGGTCCTTCCTGCAGGGCTGCTGGGCTGTCCTCAGTGGGAGTTTAGCTTCTCTGTGTCGTTCTGTGGGTGCTGGGGCTCCAGAAGTTGTTCAGTGTCCCCTTTTACATCGTTTCGGGGGAATGTGGGAGCAGAGTGGCTTGGATGAGCTGTTTCTACTCCGCCATCTTGGCTCCGCCCCTAGTAACCTACTTCTAACTAACTCTTCCTGACTCCAACCTGGTGGTGGCCATTAGAATCTTTCCCGGGAATTGCTGGAGAGAGGGCAATGATCTCACTTCGTATCATAGTATCATAAGACTGGATGTGAAGCAAGAAATCATTCATTCTGTTTTCCTACCTTCTGGTTAGAAAGAGGGGAAGATCTCTTTAAAAAAAAAACTCTAGAAAAGGACATTACATTATGTGTTTTAATATTTAATCTTTCTCTTTGCTAGGAAATTCTCTTTATTTTTTAAATTAAAAACTTTTTTTTTGCATTTTGGAGGGGGGAGGGCAGGGCAATTGGGGTTAAGTGATTTGCCCAAGGTCACACAGCTAGTAAGTGTTCATTGTCTGAGGCCAGATTTGAACTCAGGTCCTCCTGACTCCAGGGCCAGTGCTCTGTTCACTGTGCCATCTAGCCACCAATCTGCTAGGAAATTATATTCCCTACATCTAACAAAAGTTTTGCATTCTATAGTTAGCATTTGTTTCACAACAAATTCAAAGCAGTTTCCTCCCTCCTCTGACGTACTCCGGGATTCAACACATATTTGGTGAATACCTACTATGTGTAAGGCCTGGTGCTAAATGCTGAAGTTATTGATGTGCTGTTTGACCTTACTATATTGCAGAAAAGCTAAGTATGGTCTAGCTAAGACAGGTCTGCACAACAAATGGCCTACAAAATCTGTTGGTGGGCTGTATGTTGTACAGGCCTGAGCTAAGAGGTAGCTGTTGTAGGAGAAAACTGGCTGCACTTCCAGTCAGATGACATGGGTTTGAATCATGGTCACAGCTTTGTGGCCATGAACCATTCATTTAATGTCTCCAAGCCTCAGTTTATTCATCTATGAAATAGGGATACTTATTTTATTATTATATTATATATGCCAACTAATGCATTTTTAATGATTAATTCTATAACATGCTGAGCAAGGTGACCCCTGGTATCATCATTATATATGGGCCTCCCTAAGAGATAGCTGGATGGTGCATTGGATAGAGTGTTGGGTCAAGATGCAGAAAGTGCTGAGTTCAAATCTAGCATCAGATAACATTTGTGTGACCCTGGGCAAGTCACTTACCTTTGTCTGTCCCATTTTCTTCGTCTATAAAATGGAGATAGTAAAAGTATATTCCCTCCAAGGTTGTTCTGGGGATAAGATGAGATAATACAGGTAAAGCACTATAATAAATGCTATTCTTATTTTTGTTGTTATTATTATTTACAGATATATTAAGACAGAGACACAGCCCAAAGACCTGAAAATTCCATTTCATAAAAGCAAATTCAATGTGCATTTAGTAAGTGCTTACTTTAGGTGGTGTAGTAAATGGAGTTTTGGACTTGGAACAATGGAATTAGAGTTTGAATTCTGCCTCAGACACTTCCTAGCTGTGTGACCCTGAGCAAATCATCTAACCTTTTCAGCTTCATGTTCATATCTGTAAAATGGGCATTATAAGAGTGTTTGTCTCACATTGTTCTCATGAGAATTAAATGAGATACAATATTTAAAGTGCTTTCCAAACGTTAAAACTTTATATAAATTTTGGTTATTATTATGATGATTAAACTTACACCATTCTGACCTTCCCAGGGTTGCTATGCAGAAAGTACTTAGTAAATTTAAAGGGGGAATTAAATGTTGGTCATAAATATTGGTCTTCAACTACTTCACTCTTGGTTCTCCTCTAGATTTAGGAAAATCTGTACATTTAAGTTGGTTTACCCCAATTCTTTTTTTTGACTCTTTAATCATTTTGGTGGTTCTCTTGGAATTTTCTCTAAGCCTCCACATCTCTTTTAAGTGGTGGAGTCTTGAACTGGAAAAATATCCTTAACGTCAGTGGTGGAAAAAAATAATGGAACGTCATTGTATTCCATTACAGTCTGGTATTTGACAGTTTCTTCTTCTTCTTCTTCTTCTTCTTCTTCTTCTTCTTCTTCTTCTTCTTCTTCTTCTTCTTCTTCTTCTTCTTCTTCTTCTTCTTCTTCTCCTTCTTCTCCTTCTTCTTCTTCTTCTTCTTCAAGTAGGGAAATGGTGAAAAAGGAGACCAAAGGATTTGTGGATTGTAGATTAATTGTAAATTGGGCTCTTTTCCCTCCCTGAGACTCTAGCAGAGAATTGAGGTTTTATTCTCATTTCCTGTGGACAATGAGGTTTTAAAATGAGTTGATGTGGATGTTAAGAAGTCTACTGTGTTATGGAAATGCTTATTTTATTTTTTACATTCAGAACAAATTTTTTTAAAAAGATTTTTTCAAATGAATTTACTTTTTATGCTTGGGGTGGTGGTGGTCCCTTCTTATAGTTAGATACTGGCCCTGTGATTTCATTGGTATAGGGAACTCCTAGGTGAGAAAATTCCATCTATCAATTCAGATTACACCTTTCCTGCAACTTACGGTTTTAGGCCAGCCCAGAGAGAGAGAAAAAGCATGATAAAGAGAAATGATTAGTGGTCCACTTTGACTTGAATACAGGAAGGGTATGACCCTAACCCATTAATTCCAAAACAGCTAATGAAAGGTCTCTAGTTAAAAAGGAGGGGTGACAGAATGCTTGAGTCAGCAAGATAACCTGGAACAAGGCATGCATTTTAAAGGTAAAATAGGCTTGCCAACAGTAGGATATCCCTTTTTCTTTGATTCTAAGGGGCTGACTTCCAGTACACAAAACAAGGACTTAAACAGGGTTGCCTGTCATCAGGGACACTGACCTGTGTGGACCTGCGTCATACCATTTGGGATTCTTTTTTCAGGTATGAGTCAGCCTTCACTGGTAGATCACTGTGATTATATCTGCAAGGCTCCTTTATTCCTCCTCTCCTAAATGACTTCAGCAATAAAACCTGAACCAATCTGTGGGCAGGTTAGTTTTTGGTGTTTTACAATGTATATTTTAAGCGGGTTTCAAAGAAGGGTGAATAAATATTCACCTTTTTGTATTACTTCAAGATGAGAGCAATTCACAGGTTATAATTTCCTATCTTACTGAAGGTAAAATTTTGAGGAGGTTCCAAAATTCCATTTCATGACACAGGGAACTTCCAGTGTAGAAGTAATGCAGATCAGCAACTGTTTTTTAGTTTATAGTTTTAGAGATTTGCTTCTCATGCTGAGAGCTTAAGTTACTTTCCCAAAGGAAAGGAGTCTCCATAAGAAGGCATGATCCACCAGTATTCTCCCTTACCCAGCCTTGACTGGTTTCAACTCTCCCTCGACCCCCAAATTTTCCATGGCAAAAAAAAGGGGGGGGGGAAGAAGTCTTCCTTCCTTCCTTCCTTCCATCCTTCCTTCCTTCCTTCCTTTCTTTCTTCCTTTCTTCCTTTCTCCCTTCCTTCCTTCCTTCCTTTCTTCCTTTCTTTCTTTCTATCTTTCTCTCTTCCTTCCTTCCTTTCTCTTCTTTCTCTTTCTCTCTTCCTTCCTTCCTCTTTCTTTCTTTCCTTCTTTTTCTTCCTTCCTTTCTTTCTTTCTCTTTTCCTTCCTTCCTTCCTTCCTTCCTTCCTTCCTTCCTTCCTTCCTTTCTTCCTTCCTTTCTTCCTTCCTTCCTTTCTTTCTTTCTTTCTTTCTTTCTTTCTTTCTTTCTTTCTTTCTTTCTTTCTTTCTTTCTTTCTTTCTTTCTTTCTTTCTTTCTTTCTTTCCTTCTTATCAAGGTTAAGTGGTTTGCCCAGAATCACACAGCCAGTATCTAAGGCCAGATTTGAACTCGAGACTCCTGACTCAAGCACCAGTACTCTATCCACTCAAGTTGCTCCAGAAGTAGTCTTTCAACTTGCCACCAGTCTCTCAGCTAACTTTTTGCTATAGGTTGTAAGATATACTGAGGTGTCATCCCTGAATGGCCATTGTGGTTGTCATAGCTTCTGTCTTGTCTCCCCATTTGTACAAAGAACCCCATGAGAACCCCAGCTGTTGCTTCTGGCAGGAGACTGCTCCTACTTTGTGCCCATTCTCACTATTCTGTCACCATCTTTGCTTTTTTCTTGGAGTAGTACCAGTCAGTGTCCAGCCCACCCCCATGCCCAAGGGAATGAGGATCTTTAAATTTCCCATATTAAAGTAAAACTCCTGTCAAACCACCCTAGTTATGGTTCTGAATAAAGAGTAGTACTGGGAAATTTTGGAGCAAAAGAGAGGGAAGTAGGCATATGATCACACTGAAAAATTGCAACACAAAAGTTTTTTGTTTGTTTGTTTGTTTTTAATATCAGTTAGAAGGAAGGTTCAGCCTTCTAGCAGTACATGCCCTACAGGTTTGCAAATAATGAATCAGCTCTGACTATGCTGGGGGGAAGGGTTTAAAAGTGAACATTTCTCTCTTTCCTAAACTGTCTCCCAGGGCATCTGTTTTTCGACCCCTATTCACCTTAATGTATTCCTCTTCCTCCATTTTTGGCCAAGCTGTAGCCAGAGGCAAGAGAACATTGCTTGGCACTCAGCTTATACATAGCCACTGCTTTCCTTAACCCTATCCCATTATTCCTGCTTTTCTCAGACTTGGGGAAGAAAGAACCTCTTCTTTTTCTCTATCCTATCCCCAGATTAGTAGCTTTGAAACTTCCTTATGAATGCTAGATGATCAGTTTCCACTTAGATTCTGGAAGACAATTTAAAGTGTAATAGTTTTCTCATATTGGCTACTCATACTTGCAAATGTGATGGGAGACATTACTTTTTCCTACATTTTTCTTCTTGTCATTGAGTTATTTTTCAGTTGTTCTACTCTTTGTGACCCCATTTGTGGTTTTCTTGGCAAAGATATTGGAGTAGTTTCCCATTTCCTTCTCCACCTCATTTTACAGATGAATAGTTTGAGGCAAGCATGGTTAAGTGACTTGCCCAGGATCACACAGCTAGTAAGTGTCTAAGGTCACATTTGAACTCAGGAAATCAGTCTTCCAGACTTCAGACCCAACATTTTATCTACTGGATCACCTACCTGTCCCTGGAGTTGTTTTAGATGATTTTTATTTTGCCACTAATGAACCATTATTGCACTTTGACACTTCAGTAAAACCCCATTAATTCACATAAATTGGTGAGATGGTCAATTAAATCAATCGATCAGTTGAATACTTATTAAGCACCAACTATGAGTCAGTCCTGTACTGGTACCCAGACAGAATGAATGAAAAAATCCCTGCTTTCTCATTCTGATGACTATTTATCAAGAATTGCTAAAGATGGAATTCCGCTGCTGTGTGAGATTGATCTAACTTCTCAGGGTCCTAATCAGGGGTGTTTTGAGACTCAAATGAGGTAATGGATGTAAAGCACATTATAAATCTTAATGTGCTATATAAATACCATTGTCGCTGTTACTGTCACCCTCCAATCCCCAGGCTTCCAGTCTTGTGATTACTTCCTTTCCTGAGCTTTCTACTACACTCTCTGAGGAAATGTTTAAAGAGCAATACAGGGACATGCTGGTAAATATTTAACACCTTTGCTAGGGGATAGGGTCAGGAAATATATATACACACACTTTTAAGTGTAGTTTGCATTATTAATGTTTTCATAAATCTAGAAAATCAACAAAACAAGGAATCAAGTATTGATTTTTACTGATGGCTGCTTTCTGAGATGTAAATGCTCACATTGAAAACATAACAATTTTCACAAACTGGTTAGAGCTGGCTTCAGCACATTTCTGCTTTCAACTCTAAATTTTATAATTCAAGGAAATAGTGAACATTCATAACTAAAGTTGTTTTTAAATGCCCATATCCCTTGGCCCGGATATACTATAACTAGGCATATGCCCCCAAGAGGGCATAAAGACAGAAAGCTCTCACATATACCAAAACACTATTTGCAAATGTGTGTGTGTGTGTGTGTGTGTGTGTGTGAGCCAGGAATTAAAAAAAAATTAAATGATCAATGATTTGGGGAATGAATTAACAAATATCAATATATAAGAAAATTACTACAGTGTAAAAGTGACAAATATGAAAAAAATCAGAGAGATATGGGAAGACTTTTATATGAACTGATGCAAAATGACATAAGCAGAACCACATACTGTGTACAAAAATTATAAAAATATAATCAGAAAGAATTTTAAAAAGCAATTAAATGCTGTGAAATTACAACGAACCAAACTTGGTCCTGTGTAGGAGATGAGATAAACAATCTGCTTCCTTTCACTGAAGAAATGCTTCTGGAAAATTGCATATGCTTCCTGACCTGGTGAATGTATCAGTGGGTTTTGCAGAATTAAAAAAAATATATTTTTTATAAGATAAAGTTCACTAAGTTAGAGAGAGAGAAGCAATGTATTCAGAAATGAATGTGCTGTTAAAACAAAAAGCATCAAAAGAAAGCACATACAAAACCCAGAAATCATTTTTAATTATTTCAAATGAGTTATCCAGTAACAGAGTATTGCCATGAAGAGGTCCGGCTGGGCTTACTCTAATGAATAGATAGATTTTTTTATAATTAGCAGAATTCATTTGTACACAAAGGATGAATCTGGAAAGACACTTAGAAAAAATTTGTGTTTGTTCTCTTAAGTAGCTTAAGCCTTCTCTCCCTCTTTAGCCTTGTTTACATTACTAGGTTTCTTTGCTTAGTAAACTTTTTCTTCACTGATATTAAAAAAGACAAAGACGGATAAACTCAGATTGAATCATCACTTGTGAATTTGTGAAGTTAGAAACAGTGTTCTTTATAGTTATACCTTCCACATCACAACTTTCTCCCCTGAGCTTTCATTATATCACAGGTTGGCATAAGATATTAAATGGAAATTTTGGGGGAGTTTTTCAGAAGCCACCGATGACAGGCAAAAGACCAGCAGACGACACAGAGCCTGAGATCAAATACTTAAACCAACTTTTACAATAAGATACTGTAAACACCTCATAAAAGAAAAAGGAAAAAACATAAGACTTCTCTGGTACAAAGGGGAGGGCCAAAAGATTTATGTGGAATTTCCAGATCTTGAAGGCACTGGCTTCTAATTCCCGCAATGTGAAAGGGATAACTGTGTATTTGATTAGCCTAGAAGTCCATAGACATTTTGATTCATGACTAGTTTTTCAGTGATGAGTTTAGATCTCTTTTCCTTGTCAGAATGCTTCTCAATATGGTAAAGAGGTTCCTAACCTTTTACTGAGCTTTATGAACTATTTTGACAGTCTATTGAAACCTATAGATGCCTTCCCAGAATAATCATTTTAAATGTATGAAATAAAAATCTGACCAGGTTAAGTGTCAAAGACATTAAGTAGCCAAGGAAGACATATGACAAAGAAAAACTTGGTCTGTAATTCCCCAAAATGATGCATAACAACTAGCAATTATCCTGGGAGATAGTTGTTCTATTTCCAGGCAAAATTGTAGCTCTTTCTAGAAACATATGAAAAATCCTTCTTCTTTATCCTGTTGGTTGAGTTTTGTGGACTTTATCTAGGCATCAGATGAGATGACTAAATATTCCCTGGTTAACCAAAGGTCAGTTAAAAAAAATCAGGTTGAGGGGAGGCTAGGTGGCACAGTGAGTAGAGCATCAGCCCTGGAGTCAGAAGGACCTGAATTTGTATCTGGCCTCAGACACTTAATGCTCACACAAACAAAAACTTAGCCGTGTGACCTTGAACAAGTTACTTAACCCCAATTGCCCTCCAAAAGGAAAAAAAAAAAGAAAAATCAGGTTGAAAGCCACATTTCAAATCTGCTATATCAGGTTTCCTTAACCTGAGGGCCATGGACTCTAAAGGGATCTGTGAATAAATTTCAGGACATTCTTTAACTTGGATGGGAGGAGGGAGAAAAAGGGGAGAATTACATCTATATTTCATTATAACTCATTTCCCTTGTATTAGTTTGCATTTTAGGTTTGAATGGGGAGGTAGCTTTTATTTATGGATATGTCAGATATTCCCAGAGTGATGAACAGAGAGAACTACAGAAAAAATATTCATCCTTCACAAAGACACTTGAAGTTTGCATGTAATGCAATGATTTTGGGACTTTAGCTTAGTTATTTTAGAACTTTCTTAGTAGCACACTATTAATCAAACATTGATTTATACTGCAAGCTACATTTTCTTCTTCAAAAGGGGGCTTTTTAAAAATTATTCACTCAAATTGTAAAAAAAAAATATTTTCCTGAATCCACTATACCAGTACTATACTCTGTCTTAGCCTTAAAATTTTATCAGAGTGGCTATTAAGAAATCAGAAGAGATTCACTGCTGTAATCATTTTCTAATACATTCAAAATAGAGTACAGGAATATATTCAATTGCCAATTTAAAAACTAAATAGGGAAATACACAGTAGAATGAAAAAAAGTGTGGATTTAAGAGGACTTGTCAAGAGCAGAAAATCAATCACGTGATCAAGCAGCCAAACTTTTATCAAGTTCCTGTTTTAGGTCAGGTGTATGTCTCTTACTAAAGACAAAATATAAATTTCTGCTTTGAATTCTAACATGCATACATGGGTGTAATAACCCTCTGAATTTCTTTCTGAATTTTAGTGTCAGGTTCCACTACTTTGAGTTCATCTATCTATGAATCTGGGTTCCTACAATTATACTTTCTGAGCCCCCACTGGTATTCTTCCTGTTAACAGCCAGTCAATAGACTCAATTTGCTCTTGGTAAAGGCATTTACTAAAATGGCAAAGTAAGAAAAGTAACTACAAAATCCTTCTCCTGCACCCCCTACCAAAAAAATAAGAACTTGGTCACATTCTCTCTCAAATACTTATAGAGTCCATGAGAAGAGTAGGCTTAAACAGTGTATATGATGATACTAGACATGAGACACAAATATAGGGAACACAAGTGGTCAAGGCAGCTCAGAATTCTGGAACAACAGGGCTTTAATGTCCTGTCTTTCCTTATGAAGTCCTCACAAAACAACCCCTTATGTGAAATATCTCAGCTTGGTGTGGAACTCAGTTGGGATCCTAGGATCTGCTCCTATCTGCTGAGCAATTTTTAATTGCATGGGTTATTTCTCTATTGATTGACTTCCTTGCTCTTTGTTGTTGCTGTAAGTTAGATCCCTGAAAGCTTCTTTGACACTGGAGTGGCTGTCTTTCTGTATCTACATCTGCATGGGTTATGTGTGTCTTTGTTCCTTCAGCAGGCTTGAACAATGCCAAGCTGCCTCTCTAACTACTAGGTGGAGTATCTCCTACTGCATACCTCTGCTGCTAGATTCCAAGGCCAATAAGGCAGGGAGGAGAAAGAATGCCTTTCCTTCCCTTTAAAGAGTGGTTTCCTTTCTGGGGTAGACCAATTTCTTTCTCATCTGCTGGTTTCCAACAGAACTCCCCGTAACGCTTTTTTGTTGTTGTTGAATCATTTTCCATTATGCCCAACTCTTCATGACCCCTTTTGGGATTTTTCTTGGCAGAGATATTGGGTTGGTTTTGCCATTGCCTTTTTCAGTATATTTTACAGGTGAGGAAACTGAGGTAAACAAGGCTAAGTGATTTGCTCAGGGTTGCATACCTCATAAGTGTCTGAGGCCAGTTCTGAAATCAAGAAGATGACTCTTCTTGACTTTAGGCCGGATGCTCTATCCATTGTGCCACCTATCTGCTGCACTGTAATGCTAGCAGCTGAATTTTTAAATGGGATTGGAAGAGGTGGTCACTTTTTAGTCCAGTGAATATCACTGCACCTTCTTACTCAAGCAGAGAGAAGAATATTTCCCAAATCTGGATAAATCCATTTATTGATAGGATTATAGGATCATAAATATAAAGTTGGAAGTACTTTCAGGGAACCAACAAGTGGTAGCACTGGAGAGGGGGTGGAGCCAAGATGGCAGAAAGGAAGCAGTAACTTCTCTAAGCTCCTCCATGAATCCCGTCACTAAACCTTAAAAAGTGAATCTGAACGAATTCTGGAGTGACAAAATCCACTGGGAGACTGAGTGTGACAGAATCCAGCCCAGGAAAGTGCCCAATGGGTCCGGACAGAGGGAGTGCAGAGCATGTTGGGTCAGCACAGCTCAGACTTGAGAGCAGACAAGCAGACTACACCAGAGAGAGAAGAAGCCCCAGCCTGCTGACTTACCAAGGACGAATTCCAGCCCCCCCTCATCAGGTGACAGGAGGAATCATTGGAGCCAAGTAAGAGAGGGCTCAGGGCCCCCAGCAGAGATAGCAGCTTCTCCTGGGACTATCAGCCCCCAGACTGGAAGTTTAGAAATCGCCTGCCTGTATATCCAGGGGCTAGAATCACAAAGTAAACACTAGCTGCTCCCTCTGATTCCTTCTTCATGAAGTAGAAAACCCAAAGATAAGTCTCCCACCCAGAGAGAAATCCTAAGATAGTCAAAATAGCCTCAGGCTTGGGAGTCATCAAGAAGGGGTGTAACTGAGGCCTCAAAGGAATCTCAAGAGAAGAGAGGGAGGGGCTCCAACAAGCCCAACCTCAACTGACCAACAAAAGACTTGCTGAGCTGTAGCCCAGGCGTATAGAGGCAGAAATCTGAAGTGGCCTGACCACCCACCTCCACAGACTACTCTGTGCACATCAGCATACCTCACTGAGACTCCTGCCTTAGCTTCAAATTAGACACCCAGAGGCTATAGCATTCAAAGTCAATGACCAGGCCCTTAGGTCACAGCCTGAGAAATTAAGAAATAGGAAATTACAATGGGAAGGAAGGAAGCTGAGGAGAAAGGGAAGGCAAGAAAATCTATCAGAGCTTATTATGTAGGTCAAGAACAACCAAATACAGAGGACAACTTGGACTCTTTACCCACACCTGAGACCACAGAAGGAAATGTGAAATGGTCTCAAGCCCAAATAGCATTCTTGGAGGAGCTTAAGAAAGATTTTAAAGACCAAATCAGGGAGTCAGTGACCAACTTGGAAAAAAGTCTCACTGAAGAAAACAAATCCTTAAGAAGTAAAATTACTGAAGTAATTGGAGAAAATACCTCCCTAAAAAAAAAGACCTTCAAAAACTAACAGACTACAATTCGCTAAAAATTAGAATAAATCAAATTGAAACACAGAACTCTATGATGCACCAAGAGTCAATCAAACAAAACATAAAGATTGAAAAATTGAAGAAAGTGCAAAATATCTCACTAGAAAAACAACTGACCTGGAGAACAGATCCAGGAGAGATAACTTAATAATTATTGGTTTGCCAGAAATCCATGATAAAAAAGCAGCCTAGACAGCATCCTCCAGAGATTGTCAAAGAAAACTGTCCCGAAGTCCTGGAATCAGAAGATAAAATAGTTATCGAAAGAATTCACCAAACTCCTCCTGAAAGAGATCCCAAATTGAAAACTCCAAGAAATATAGTAGCCAAATTCCAGAATTACAAGATTAAGGAAAAAATACTGCAAGCAGCCAGAAAGAAACAATTGAAATGTCTTGGAACTACAGTTAGGATCACACCGGACCTAGAAGCTTCTACCTTAAAAGATCAGAGGGATTGGAACTTAATATTTCATAGGGCAAGAGAGCTAGGACTACAACCAAGAATTAACTACCCAGCAAAACTGAGCATAACCTTTCAGGCAAGGAGATGGTCGTTTAATGAAATAAGGGACTTCCAGACTTTCCTGATGAAAAGTGGTAGCATGGGAGAGCACCAGAGAGCAGCACATCAAAGAGAAAATGGAAATTAAGCATCCTAGCAGTTTGCAACTGATGCAGAAAATAGCTTGTAGCTCAATGGCATTACCAGCCTGGCAGAAGTCATTGGTAGTTTTACTGAAAAGGAAGCAGTAATAACAGAGACATAGGAAGGAAATCATAAAGATACAGCTCTAGGAGGACAGATCTTCCTGCATATACACATCCATTGTCCATTCATATCCTTTTTTTTTCTTTTTTGGAGGGAAGGAGGCAGGACAATTGGGGTTAAGTGACTTACCCAAGGTCACATGGCTAATAAGTGTTAAGTGTGTGAGGTCGATTTTGAACTCAGGTCCTCCTGACTGCAGGGCCAGTGCTCTACTCACTGCACCACCTAGCTGCCCCATGTTCTTTCTTTCCAATACCAGAATTTGTAGAAGAGTATTTCCCCACATGTTCAGGGGGTAAAGGATGAGGAAAGGAATTTTCTTGTTATTTGTTTTGTTATACTGTTTAATTAAATACCTTGATTTAATTAAAGTGTCATATAGTTGATATGACCAAAAGAAAAAAATAACAAGAAAACTAAACCAAACCAAACCACTGGTAGAGGTAAAGTTGTACATTGTAAGTTAATGCTGAATGAGTGCATTCCTTAAACAGAGGGTGATTTTTAGGGGAGGGAGGCCTGGATTAAATGTCAATTTATATATCAAAGTGTAACCTTTATAAGGGGGAGAAACTATTTTAAAATAATAATACTATCTCACATTTTTATTGCTGTTCTTGTTGTTCATGTCCATCCTAAGTTCCTGAAGAAGGCCAGTGACATCATGAAGGTGATGTCTTGACTTTCAAGCAAATTGGATTTAAGTGGGGCAGATTTGCACAATCAGCCTCACTCTCTCCTCCAGTCATTGAAGCACAGTGGCAAGACAAAAGTCAATACGGCTTGTGATGTCATCTCTTACTCACTGAATGGGTGTTGCCTCAGACAACCTGAGGCCTGGGAAAGACATTAATTTAGAAAGGGCAAGGTCATCAGATTAATGTTTCTGCTGTTGTTTGTCCTTTGTTTTTAAAGAGAGTCATGATATCAAGCAGGTGATACCATGACATGCACATGAATTGGATTTAAGTGACAGAGGGCTGTGCAAAGTCATCAGCCTCACTTTGTCCCCCGGAGCCATTGGGTCTAGTGGTGGGGTATAGATCAGATTACTGGAGATGACCATGTATGCAGTGGGAGACCTTGGACCTTTTTAAGCTAAGATCTTTACCAGATCTCAGTTTAACTGAAGCAACACTCATTCAATGATTAAGGCTAGGCAAGAAAAGAGGCAAAGAATGACCTCTTTACCTAGTAAAAAAAATCAATTTGGGAGGCAAAGACTCTCACATATCTGGCCAAATCAGAAACTGCTATTTACATTTACTCTGAGCCAATCAGGGCCCAAACAAAGATCAAGCTGGGCATGGCCTGGGACCTGTAGTTAGCCAATCAAGACAGGCAGAAAAAAGAAGTTTTAGGGAATCAACATTTACATTCCTTTGGGCAGAGCAACCTCAGGTAAGAGTATGGTGTCCTATGTGGACAGAGGGAAGGAAAAGAAAGGAAGTTAGAAATGCAGCAAAGAATGACCTCTTTACCTGGTCAAAAGGAAAAAAAAATCAGTCTGGGAGTGGATGAACCTCAGGGTTTCTGGACCAATCAGACAACTTATTCTCACCAACCCTGAGTATGTGTTGTTATGTCCATTTTACAAATGGAGAAACTAAAACTCATGAATATTAAAGGAACTTGCCCATCATCACAGTGCTAGTAAGTGGCAGGTAAAGGATTCAAACCTAGAGTTTGTTGACTGGAAACTGCTTTCCATAATTACACATTGCCTTCCCAAGTTAGTGCTATCCTTACGTGCCCTCAGGTGTTTTGCATTGTTTCCCACAAGCATAGGCCAGCTATATTGAACCAACTTAAGTAAGATATGACATGACTGAAACAGGGTTTACATTATCTGGTACCACAGAGAGCAAAAAAAGAAACTTAATTAGAAAGTGGGGTAGGGGAAGGACAGGAGAGTTATACACTTTTATTTTGTTTACTCTTGTTGAACTTGATTTTTTTATGTGGGAGTATAGCAATGGACCACCTTAAAAGTTCATAAAACCACATTAATTCCCCTTAGGCCTGTGCAGGGGACAGAGGGAAGGAAGAAAAAAAAATTACTGCCTGCTTTTGGAGCCAACTCTAAAACTGAGCTGTAACAGCCTGTGCCTGCAGGATGAAGCAATGATGTGTTATTTCTAAAAATATTGTAAAAACTCATTTTCCTGTTTTCTTTTAGGCTCAGCCCCCATCCTCATCAGTCACTAAAATGTGCACACATGTCCTCTGAGCTGTGTAGAATGACTTATCTACAGTCTTGGGCATCTGCTCCACCACACTAACCTCCCCTCTTAATATTTTTTTCAAATAAGCTTTATTCTTTTACTAGAGAAATACCATAACCTGAAGCTATAAATAAGCATAATTTAAAATACCCAGACTACCTTATTTTCTGATATTCTTGTCAGTGTATACACCCAAAAGTTTTTAGAGGTTAAACTTGAAAGAAATGATAAAAACAATATTTTCATAGTTTAGCATGGGATAATTTTCATGGTCAGCTATTGGCTATTGAATTTGGAAGAATCAGTACAGTGACACCACAGGAAATAATAAGAAAATCAACTAATTAATCATGCTTGGAAATTTTGAGAGTTCTACCATAGAATTAAAAAAAATGTTTTCTTGATGCCTTTCATTTTTTATATCATTGTCATTTCAGCGTACAATTTCTACAGCTAACAATCTCCCCACCCAGAACTGAACTCTCCTTGATTGCCAAAGGCCAAATCCAAAAGCTTAGTTTTGTAGGGTCCTCTGAAAGCTAAGAATAGGATTTTTTTAAAGCCTATTTAAATATAATAAAACTTTAATTAAAATACAATTTTATTTAAAATGGTAAAAACTTTATTCCTACCTCAGAGGCCTAACAAAACAAGTAGCAAGTTGTATTTGACCCACAGGCAATAGTTTGTAGACCCCGGCTCCATTGTGTCAAAGAAAAGTATGAATAGGGACTCACATAGTAATTTCATTGATGTGGGGAACTCTTTGAGGATGGGGGTCCTTCTATGCAGGTCTGCATTTTCTCTGCATCTCTTAGAGAGTTGCCTAACCTAGAGCACTGAGAGGTTAAATGATTTGCCCAGGGTCACATAGCCAGAATGTATTAATTATAACTTGAATACAGATCCTTTTGACTATGAGGCCAGCTGCCTATATTTCTATATCTCTCTATATCTATATCTCTCAACAAAGAAAGAAAAATGATTAAGCAAAAATGATAGACACAAGTAATCAGATAAATTATATATACAGCTTTCTGCCCCCTGGTCCTTTCCCACTCTGGGGAGAAGATGAAAAATGAATCATTGTCCATTCTCTGGGACCAAGATTAGTTATTACAATCACCCAGAGTTTAAATTCCTTTTAGTTTTATTCCTTCCCCATTTTAAATATCAAAGTCCTTGTGCAATTCTTCTGGTTCTTCTGATTTCACTTTGTGTCAGTTAATACAAATATCTTCATGTTTCACTGAATTCTTCATATTTGTCATTTCCTAGTGCATAATGATATTCCATTATATTCACACACCACAGTTTGTTCAGTCAGACCATAATTGATGGGCACCTACTTTGTTCCCAGGGTTTTGCCAATACAAAAAGTGCAGCTTTGAATATCTTGGAGCATAAGAAAAGTTTATTTGATTCCCCTGGGAGTTGACACTGAGTGGTGCAATCACTAAATTAAATGATTTGAAGAGGTAGTGACTGATTTATTGATTCAAATAATTCACATATATTGTCTTCCACAATGGTTGAATCGATTCATTGCTTCACCACAAGCATGCTATTGTACTTGATGTCCAAAGTCACTCCCATATTGAATATTTCTTTTTTCTTCTTCATCAAATTGACCAATTTGCTACATGTGACATGAAATTTCGTTCTTTAATTAGCACTTTTATTATTTAAGATTTGGAAAATGATTTTGTAGTCAATTTTCCTTTTAAAATTAGTTGTTAATATCATTTGACAAGTGCTGGACAGGGGAATAATTATTGGAATATACAATATACCTTGTTAATTTCCTCCATATTCTGATATCACACTCTATCAGTGAAATTTGATATTTTTCCATTCAACAGTTTCTCTTATTTTATCTACATTGACTTTAATCTTGCCAAACTTTTTAAATTCCATGGATTAAAAGTTATTTCTTTTACTTTTGTGGTCACATCTAGCCTTTGGTTAAGAATTTCCCATGGTATCTATAATTATGAAAAGTACCTCTTTTAAAGAAAAAAAAAATTGAGCAATGTGATCCTTTACATTTAGGTCAGGTATTCATTTGGAGCTTTGGTGCAATAAATAAATTTTGAAGAAGATGAAAGACTAAAGTAAAGAAACTCTCCCAATAAATCACTCCTATAAAGAGAAAAATGCATATAAGCTAGTTTATAATTCAAATGTGGTTACTAAGTAACTTGAGATCTTGCTTCAGAATTGTTAGGAACCTCACCCAAATCTTTGAACTTTAATGTTGTGCCAGGAACATAAATGACCTGGTGTTTCATGGAGCAAAGAAGGGGAAGGGTCTCTCTTCTGTCTAATGAAATAGAATCAGGAAAGCTGTAGCCTAAGGGCTTATCTTTCTTAAGTAGTAAAGGGAACTTTTTTTGGCGGGGGGTGGCAGAATTCCTCTCACAGAATAAAGGAAGTGTAAGGGATAAATCTTTTAGTTTAATCTGACAGTTTTTCTTCTATTTTTCTATCTGCATTGATTTTTGTTCATGCAAAAGCACTTTAATTTTCTATAATTAAAATATTTTATATTTTATATACATATAATTATATATAAAATATTTTATAATAATGTCAACATCTTGTGTCTTGGGAATATTTCCTCGACACAAAATCTTTCCTCCTACCCACAGCAAGGGAAAACCTTACCAAAAAGTGGGCAATGCTGAGTCTGGGCACTTGAATGGCCCCAGCTCCCCTGACTCAGCTTCCTGGACTTCAAAGGACATAAAAGACACCAGCCACATGGAATCTAGTTCCCTTGGGCTTGGTAGATTAATGAAGACCACGGAAGTTGCCATGCCTTTACCATATCCTGCCCTACTTATCAGATTCATTTCTATGTGGAGATGAGGGGCGCTATATCCAGAGAAACTAAATGCCACTGTATCCTTTTTGCATATCCTTGCTGTGTTAAGGCAAAGTAACACTCCTCCTATTCAGCCACATTCAGAGAAAAAACTATGGAGTTGGAATGCAGAACAAAGCAGACTTATTTTCTTTTTTGTTTTGTATTGTTTTTCTTCCACATGATTTTTCCCATCCTTTATAATTCTTCTATGCAACATGACTAATGTGAAAATGTGTTTAATAGGAATGTATGTGTAGAACCCATATCAGATTGCAAGCCATCTTGGGGAGGGAGGAGGAAGGAAGGGGAAAAAAATTAAACTTATGGAAGTTAATGTTGAAAATTAAAAATAAATAATTTAATTAAAAACTCCTTTTATTAAATGTTCTATGACTTGCCCCTCCCAAAATTGAACTTATGTTAAGTGATGGCATTAGTCTTCTCTTGTAGGCCTTGTTTGTTTATTTATTTTACTGATGCTTTTAAAAATAAATTTGTCTCTATTACTGTATTACTCACCTGCCCACCTGTAGCACCAATGCAATATTCACCCACTCCCCATATTTACATAGAACTTTCAGAACAAGCAAATACAGTCTAACAAAAGAATACAATACATTGATCATATGTAAAATTAGGCAGAGTCTAGTAAATCAACCAATCAATCAATAATCCCCAACTCACTTAATGTAATTAACAACATGCCATACATATAATTTGATGCGTTTATCAGGTACACTACCTCTATTGAATCATCAATCAATTAAAACCATTAAACTAGATGTAAAAACAGTTCTTTATAAATTTGGAAAGAGTGAAAACCATTAGATGCAGTGAAATGATGCTACTTAGTTTATGATTGATTAAAAAGTAAGGCATACCCTATAGAATGGATAAAAATGGCAAGTTAGTTCAGCATCTGGGATTCCACTATTAGGCCTGCTTAGTGATAGAGCAGCTTCAAATAAGCCCCTGAAAAAGAATTTCTCTTGTGGGAATAGAGAGGTTCTGTGTCCTCCACCTTCTGCCCCTTCCTTGGGAAAGAGATAACCTTGTGTCTAAGAGCTTGGGAGATTTGGACTTCTCATTGGCATCCTAGGAGTGATCTGGAACATCTGATAGTGGTAACTGTACCAGGAGCTGAGAACAAAGTAGATCCACTGAGAATAGGCAGTTTTAGAATTCTATAAGGCATCTATCATAAAGCTATGCCACTCCTAAAGAGAACTTTATGAGGCTCCCAAAAAAGGGAAGGAAACCAGCTGTGAGTTTATCTTTTTGACACATAAGCTTTCTTATCCTGAACTCCATATGAAATTGAGGGAGAATGTGTCCCTGTTCTAGGAAGATCTTTTGTACTCATTTATATTATATGACTCTAGTAAATAGCTATTTTCTAAAGGATAATTAAAGCCAGCTGACTAATGGATATCAATTGATAATTAATGGGGAAACAGCAGTGGGAACTTGTGAGCAATAGTATTAGAAAAAAAGACACTTATACTTACCTACAGAACCTTGAGAAAGACAAATAATAAGAACCTAAAATACAACAGAGTTAGGGACAGTAGGGGCAGCTGAGAGAAAGAACACTGGACTACAAATGCTTGAAATCCCTTCCCAATTTTACATAATTTCCTTTATTGTACAAATGAGAAACTAAGGGCCACAGATAGGAAATAGTATGACACAATGTTGTGATGGCTAATTCTCAGGGAACCTGTGAGACTGGTGTGTAGAAAGCTGCATCTGGCCCTCAGATCCCCACAGAACCAGAAAACAGAACTGTACTCATCTCTGCGGGAGGTTCTGAATCCACACAGAGTTGAATGGAAGTCAGATCAGAGTGGGGAGGCAGGTGCAATCTTTCCCTCCTTGAACCCTGCGGCCCTGGAACATCTTCAGGACCTGGTTCCTCTAGGGATCAGGGTGAGTAGATGCCCACTCCTGAGGCCAAGAGCTCATCCTGTTTGGGTATTTCTAGGGTGATATGGGATACCACAAATCTTGCTGGGGACTCCAAATGTTATGCTCAAAAGCAAGAGAAGAGACCCCTGAGGGTAAATTGAGAGTGGACTTATACTAGTATCTTGGAACTGCTCGGGCCAGACCCATATCAAACAGCAGCCAACAAGGGCAAAGTATCGGCATATAAAGGCAAGTCATGCACCTAACTGTCAGGGATTGTATAAGCAGGAACTTACAGAAACCAAAATCAACAATTGGTCAGTACATATTTTGATTTTCATGCACCAACCAGTTTTCCTAGGTGTAGCTAAACCTAGCAGTTTGTTTACTTCTGTGAAGGAGAGGAATGATGGCTGGTTAGTGAGTGAGAAGGGATTAGGGGAACCAGAATGGGGCCATGTACAAACACTTAGGCCTCTTGACTCCCAGATCCCAGTTCTACCCACTATGATATATTTTGCTGCCTCTTCTAGCCTCTGCCTTCCATCAAAGAGTCTGGATGTATAACAGCCTCCTTGGTTGTGGTATTTAGCTGTTATGATTTGATCTTTCTGAATCCTGGATTGCTGGCCAGAATCTTTTCTGATGTCCAGAATAGGACAGCTTTTGGATTCATTGTTGTTGTTGTTTGTTCTCTCGGGGGTGGGCTGGGGTGGGATGAAATATATAACCCCTTGTCATTTGAGAGGAAAACTAGATTGTTCTGATGCCCCAGGGCACTGATCTTGATGAATGGGGCAAATCTAATCTGAAGCAGAAAAGAGTTAAACTCTAACCTCAGCAAATTCATTCAGGCTGCCAGGCAAGCTTGACTGGGTTCTTGTTACTGTGGAGATAGAAAGGCTACAATCTCCATGAACTCAGTTTATTATGGTTACATTTCTAACTATAATGGACACAGATGTAAAGATATACATGGGAAAAAGTGCATCAGTAAACTAATTTATTCCATTTCATGATTTTTCCAAGAAAAGTTTGTGAATTCAAATCACATTTTGCCACCCTAACAAAGATGACCTTTGTTATTTTATCTCATCCTTAGACATATACTGGTATTCTTATGAGGATGATGCAGGCCAGGTATAGCAAGTACAATGCACACATGTACATATATGTGTGCATGTATATGCAAATATACACATGTGCATGTACATGTTGTGCGTGTGTATATATGTGTGCATACATATACACACAGCTCAATACTCAATCCGTCCAACCATAAGCACCATATGTGTGTGCACACAAACACATAGACATATACACAAAGAACAAGATAATAAAAAGCCATGGGAATTCATTGGATTGGTAGTGCCTTGTTCAGAAATTAATTTTAAGAAAATCAATTTGACAAAAGAATGAAGAATGAACTAGTAAGGGGATATATAGTCATATATACATATGCTTGGTCTATCATATACACATATGTGTGACATAACATGACATAATGTAGCATGGTATAACATAATATACAATATAATAAAGCATTTAATCATATAGGAACATAATGTAACATTATATTGTATTTTGTATTATATTTTTATATAAACATCAAACACCCCTTTCAAATTCAGCTCTGAGAATAGTAATCTACTTAACTCTACATTCCTGGATTCCTGGAAAAGTTGTTAATCAAGGTGCCTTATGACAACAATTGCTTCTGACTTCCCTATTCAAAACAGTCAGTCCCCTTTGACTAAGACTTTCTCATATCTACTATCTTTCTTTATTGAAATGTCAGCTCCTTTCAGGTAGGGACTGTCTTGCCTGCTTATATTTGCTCTAGCATTTAGCACAGTGCATGTCATATATTGTGCATTTAATAAATGCCTTTCCATGTATTCATTCAAGATTTGAGTAGTGCTTTTCCATGCTTTTCCCTTATGCTCTAAATTCTCATGTGTATATATGTGTATATATATATATATATATATCTACATGTATATACATGTAGATATAGATACATATTCCAGTTCTCATTGGTCTTCTTTATCTTCATCAGGACATTGATGGTACAGTAAATGAGGGGTGTAAGGATGTCTTAGAACATTGTCTTAGAACATCTTCTTAGAATTGCTTTACAATGAAGGGCAAGGCCTGTGCTTGGAGCAGACAGACAGGTTTGGGAAAATTCAACTAGGGAGAGGATAATTTGGTTCAATGATACAGTTTGCACCATCCCACAAAAGCAATTCCAAGTACATTAATAATATAACTAAAAGTAAAATACAGTCAACTTTTTGTTGAACATATCTCTCTCTGTTAAAAAAAAACCTCTACAATTCTTATTTTCATACAACTCTTCTAAGTTATCTTTAAGAGCAATATTTCAAATTTATATTCTTATTGGACATCATAGGCTTTCCTAGCAATAACTCATGGAGGTATTCATTGAACTAGTTTTAATTATCATCTTTAAACCAGCAACTTCCAGATCTATATATCTGGTCCCAGTCTCTACCCTGAGGTTCAATTCCATGTCATTATTTGACTATTGCACATTCAAACTAGATATCTTAGAGACATTTCAAATTCAACATTTCCAACACAGAACATATTATTTTTGTTTGTTTTTCACTCCTGTCCAACAGTTTGTGACCCCATTTGCAGTTTTCTTGGCAAAGATACTGACAGGCTTTCCAATTTCCATTTCCAGCTCATTTTACAGATGAGGAAACTGAGGCAAACAGGTTAAGTGACTTGGCCAAGGTCACATAGCTAGTGAGTGTATGAGACTGAATTTGAACTCAAGAAGATGGATTTTTAGGGCTCTAAGCCTGACACTCTATCAACTATGCCATCTTGGTGCCCTGAACTTATTTTCTTTCCACATAAATCCACTTCTCTTCCAAATTTTCCTGCTTCTATCAAAGGTACCAGCATTCTTTCAGTCTTCCAAGTTCACCTTGGATAACCTTGCTTTCATTCTCATCTCCTCCTTCTTTCTCACTCCGGTTACCAAATCTTGCCTTTTAAAACTTTGTAACATCTCTCATACCTGACCCCTTTTCTTTATTCACACTGCTACCACTTCAGTTTACGTCCTTATTAATAATTGATTAGATTATTGCAACACCCGCTTGTTCTTTCTGCCTCAAGTCTCTCCCCGCTTTAGTTTATTGTCTATACTACTGCTAAAACGATTTTTCTTAAATGTAGAGGCAGTTTAGATCTGATCCTGTTTTCCTTACTCAATAAGCTCCACTGGTTTCCTTTTTCCTCCAAAATAAAAGAAAAATTAACTCCTGTGTCAACTTATATTGATTTTAAAAATAGATGACTATCTTTTTGTGTATATTTTCAGGTGATTCTTCAATTTCCTATTTTTCAGAAAAATTGTAAGCACATTAAATTAGTATGTAAATTGTGAATCTGCTTACTACCTAAATAAGATAAATTATTCCATATACCACAAAATTGTCTATGAGGCCATTTCATTTGATGACCTCCAAGTACATGCAGATCAATATAGTAGACAGATTATCTCCCATTTGAACCTTCATCGATCACTATTTAGTATTTCTTCTTTAAGACCAGATCAGCTTATTACTTTTTGCCAACAGTCATTGTTTCTAAGATTTTTATTATCCTCTTCTTATACAGATATCTGGGAAATGAATGGGTTTCTTGCATATTGCTAGGAATTGACTTGGCGCTTGTGCAGAAATGTTGGAAAGCAAGAAACTCATCATTTTCCAAAATTATTTTGGCTGAGATCTTGCAATTTATTTTCCCAAAGATTGTGTCTTGTCTAGTTGGTCAGTCTGAGCCTTACTGATCTCATCTGCCATCACAGGGTACTTTCCGTGCTGCTTTTTACCTTATTTTTCCAACACCTGTCTCTGCATTGCTCCTCCTGCTCTTTAGTTGCCCTCTACAATCTGGTACAGTGGATAGAGTGCCAGGTCTGGAATCCAGGAGACTCACCTTCCTGAGTTCAAATCTGACCTTACACACTTACTGGCTATGTGACTATGGGTAAGTCATTTCACCCTGTTTGCCTTAGTCTCCTCATCTGTAAAATGAGCTGGAGAAGGAAATGGCAAACTACTCCAGTATCTCCACCAAGAAAATGGGTCATGAAGTCAGACACAACTGAAATGACTGTACAACAACACATAACCTGGTCCTACCAACCTCATTGGACATTACTCTCCATTCTGGCATTCTAAGATTGAACTAAACTGGCCTTCTCCCTATTTCTCACATAGCTCCCTGCTTTTCAATTGGTTGCATGCTGGAATGCATTCCCCCCTAATTTCACCATGCAGATTCTTACTCTTCCCTCAAAAGTCAGCTCAAGCATCACTGCTATGAAGACTTTCCTGGTCTCTTCCACTACCAGTGTTCTCCTTAACTACCTTTTCTTAACTGTCTCTTATTTATGCTTTTTATAATTTATATTTATACTCTTTATATTTTATCTTTATTACACACACATACATGCATATGTAGCACCAACATGATATTCATGGTGCCTACGGCAGATAAATATGCTAGCATAATTCTGAATTGCAAAATATAACAGACCTTCCATGTGGAAGACAGAACCAAAACATTTATTCAAACACCAGAAAGCCAAATCCATCATAGCAACAAGGAAATCTATATACAATAACACTGCAGGGGGCACTACCATCCCCAAACCTTCCCCCTGCTAGGGCCTTCCCACAAATGAACACTCACAGTTTGCTGCCTGCTTCCTCTCTCTCCCTTAGCTCTGACTACTCTAACCAACTTCCTCTGGGGCTCTGCTCCATCCATCCAACAAGCTCCTCCCACCACAGGAGTCATATGACTCAAACTCATGTGACTTTGGCTTCCATGTGATTTAAGCAGGTCACACGGGCCTATTAATGGATGGGAAAGATCTTCCCATTCTATTAAATGTACACTAAAAGTACAACATACATAAACACATTACACACATACACACATATATGTATATATAAACATGCATATATACATTTATAAATGTAAATACAAATGTATATATAGATTTATTCCATATATAGGATATGGATATACATGTATATTTCTATACATTTATTCTATATGTATGCACACACACATATTCTAGACAGTCTTCCCTGATAGCATATAACCTCCTCGAAAGTAGAGATTGTTTCATTTATTTTATTAGTATCCCTAGAGTCTAACACAATCCCTAGCACATAGTAGGTACTTAACAAATATTAGTTGATTAATCAACTCCTACAATTATACCTTGTCTTCTATCTCAGGTCTTTCTTCCTCTCCCTCCCCTAATTGAAAGCATTGACTTGATTAACTTATATATCAAGAATTTTTTTTCCTACTGGGGAAAAAATAATCTACTTATTTAGTAGACATATTCCCGTGTTATATATTCCCCTCCCCTCCCACACACATTTGCCCAAACTGTTCCCCATCAACTTTCTAAACATATCAGGGATGAAAATAGTCAAGCTTTTAAACAGTTTTAAATCTTTCAGAAATTATGCAAACCATTATACAATTCCAGTTCAACATAAACATGGTGAAATGATTGTGTGAAGTGGAAATCATAGACTCCAGTTTACATTAGGACAGAATCTTATTTTGAAAATGTAAAGGGGAACATGGTGGCATAGTAGATGTAGGTTTTTGAATCAGGGAGCTCTGGATTCAAGTCTCATCTCCATGCACTAGCAATGTGACTGAGCAAATCAATTGACCTTTTAGTGCTTTTTCTAAGACTCTAAGATGCTGATTTGCATTGGTGGAGGGATTTTCTTACATCTGTAAAATCATAGTACTAGATTCACTCCCACAAACACATATAGACATGTGTGTATTTGTTTTGCGTGTGTAAGTGTGTATATCTTTTTGTCTATTTACAAGCATGCATGCATGCATGCATATATAGACATACACATATTTATTACTTATATTACACAAATGTGTATATATAAGCAGAACTATAAGTGCATATATCTAAATATCTATATTCATATTCATATCTATGACTATTTTGGGTCTAAATCTGTGATTTTATCACTGTAGAAAAACTCCTTTCAAGAAAATTCCTTTAAAGATGCAGATCAGCTTAGAATAGTAGAAAATTACTTAGAATACTTAAGAGTTTAAGTGACTTACCTACAGTTACACAGCCTGTGCCAGAGGAGATTTTTGAGCCCAGCTTGTCCTGATTCCAAGGCCAGCTTTCTATCTACTGCACAATACTATCTCAACAGCTATATTTTGATCCTCTGATGGTTCTGTTCATGCCTTGCAATGGCTAACCAATTTATAAGTGGTGGTACATGAACTTCTCTGAATATAGTTAAGTTAGGTATCAGCAAGCAGATGTTGCCTAATGCTTGAACAATATTTGAAGCCTTTAGAGCATGTTTGAACGAGCCAGAGTTTGTGCCCTACTGGCATAGACTTTGAGGTCACTGCCATGACAAGATAAGGAGTTTGGGGAGGCAAACACGTATTTAATATTTACATGTAAATCAGAGCTAAAGCCAAAACAGCAGTTAATATATGAGGTGAGAAGAGAACAAATATTGAATTGCCTTCTATAGCCAGGCTAATTGTTTAGGTAAAGGCTTATGCTTTAATTTATAGCTTTCAGTAATTAAAGGTCTATTTGATTTTTCTCATATGTGTTTGAATTTTTTTTCAAAAGTGTTTCATTTTTTTTCAAGGAGAACTAAGCTTAGCAAATACACTTTCTTCTGTTAATAGCTTTGATTAAACCTAATATTTCATAGAAATTTATAATTAGCTTTAGGAATTACAATGATAAAGAACAGCTTATGCTTATAAAGCACTTTAAAGTTCACAAAGTACTTTTCCTCACAACTCTGTGATAAAGATAGCACAAATATTATTATCCCATTATATAGATGCTGAAGCTCCCATTATATTATTATCATATAGGAAACTAAGACTCAATAAAGTTGAATAATTTGCTAATGATCATAGTGTCATTAATCTAGACATGGATGGGCCTTCTGAGGTTGTCTAGGCCAACTCTCTTATTTTACAGATGAGCAACCTGAGGACCAGAAATGTTAAGAGTTTTCCCCAAGCCCATTCAACTATTAAGTATGAGAACTAGGACTTGAACTCAGGTCTTTTGCCTCTGAATTCAGTGCTCTTCACTTTGAAACTAAATAGAAATAGAATTCACACATTCATTAATTTGTTGCTTCCTCTGAGGGTCACAAACACACCCTTAGAGTATCAGGCCAGATACTAGAATAGCAGCCTGGGCTTCATGTGGGTGGTTTGATCATCATAGATTCATCATTTATTGGAAAACTGACCTTTTACCGTTGGGAAAAGTTCTGTAATACACATGCCTGGGGAAGGGACAAGAATGCATAAAATAAGGTTATAGCTATCTTCTTGCTCACCAGTCCATGGGAGGAACGACACAAAGATGTCTTTTCCCCAGTGGAAATACATCTCTCAAATAATCTTTGGGAATATTTACCAGGGAATTTATTCAATGAAACTGTGCCCTGGAGGCTTGCCTGAATCTGTCTATGGATAACTCAAACTCTCTAAAGCAGTAATTCTCAAGCTTTTTGGTCTCAGGACCTCTTTAAACTCTTTAAAAAATTATTGAGGATGACCAAACACCCAAGAGATTTTGCTTATGTGGTGTGTATATATATATATATATATATATATATATATATATATATATATGCATATGTATATGCATATGTATATGTATATATGTACATACATATATATATATATATTTACCATTCTAGAAAACAGAATGTGTAGTATGATTATTAAAATTGTGTGGATTTAACTGACCCTCTGAAAGGGTCTTAGTGACTCCTAGGAATCAGGGATCAGCAATCTCTGGACCATACTTTGAAAGATGCTATTTTCTAAAGCTGTCAAAGTTGCAAAAAGTCTAATTATCCACTGGCAACTGGTAAACACTGTTCCTCCACCTGAATGCTCCACTAATCTCACTTTTACAGTTGGTTACAGATATTGCAGAACAGTTGAAGGAAGGATATTTCTTCTTGCCCCTAGGCTTCTGTAGGGCTTATCTAATTACAGGGCTAAAACATTCTTTTTTTTTTTTTAAAGCAATTGGGGTTAAGTAACTTGCTCAAGGTTACAGGGCTAGTCATTATTTATGTGTGGGTGCTCATTTTCTGAGGCCTGATATGATCTCGGGTCATCCCAACTCCGAGGCAGGCGCTCTTACTCACTGCGCCACCTAGCTGCCCCAATCACATTCTTTACCACAAATAATTTAGACCTTTAACCATAACAGGTATATATTCATATAGACTCAAACACAAATATCTTTCAATTTTTCTATTATGTATTTATTTTCTGTATGAATGGATGATGCCACGAACTCACTAATAATTAGATATATGTTTTTGGCTATTTTTCCAGTCATAGCGACAAAATTATGTTTAGGATCAAAGGAGCATAGATTTTTTTTTTAAACAAATGCTTTATTAACTTCTGTTTTACATCATTCATTTCTGCCAGATTTTGAGTTACAATCATTTTCCCCCACTATTCCCCTACCCAACCTCCCAGAACAGTAATCCCACAAGATATCGCTTCCTACAATCTGCTCTCTCCCATACCTTCTCCCATACCCCCATCAACTTTTCCATTAGAGGAAGGTGAGCCTTTGCATCCCAATGCCTGCACATCTTATCTCACTATTACATGCAAAAGAGTATTAATAATAGTATTTATATATATATTTGAAACATTTAATGTTACGACCTCAAATTTCAGATCCATTTCCTTCCTCCCTTGTCACCCATTCCCTCTTGGGAGATAAGTAATTCAGTATATGTTGTACATGTCTAGCTATGCAAAACATTATCATAGTAGATATATTGTACAAGGCTGCTTATAATTCCCTCCCACTCATCCCACCCACCACCTGGTCCATTCCCTACATGATCCTGTCCCTCTTTTATAGTGGGTACTTCCAACCTCCGCTCACCCCAAGGATGCCCTCCCATCCATCATCCCTCCTCCCATCCCCCTTCCCCCTATCCTGCTGCAGGTTGAGATATCCCATTTACTATGTATGTCATTTTCTCCCTGAACCAAATTCAGTTTGAATGTGGTTTTGCCTTTTTAGCCTTCCTTATTCTCCCCCTCTTTTGCAACCACTTCCCCTTGCTTCTTCAGCATGGGATAGTTTACACTACCATGTCTCTCCCCATCTCCCCTTGCCACTTTCCTCTCTCACCTCATAATTTATGCCTTGAGTATTCTCCCTTCCCAACAAATTCAACCTATGCCCTCTATCCATATATAACTGTAACCATATACACACACATTCACATATGTATTCATATGACCACACACCCTTCTTCCATTATTTTTATAGTGAGAAAGATATCATCAGTCACAGTTATTGCTTTTCCATATAGGAATGTAAATAGTTCAACTTTGATAAGTTCCTTTTGATTTCTTTTCCCTGATTACCTTCTCAGGCATCTCTTCCTTCTTGTGTCTGGATGTCAAATTTTCTATTCAATTCTGGTTTTTTCCTCAAGAATGCTTGAAAGTCCTCTATTCCACTGAATGACCATATTTTCCCCTGAAACAAAATACGCAGTTTTGCTGGGTAGGTGACCCTTGGGTTCATTCCCAGTTCTTTTGCCCTCTGGAATATCATATTCCATGCCCTTCGATCCCTCAGTGTAGAAGCTGCCAGGTCCTGGGCTATTCAGATTGTGTTTCCACAATATTGAAATTGTTTCTTCCTGGCTGCTTGAAGTATTTTCTCCTTGATCTGGGGATTCTGGAACCTGGCTATAATATTCCTGGGAGTTTTCTTTTTGGGATCTTTTTCAGGAGGTGATCTGTGGATTCTTTCAACCTCTATTTTGCCCTCTGGATCGAAAACATCAGGGCAGTTTTCCTTGAGAATTTCTTGAAGGGTGATTTCTAGGTTCTTTCTTTGATCATGGCTTTCAGGTAGTCCAATAATTTTTAAATTGTCTCTCCTGGATCTATTCTCCAGGTCAGTGGTTTTTCCCATGAGATATTTCACATTGCCTTCTATTCTTTCATTTGTTTGGATCTGCTTAACAGCATCTTGATTTCTCATAAAGTCATTACCTTCCATTTGCTCCAGTCTAACTCTGAAGGAATGAATCTCCTCAGTGAACTTCTGAGATTCTTTTTCCATCTGGCAAATTCGACTTTTTAAGGCATTCTTCTCCTCATTGCCCTTTTGGGCCTCCTTTGCCATCTGAGGTAGTCTATTTTTTAAGGTGTTGTTTTCCTCAGTCAGGCTGTTGACCCTCATTTCATACTTTTCCTGCATCCTTCTCATTTCTCTTTCCAATTTTTCCTCCACTTCTCTTATTTGATTTTTAAAGTCCTTCTTAAGGTCCTCTATGGCCTGCAACCCGCTCATGGTTTCCCCTGGGGCTTTTGGAGCAGGACTTCTGACCTCACAGTCCTTTTCCTGCTCTATGCCCCCAAAATAGGAGTCTAGGGTTGCATTTTTCTGTTTCCTTTGCCTTGGCATGTTGCCACTTAATTACTTGACTTTTGGGCTTGTTGCCACACTATGGCTTTAAGGCCAGATAGAGGAATTTTCGTCCCGAACGTGTGGGGGGCAACTTCTGTTTCTGGCAAGCTGTAAACCCACCCACGACTTCCACCCTAGATCACACTCCAGATCCAGGGAGGTTAAAGCAAGAGCGATTACCCCCCAAAACTGATCACTGGATCTCCCTACAAATTTGCAGGCTGGGAGCGGGAGCTGCCTCTGAAAACTACAAAATGGCTTGTGTCCTCAGCAGCTTCTAGCCCCCAGGGGAGGGAGCCGACGCATTCCCTAATACCAGTCCCAAAGTCCATAGGACACTAACCTCTTACTTTGTCCCAGGCAAGTCTATGTTGATAATTCTGGAGTCGCCACAGCTCCTGGTGTCCTGGGGTTCCTCTAGCCGGCTGCTGGCCCTGCCTCCCTGGGGCTAAAACCTCAGCTCATGCGGACCTGGGCTCCGCTCGGCTCGGCTCCTGCGCTCTGCGTGCTGCACACTGCCAGGCCCCAGACCACTGCGCTGGTCCTTCCTGCAGGGCTGCTGGGCTGTCCTCAGCGGGAGTTTAGCTTCTCTGTGTCGTTCTGTGGGTGCTGGGGCTCCAGAAGTTGTTCAGAGTCCCCTTTTACATCGTTTGGGGGGAATGTGGGGGTAGAGTGGCTTGGATGAGCTGTTTCTAGTCCGCCATCTTGACTCTGCCCCCCAGGAGCATAGATTTAAAGGTAGAAGGGACCACAAATGCCTTCTATGCAACTATCTATTTTATAGATGAGAAAACTAAGGCCAAGGGAGTCAAAATGATTGGCTTAAAAACTGCATAGATCATACAAAAAAGGAAAATGATAAATGTTGGAGAGGCCTTGGGAAAATTGGGACACTAATGCATTGTTGGTGGAGTTGTGAACTGGTACAACCATTCTGGAGAGCAATGTGGAACTATGCCCAAAGAGCTATAAAATTGCATACTCTTTGTTCTAGCAATATCACTACTAGGTCTATATCCCAAAGAGATTTTAAAAAATGGGAAATAGATATGCCTATGCAAAGACATTTATAACAGCATTGTTGACTGCTATAAATATAAATATTGGACATTGAAGGGATGCCCATGGGAATGGCTGAACAAGTTGTGGTATGTAGATGTAAAGGGATACTATTATGCTGCAAGAAATGATGAAAAGGCAGATTTCAGAAAAACCTGGAAAGGCTTATATGAACTGATGTTGGTTGAAGTTAGCAGAACAAGGAAAGCATTGTACACAGTAACAGCAACATTGTGTGATGATCAACTGCCCACGACTTCCCTCTTCTCAACAACACAGTGATCCAGGAAAAGTACAAAGGATTCATGATAGAAAATGCTATCCCCATCCAGATAAAGAGCTGATGAATTCTGACTGCAGATAGAAGCACACTTATTAAATTTACTTTGTTGTTGTTGGTGTGTGTGTGTGTGTGTGTGTGCGCATGGGTTTTTTTTCCTTTTGGCCTATTTCCTCTTTCACAACTGTGATTAATAGAAATATGTTTTACATAATTGCACATACATAACATATCAAATTGCTTACTATTTTTGGAAAAGAGGAAGAGCGGAAAGGAAAATTTTTTGGGATTCAAAATCTTGTAAAATGAATGCTAAAATTTATCTTTCATATAATTGGCAAAAAATAAAATTCTATGAAAATAAAATTGAATCGATTATAGATGTCATGTTAGAGGTGGGATTGGATTCCATGTCCTTTGTCTTCAGAGCTAGTGTTCTTTGTACTGTACTGCACATAAGATCTATAAGAATACCTGTACGGCATATTCAACATATTATCTGGCCTTTGTTTGAAGACCTTCAGTAAGGGGAGGTCATTGCTGTACATATTTACACATACCAATAAATGCCAAGAGCGAGCATTTATATGACGCCTATTATATCCCAGATACAGAGCTAAGCGTTTTGAAATTACCATGTCATTTGATCTTCACTACAATTCTAGGAGGTAGGTGATAATATTACTCCCATTTTAAAGTCAAGGAAATTGAGACATAAGTTAAGTCACTTGCTTAATGTCATATAGCTAATAAGTATCTGAGGCTGGATTTGAGCTTAGGTCTTTCTAATTACAGGTCCAGTGATTCGCTGCATCACGTCATCCACATGCAAACCCACACACAGACACACACACACAAACATATATGCACACAAATACACATACATGTGTGAATATATTTGCATCTATATGTGAACACTTATGTTTTAATTCTTCAAGGATTTATGACTTTATCAATGTAGGTTCTTTCTTTACTAATACATTTCACAATGTATCTCTGACTTCATTTATTGTCTTTGAGAAATGTGGTTGAAAAACTCAGCATCCTGTGGCCCTCTTGGTGATAAGTCTCTCCAACATTTCCTTGGACACCAATTGTCTAGTTTGCCTCTTCATGTATAGGAGCCACCAGGGGCAGCAGCCTGGGAGCATAGCCTTCAAGGACCCAGGATCACTTTGTCATCATAATGAAGTATCTGAGGAAACATTCAATAGAAGATGTACATTGGTGGCACAGGGCTCTGGACTGAGAGTCATGAAAATCTGAGCTTAAAGCAGGGCTCAGATGCTTACTATATTCCGATAAAATAGGGATAATAATAGTACCTACTTCCTAGGGTTGTTGAGAGGATAAGGTTAAATATTTGTAAAGTACTTTGCAAACCTTGAAGTGCTATCTAAAAGTTATTGTTAGTACTACTGCTGCTGCTGCTGCTACTACTACTACCACCTCTACTACTATCACAATACTACTACTACCACTACTACTGCTGCTACTACTAGTTTTAGATTTGTTATTTCGTTGATGTAAAGCATTGCTGATATTCCTTTCACTTACGCAGATCAGCAACTCATAGTCTTAGAGAGTCACCTAAGCACTAAGAGACTAGGGATGGAAATTAAACAAACATGTATTAAGTGCCTACTATGTGCCTGGGACTTTGCTAAGCACTTTATCTCACCTGATTCACACAACCACTTTGGGCTATAGATGCTATTATCTTCATTTTATAGGTAAATAAACTGAGGCAATGAACAGTGAAGTGGTTTGTCCACCAGGGTCACAGAGTAAAGAGTCTGAAGGCAGATTAGAACTCAGGTCTTTCTGACTTTAGGCCCAACACTATCGATTTTACCACCTAGCTATCTCTAAAGTGACTTGCTCCTGACCACCCACCTATTATGGATTTGATCTCTACTTTTCCTGAAATTGTATTTGCCAGCATCTTAGTAACTATACCATGCTGTCTCTCTTGTGTCACTCAGTCAATCACCCTCTGTTTATTAATATTATTTATTGTTAAAGAGAAAAGGGTGATTAATGTGGATTCAGAGTACCTGGGTTTGAGTCCTGTCTCTAACACTGTGTGGCTGCAGTAAGTTACTTTGGTCTCCCTAGGCCTCCTCTTAAAAATGCGACTTTTAGATTAAATGGCTTTTAAGGTCCCTCCCAAACCTGAATCTCTGATCCTCTCTGATCAAATGTGTCAGACACTTTTAGACACTAGAGATATAAGAACAAAAAAATGAGCTAATCTTTCCCCTCAAGGAACTTACATTCTATTGAGGGGGGATATACAACACATATTTGTGGGCTACACACACTCCTATATTCCTTTAGTGTTGTAATTCTTTACTAGTAAGATACATTTTGTTGATTCTTCAATTTCAGAGTTTATTGCTTATCTGTTAGTTTATTCCTCAAAATTTCCTTCTTAGTTTCAATTATTTGGGGACCTTTTATCTAGTACAAGGCATTTGAAATAAAATGTTGAAAGCCTGGCTAGCTCAAAACTGATGAGTAGGGTCTGCCTTACAATTAATCAGAAGTCTGTCTTCAGTTTTATAGCCAAGTGCAGTCAATCATGTCTATTCCACTGTTAGGGAGAATAGACATAATAGCTCTAGCTGTTCACAAGAGTCTCTATTTATCTCCCTTTGGGGTGCTCTTCTCCTTCGAACACTGAACCCAAGTACCATCTTGGCTTCTTCACATTAGCTTGCTGCTATTCATTTCGATATCTTGTCTTCTGAAGTGCTCGCCATCTGGAATAGCAAGCTCTTCCCTTTGCCCTGTCATTTACGATTTAGAGATGCAGATGCGTGCAGTCTTGCAAATAGTCTCTTAATCAATTAAGTAGCAAAAGTGCTTGAAGTACCTATTCTGTGCCTAGAGTGCCAGGCACTCTGGAGAGAAATAAAAGATACAGAAAAGCTATACTTGTCCTCAAGCAGCTTATAATTTAGTTGGAGAGATGACCCTAAGTGCTATAGGAATTCAGAGAAGGAAGAGGACACAGTGGATTGGAGTAGTTAGGTAAGACTTCATAAAGATGGGGGGACTTAATGGGAATGGAACCCACCTTAGAAGGATGGATTAGATTTGGATAAATACAGATGAGGGGATGAGTATTCAAGGCCCTTCACTTAGGATTGGTCAAACTAATATAGAAATGAATAAATAATGATTATTTCACTTATTTTATTGGTTGTATATTAGACTTAAAACCTTTATGTGGAAATCTCCATTAAATTCCTTTGATGTCGCAGTAGGATGGGTACGTTAACCAGTGTTCTCAAAGGCTATGCCAGCCAGCATGGGCTCTCCTTGGTCCTACCAAATGAAAAGACTTTTGAGTACAGGGCTAGTGATAAACTGTATAGATAATATATATCTTACATACACACACGCACGCGTGCGGTTTTTTTTTCTACTCTTTATTTTAGTGCTACATTTGCTGATTATGGGGTGCTTTACTATGTCAGTATCCTAGCTAGCTTTGAAGGCACTCATCACAAAGTTGGCCCCCAATGAATGAATTTTTCAGCCAAAATACTCAAAGAGCATTTACATGAGTTGAGACTGTAGCAACAGAGGTGAAATCATAGATACTTTAAGGATTGATGTGTTATACAGAAAAGGTACATTGGGGGAAAATATTTGTAGGCTTGTAAATTTTTTACAAAGCTAGTCTAATGGACAAAGTGAATGAAACAGTGAATTTAGTCCAATTTAACCAGTATTTATTATACATCTACTATATGTAAGAGAATACGCTAGGCTCTGGGATTTCAAAGACAAGAATGAAATAGTTCCTGCCCTCAAGGAGATGGAATCGCTTTCATAAACGAATTTTATAGGATAGATTCAACAAATCCTCAGGATAAATGGTGAAAAAGATAGTTTTCTTTGCATCTCTTCTCCCTCCTTTCACATATACTTTATAAAGCTGTATGAAGAACATAGACTCAGAATGTTATGAGTAAAAAGGATCTTAGACGGTATTTAGTTCTTCATTTTACTGATGAGGAAGGAAATAAGAGGTAAAGTGATTTATTCAAAGATATATAGCTAGCCTAATGGCAGATCCAGGACTAGAATCCAGCTCTAGTGAAACCTACTGTGGTTTATCACACTTAGTTAGACCCTCCATACCAGAGATTCTTAAAATGGGTTGCACAGATGCCACACTCCCACCCCAGGAATCTATGGATATATTTCAGGGTGTCTAAGAACTTGGATACAAAATATTATGTCTGCATTTTCACTAACATCTCTGAAATTTAATATTATATTATTTAATATTTTCTCCGCTTAGGGCCAGAACTCATACATTTTATGCTTCTTAAGGTTCTCAAATACCCTGAAAGGGTTGTGGAGTCTCTCTTTGCTGTTAGAACTATCTGTGCTTTCCATTATCTTAAAGGTCCAGTGATTAACACCTCAAGTTTTATTTAACCAGTTGAAATCCAAATAACTTTTACAAAAGGGATATTTACTTCAAAGATATAGCTAGTACAAAATACATACATTTTCCCAAACATGGAAGAAACATAATCTCTCCCCTCCATCCATTCCTGCCCCACCCCCCATATACAATCTTTCAGCCTCTAGAGGGAGGGAGAAGACTAGGTTCACAATTTAGCTTAGTCCCACCAAGTTCATATCCAAAGCCAACGTTTTCTAGGATGGAATCACTGGGACTCATACTCCTCAGGGACTTAATGCTTGCTCTCTGCAACACCCAATCTGGACTATTGGATTCCTGAATTACTATGGCTAGAGGTCCTATGCTGAATTGGATTTTATTTGCTATACTTGTAAGGTAAAAAAAGTGGATAAAAAGACCAGATGCACACAGGCTCATTTCTCTTGACCACATGACCCCAGGAGTGAAAGGAAGTCTTAAAGGCTCTCCCCTCTTTCCCTCATAATGTGGGTGAAGGAGTTATGTCCTCCCCAGACGTGGATATAGCAAAAGGCCATGGCTTATCCTGTCACACCTTTCCAAAGACTAACAGCTCCAGTTATAAATAAAAAGGGGGAAAAAAGGCTGCCTCCAATCACATGGTAGACCAAAGCAGATGCTCCATCCGGTCCTCCTGTTTCCTAAAGCAGTCACTTCTGATCTTCCAGTGGATGATGCCATATTTTGTAGCATTTCTCTTGAGCTGAGAAAAACAAAAATATTATTCTGAGAAACGGTCCAAAGGTTTCACCAGACTGCCAAAAGGGTCCATGACACACAAAAGCACTTAAGAATATGGCTCTATGCCATGATGATTTCTTTATGGATTGCATAATAGGTTTAGGAACTTGTTAGCTAGAAATTAATATTTTAATGCAAAACTTTTTTTTTAAAGCAATTGGGGTTAAGTAACTTGCTCAAGGTTACACGGCTAGTCATTATTTATGCGTGGGTGCTCATTTCTGAGGCCGGATTTGATCTCTGGTCATACCAACTCCGAGGCCGGCGCTCTTACTCACTGCGCCACCTAGCCGCCCCTTTAGGGCAATTGGGGTTAAGTAACTTGCCCAAGGTCACATGGCTAGGTTTTTGTTTGTGTGGATTAAGTGTCTGAGACCGGATCTGAACTCAGGTCCTTCTGACTCCAGGGCCGACGCTCTACTCACTGCGCCACCTAGCCGCCCCTAATGCAAAACTTTTAGAGTTAAAGACAAAGATTGTTACCTGGAAGGTTGCTACTCAGTAGAGAAAAGTGATTTCTCATCAGTCTAGTCTCTTTGAACCCTTAAATGGAACAGGTGGCAAAGTCTCAATTCACTAGAGCAGAGGTTCCTAAGCTTAGTTGGCCTACCACCCCCTTAAAAAAAAAAGTTACTCCGTGCCCTACTGGAAATCTACTTTGTTTAACCCTTTAATGTTTTGTTTTTTGAAATTTGCCTGATTTCAAGATATACAATATGTGTATATGTTTAAATTATGAATCTTAAATTTAATAATTTATTATAAATTTGTGGATTTTTTTCTGTGTTGGAATCTTGATGATACAATATTGTGTCATTTAGTATCCTATTGTAAAAAAGTCATTACAAGTATGTATTCTTTCCCATGCATGTTGGATTTCTTGACAATGTGTGACATGTTTGTCTGCCAGCATTTCTTTTTTTTTTTCCAAGGGGGAAGGCAGGGCAATTGGGGTTAAGTGACTTGCCCAAGGTCACAGGGCTAGTTAGTATTAAGTGTCTGCAGCCACATTTGAACTCAGGTCCTCCTGACTCCAGGAGGTACTCTATTCACTGTGCCACCTAGCCACCCCTGCCAACACTTTCTAGATAAGACTTGTTGGTGGGGTTGACTGCTAATCAGTTATAACTTGTATTTTGTGTGTTTATTTGGAAAATATTGCAATCACTATGACTGTGTTATACAACAGATGAAATATGTACCAATAGTTTTTCAAAATTTTCTTCGTTTCTTTCCTTATGCTTCCACCTCCCCCTTATTTTTATTCAATGCCCCAAAATTGTGCCTGAGGCCACTATTACACCCCCCACCCCCGATTATTCCAGTGCCCTCTAGCCCACAGTATTTCCTACTTTGGGAGTGCATATACTAGAGGAAAAAAATGTCAATGAATAGCTAGGTTTGGTCAAGAGGAGGCTGTTTTCTTATTTTGATTAATGAAAAGAAGTTTCCCCACTCCCAAATGCCAATGAATATAGGCAATTCTGCTTACTTAATGCAGGTGCTCCTCTGATTCCCTTGGTCTTTAATGTGGTGGTTGGTTTCATTTGTAAGGCTGAGTCTTTTATTCCTTCCCTGCCGCAGGACACAAGCACAAAGGCTTTAAGCATTAATTAAAATACACAAAATCTAAACTGGCAGCAGTTAATAAGACACTGAGAAGCTGCCTTGGGGCAGGCCAATTTAAGAAGATAGGTCTTTCATTGTGCCCTGAAGCTCACAAAGTCTGTCATGCCCGGGGAAGTAAGGGACATCAGGGAGCCCAGCCCTTTACAGAAACTCTCTGCTCTCTGCTTCCTGCTGTGGGACTTTGGGATCAAGGAAGAGAAGCATACTCACTGAGCTTGTCATCAATGTTCTAGAGAAATAGATGGTACCTCCAGAAGCCCTAAAAAGCAGTTAGCTAAGAATCTCAATAAATCCTAATAAAGTAGAGAAACACATGCTGAAAAGATGGGTATTTCACCAATAGCAACTTCTCTCTTGTCACTGGTGCATTCTATGGGAACATGTGAACAACTGAAAATCAAAACCAATTCTAAAAGTCAGCTAAGTAAGTATGGTGGAGCAGAGAGAGTCAGACAATGGAGTTTGAATCATGGCTCTGCTACTTTTCAAGTGTGGGACCTTGGGCAGGACACAATTTCTGAGGGCCTTTGTTTCTTTAAAGGTGAAAAGAGGAGGTTGACTATGTAAATGACAAAAGGTGTTCTGTTCAGTCCCAAACCTATGTTCTATCAATAAGGTTGTTAGGAAAAAGACGGTTACTTTCTCAAAGCAGTAATGACTTAGGGTTTTTGCTGATTAAACACTTTTTCAAGGTCAGAATGGCTAAAATAAATGTCCCTATTGGCAGAGGAAGATGTACTACTGACCCACCCTTATCAAAACATTTATGTAAGCCTTGCATTGCTTTTTTGAATATGGATGATTGATTTGTGTTGAGGCACTCCTATAAGCCATGATTCATTATTTAGCTTTTCTTGTGAAAAGGGTCCATAGTTGCAAAGTGGCAGATGCAGGATGGTATTTATGGTTTGGGCAGCTAGATGGCCTCAGATGCTTACTAGCTGTGTGGCCCAGGAGAAGTCATTTAACCCAGTTTGCCTTAGTTTCCTCATCTATAAAATGAGCTGGAGAAGGAAATGGCAAACCACTCCATTATCTTTGCAAAGGAAATTCCAAATGGAGTCATGAATAGTCTGACTTGGCTAAAATAGCTGAATTAACAACAAAATTCCATCACTTTGGAAGGGTTTTCTTTTGTGTTAAACTGGTCTGTATTGTTATTTCATATAGGATCTTGCTTTAGGAGCATAACATTTGGAGATGGAGCAGATTTTGGGGTATCTTCTAGTCCATGTGTTTCTAACAGTTTTTTGTATGTGTATGAAACCATTTTGTTAGCCAGGTGGAGCCTATGAACTCCAGAATAATGGTTTGTTATGTACATTCATCATTGAAGAATTTACTAAATTTTAATTAGGAGTCAGTAGAAATAAAGATTTATTTTTTTCCTCCATCCAAGTTAATAGCCTCCATGAAATCTGTTATGCAGACCAGGAGAGGTTTGTAGACTCTAGATTAAGGACCCCTTATCTGATCCACCTGCCTTATTTTATGGATGATGGATGTGAGAGGCCTGGAGAGGGGAAATATCCAGCTTAAGGAGAAACATGTGGCCTTGACTAAATAGATCCTGCAATCAATCACTTTATCAATTATCATTTATTAAATATCTATTCTTCACCAAGTGTTGGTACAAAGAAAAAAAAAGGAAACAGTTCTTGATCTCAATGAATTTAAAACTTTCAATCAAATCTAACTCCAAATCCATTAATTTTTCTAATATATTGCCTGATTAAAAGTAGTTTGCCTAATTTCAACAAACTAGTAAGTAATGCAACCTATAACAGCATCAACTAACACCATCTTCATGGTTAGCACTTAGAAAATTACTCAACCAAAATATAGCAAAGAGCACACCCAAAATATGATTTGTGTTTTTTTTTTCATATTAAGTTATGCAATCTGTGACCTAGATCCAAAGTTCTGGATTGACAGGTACCACTTTCATTCTTGGAGACTTCTCAATAGTTAACTCTTTTTTTTTTTTTTTTGTTCATACCTTGACCAAAGTTTTCCCTGGGGACATTAAAATTTGGTGCATTTTATACTCATTGAGACTTTGCCACTGGTAATATAAAAATAACACTCATACCTAGATTTCCACAAAAGGATGGGAGAGGAAAAGGAGGAAAAAGTTTCTGTTTCTGTTTCCAGTTTCTATTCTGAATTGGAAATGAAATGTAATACTAAAAATTATCTAAGCAAGTATTAATACTAAAATAACAATCAATATTGGACAGGTCTTTTTTTAATCTTGCAAAAATTCAAAGGAATTAAAAAATTCAAAGAAGAATAGTTAGGTGGCACAATAGATAAAGCACCACGTCTGGAGTAGGGAAGACCTGAGTTCAAATCCAGTCTCAGATACTTACTAACTGTGTGGCCCTAGGCAAGTCACTTAACCCTGTTTGCCTTTGTTCCTTATCTGGAAAATGAGCTGGAGACGGAAATCCACTCTAATATCTTTGCCAAGAAAACTTCAAATGGAGTCCTAAAGAGTTAGAACTGTCAACGATAACATACCTATTTTTATCCTGCAAAAATCCACAGTAATGGGACAGCTAGGTTGAGCAGTGAGTTAGAGTGCTGGCCCTGGAGTCAGGAGGACCTGGGATCGATTCCAGCCTCAGATACTTAACACCCACACAAAAATAACTGTCGGTATAACCTTGGTCAAGTTACTTAGCCCAAATTGCTTTAAAAAAATTTACAGGATTTATACCCATGTTCATAAAGAGTTCACATTATTCTCCTTCTCTCTTGTCTGAACTCTGTCTCTCCAAAGAAAAGTATATAATCCTTCATATTTATAGGATTACCTTGGGTGAACCCTCTCCCCCCCAACCCCCCTGCCAAATTAGGAAAACACTCAGGTTGCTTGAAAGTCAAGCAATCTTCCCTTCTATTGAATCCCTCCATATATTTGGGGAACTCATGTGGTATCATTGATTTTTATTTGGAGACATAGCTCTTTGAATAGCAGTGGTCAAATTGAGCCAAAGTCTTGAAAACACCAAATTATAAGTTTAGAGAAACATTGTTCAATTGCCAGATTTTTGGGGGGTGAGGGGGGAAAACTATAGCAATGCCTCCTTTTCATCCTTTGGAGAAATATAGATCAGGGTATCATGGTGCCTTCTCCTCTTCCCCACACAGTGAACCTTCGCCAGTAACAAAAAAAAAAACAAAAACAAAACCACAAAAAACAAACAAAACAACAAAACAAAACAAAACCCAGAAAAAAACACAATCAACTAAAACATGAGTGTCACCCCAAAATATGCAAAATCTTAAACAAATAATCTCAAATAAATCATGTCCCTGGAAAGGATGGTGATACATTTCCTCCTTTCTATATCAGGGTCAAAAGGGGCAATTGCAATAATATAGCGTTCTGTTTTGTTTTATATTTTCATTCTTTGACATTGTTATGGTCATTTGTGCATATTGCTTTCCTGATTCTGCTTACTTCATTCTTTATCAGTTTATACAAAAATACCATATTTAAATTAAAATAAATTTCTGTTCTTCTTGTTGTTCAGTCATCTTTCAGTTGTGTCTGACTCTTCATGACCTCATTTAGGGTTTTCTTGTCAAAGATACTGGAGTGGTTTGCCATTTCCTTCTCCAACTTATTTTGAAGATTCGGAACTGAGGCGGAGGGTGAAGTGATTTGCCCAGGGTCACATAGCCAGTAAGTTTCTGAGGTCAGATTTGAACTCAGGAAGATGAGTCTTTCTTACTCTAGGCATGACACTCTATCCACTTAGCAACCTAGTTGTCCCAGTGGTCTTAGAGTGCAATAATAATATTCTATTAAATTTGTATAATACTCTTGGTTTAATAATTCCCCAATTGATAGCCATCATTTTTTTTAACAACAAAAATTTCTACAGGTAATATTTTTGTTTATAGAGGACCTTTCTGTCTTTTGGAGACATCTTTTGGAGGATATATTCCTGGTAATGATATCCATGAGTCAAAGGGTATCAACAGTTAAATCATTCTTTTCACATAAATCTATTTTTCCCCAGAATAGTTGGAATAATTCACAACCCCATTTATAGTGTGTATGAAAGAAACTGTCTTTCTACAGCCCTTCCAACACTTACTATTTCCATCTTTTGTCATCTTTGCCAATTTACAGAGTGTTAGGTGAAACTCTCAAGTTTTAATTTGCATGTCTCATCAGTGCTTTGTAGTAATCTTTCATATGAATGTATGTTAATAATTCACAACTCTTCTTTTGAGAATTGTCGGTAGATATCCTTTAACCACTTATCTAGGAAACAAGCATTTAATCTCCTGATATTGTGCTAACAGCTTTACAAATTTTGTCCCACTTGATCTTGATAACAACCTTGAAAGGCAAATGTTATTAATATCTCCATTTTATAGCTAAGGAAACCAAGGCAGACAGAAGTAAGGGGATGTGCCCAAGGTCATGCAACTACTAAGTATCAGAAGCTGGATTTTAACTCAAATATTCCAGAAGCCAGGCCCAGTGCTCTATCCACTGCATAACCTAGCTATTTCTTATCTTTTGATTAGATAATGTCTTTTAGTGAAGAGCTTTTGGTCATATATATTTAATTTTAGCATAGTGAATAGAGTGTTGGACTCCAATTTAGAAAGTCTTGTCTTTTACACACACTGGCTTTGTGATTATGCCACAAAACCTCTCAATGGTCTAGGTGATTCTCAGAGACTACAAGTTGCCAAGAAGGTGCTGACCTATATTAGCAGAGGTACTATCCTCACTAGGGAGTTTTTGTACTAATAAAATCACATGTCCAATTCCTGCCTGGTCCTTATTTAATTTGTTCAATAGACTGTATCAAAGATATAGGATAAAAAAAATCCTCAGTTGACAATTTTACTTATGCTAGCTTTATTGATTTTTTCATGCAAAAATTTTTCAATTTTTATGATCAAAATTATCTCTTTATATTGTGGATGATCATTTTTATCCCCTGTTCAAGTTTTCTCTCATGTGGAGTTGTGAATGGAATCTGCTTATATTGCCTCCATTTTTTTCTGATGTAATCTTTAATAATTAGTTTGTGTTTCCATTTATAAATAATTTTAAGCAATTGTGTAGTGGGGGCATGAACGAAAACGGGATTAAAAGAAATTTTTACTTTTTTTTTTTGGAGGGGGGAAGGTAGGACAATTGGGGTTAAGTGACTTGCCAAAGGTCACATGGCTAATTTTGTGTTTGTGTTAAGTGTCTGAGAATGGATTTGGATTCAGGTTCTCCTCACTCCAGGGCTGATGCTCTAATCACTGTGCCAGCTAGCCACCCCCAAAAAGGGATTTTTGAGAGAAGTCCCCAGGATGGGTCCCATGTTATAGTTTTTAAAAGGCAAGCTTGTGAATCCTATAATTCTCTTCATTTTATAGATGAGAAAATTGAGGCAGATAGAGATTTAGTCTTGAACATTTGGAATTGTAATTGGGGATTGACCTAGCTTAGGGTTTGGAAATATCCACACAGGGCTTGGTTTCTGTGTTCCCAACATAGACTTTGTGGAAAATGTGGTGTTTCCCATCTGTTTGCCCTGGAGAATCCAGTTGATTGGTTTCTGGACTGTTGCTGAGAGTGCTTTTAGGAGGTATTAGTTTGATGATTCAGCTCTTTTTCTTCCTCTAGTGATGACTGGGGAGAATAAGTTGCTATGGGCCTTGTCCAGGTGGGAAGAGACCTCCAGCTTTCTCTTATCCTATGCTCCTGTGAAACTGAGGGTGGATAGTTCTGCTATTTTGGGGAGAGATGCTGGCAGTGGTTCCATTGGGTTCTTCCATTTAGGCCAACATATGCCACATAAATACTAGCTCTAAATTTTTGGTCCTTTTTATTGGTCCTTTCCTCCTCTTAGGTGATGAAGTGTTGGACTAAACTTTAATTTTATGAACCTTGAAAGGTCAAGAGAAGAAGTTGCCAGGGATCTGGGAGCTAGAATTGATATGAGATTTTGTGAATAACTGATTCCAGTGAGGAACAAAGATCTCAGCAATCTTCATGAAGACATAGCATTGAAGCAGAAGCAAAGAATCAAAGAGGAAGCAACAGCAACTCATCCATTGACTATCTTGCATCTGGAAGTGAAGTAGGTGAGATGAATGCTATGTAGAAATATCTTTGAATTTGAACCCACTCTCTCCAAGGACTGAGGTAGTATAATAAAGAATGTAGCCTTGGATGTTGAAGGAAATGCTTGTACTTCTATTTTTAGTACATTTTCTCAGTAAATATTCCTTTGATATTGATGTCAATGAAATTGATAAAAAATAAATTGATATTGATATCAATGAAAGCTCATTAATATTTGTATCATCAAGGCAATATTCACAGCACCAACGGCAACTATGAATATGCCAGAGTAGTTCTGAATAACAAAATATAACAGACTCTTTATATAAAAGACAGAAGCAAAACATTTATTCAGATGCCAGAAAGTCAAATGCCAACACCAGAAAACCAATCCATCATAGCAACAAAGAAGTTAATATATATTATTGCTTCAGGGAGAAACATCATCCCAAAGCCTTCCCCCTGCTTTGACCTTCCCACAAACAAACACTCACAATCCTAGCTGTCTGCTTACCTATGTCCTCTCTCTCCCTTTGCTCTAACTGCTCTGATTTCCTGCTCCACCCGTTCAGCAAACTTCTCAGACCATAGGCTCCATGTGATTGTATTTGGCCTATTAAGGGGCCAGGAATATATTCAAATTTGCATTCCTATTACAATATTAAACAGCCAAATTATACTCGAGCACTAACCTGTTGATGAATATTGGGGAGACTATACCAGAATGGATGCTCAAGATAATAGTATTAGAGAAAGAAACTCCCTTTCTTAAAAGGGTAGTACACGGAAGGTTCTCCCGAGTAATTTGTAATAAGTTGAAACCCAACTCAACTGTGAGAATGTGAGCTGGGATAAGAACCCTCCAGTTTCTATAAAGACAACAGAATTAATCTAATTTTTATTCCCCAAGGCCCTCACCATTGCCTTAACAATGTGCATATATTTTGCAGCTACTTCTGAGCTCTCAAACTCCAAACCTTACACCATCCAATCTTTGGCTCAGGGCAACAACAGAGATAGCAATGGAATCTCCAGTCTTTTTTACCCTTTGTGGTGTAACATTGTCTGTTTAGCAAAACATATCCTGGTGCCCTCCAGAAGTTCTCAAAGGAGCTTAATTTACTTTCAGGGACTAGTTGATGCCTGAGGGTAATCTGTCTGAATTTGCAGAGACCCCATAAATAGATCTTTGTCAATTAAGTGTTTAAAGGCATAGTTCTGAGGAATATGCTGTACCATATAGCTGCCTAAGCTGCATTTCTGTCAGTCCCCATCTATATACTCATTTTCTATTTCAACATAGCAGGCAATGTTGCTGAATAGGAAGTCAAACAAGAAAGGAGCTTTTGCTGAATTGGCAGAAACTGAGAGGCCTATATCCATGCATCGGATCAGAATGAGAATTTCTCAAGTATAACTCAGCAGTGATGAATTGTAGGATGGGTGCCAGAATCCAACCCAATTTCTGACCCAATCTGGGTTCTGAAATCTACTTCTGTGATGATACAACAGTAAGTTTCTCTTATTATGTATCAATTTAATTTTCTAGATGTCAAATATTCTTGCCAAGTGGGTGTATCTGGGATTGGATTTTGGGGGTGGGGAGCTTATTAACATTTGTCAATTGATTTAGTCCTTGACAACATGAACTTTTGCTGAGGAGCAAATTCCCTCTAATTGTCATTTGTCTATTTGAAGGCAAGTGAGATTGACTTGTTATTGATTAAGTCAGTTGAAACCCTCTTCTTCCTCCTCCTCTTTTCTCTTCTAAGGATGGAATAAATCTATTCCATGTCAGGATCACATTTTACAAAAGGTCTGGTTCCCAGATTACCTGTGAGTTAGTCAATGATTCTCTGATTTTAGGACTAATTCTCATAAATACATTTCATTTTTAATTTTTCTACCTCAGCCAAGGCTTTTCCTTACTAGGATGACCTGGGGAAGAAATGGAGGGGAAAAAAAGAAAAAAAGAGAAAGTTACATAACTTTATTATGTATTTAAAAGAAATAGCAAGTTGTATACAAATATTTGCAGTTTCATATGAAATCATATTTTTATTCTACTATGTTAACAAAAGGCTTGTGCTATTTCATAAATTAAAAATAAAAATAAAAAAAGGAATTAAGGGATGATTTCTTTCAAAGATCCAAGAATAGCATTTTCAAGATGATAAATTATATATTGAGCTTATGTTTTGTTAATGAAACATCCTAGGGTTCATTTTAGAGGCTTCTGACCAGGGTAGATGGATGAAAGTCTGAGCAGGGGCCTATATCTTGCCTTTGGGTACATACAGTTTCTACTGATTTATGGGGCAGGAAAAGATAGAAGGCAAAGTTCTGTTTTGATCCTCCCACTCCCAAATAATAAGTTTCTTTGGAGATCATTGGTTTACCATTAGAGACTTTCAAAGAGATCATTAAAAGTAAAAGGTCTTTCTAGCTGCACAGTTTGGCTTTTCCCTTGTTCTTGGGCACCCTCCTGCCTTTGCAATCCTTACATGCCTTCTTTTGCAGTGCATTAAATCAGGCAATATAGAAAGAGGAAACAACGACAACAAAACCGGAGCTCTTTCTTTATGGTCCATTCCCTGAGTAAATGGAAATATGATAATCTTGTTATTTTGTTGGCCACTCCAGGTTTAAGGGTGTCCAATCAAGTCACATTAAAAAGCAGAGTAGCCTGGTTAGGAATGGGTAGTTGACTGGCCTGGAAGACTTCTTCAAAATGCATTGGTATGAACCAGTCAATCAGAGGGAGAGTTCAGAACATCAGAGAGTACTTCTAATGTCAGAAGTCCAGGGATAGAATAGCCTTCCAGAGTGATGGGGTTTCTGAAGCATAGTAGAGACAGAAGTACAACCTGGAGAGTCCAATGTTTCCAGAATACCCATGACTCACCACAGGCTGACTGAAATGAATGCATCATTACTTCCTGTTTGGTGAACCTTCTACCTAAGTGTAAATACCTCAGTAGCCTCAGGTTATCACTAGATTCCTGCTCAGACCAATAAAATAATAATGACCTCTGGTCATCAAGAAGATTTAAAATTATTTACAATGTTGTGAAAAATGACCCTTTAACTATTTAAATAGAGGCAGCTAGTGCACTCAGTAGAGAGAACTATGGACCTGGAGTCAGAGAGACCTGGATTCAGATTTGGCCTCAGACACTTGCTAGTTGTGATCCTGGACAAATAATTTAACCTTTGTTTGCCTTAATTCAGTGGAAAAGAAGATGGCAAACCACTCCAGTATCTTCGCCAAGAAAACCCCATGGACAGTATTGGCATGCTATGGTCTGTGGGGTTGTTAAGAGGTGGGAATGACTGAATAACAACAACAAATAAAGTCCAGTGCCTGACTTGTAATAAGGACTTGTGAAATGTTTAATAATTGATTGATTATTCCACCTTATTCAAATAGGTCTCAAATGTTCAGGACAAAAACATTCCTTTAAGAGGTCTCTGTTGGAGAAATACAGTTGGTGAAAAAAACAACACAACAAACCATTCCTGAAAGGTTCCAGAGTTTAGTAAGGAAACTGTTAAATGCTTTTCAGTGCTAATGGGAAAGAAAGTAGTTGAGAGTGAATTAGTAAATAATTTGCTTGCCAAGGAAACTCTTGAGGTCTGCCCATAGCTCATACATGCCCTCTAGTCAAGTGTAAGCATTTGGTTGACATCTTCCCCAGAAGCATGAGTATAATAAGCTATTGGCTGGTAGAAGATTTTTACTCAAAATCATATTCTTGACAGGCTTTAGAACTGTATTTTTACTTCTCTTGCCCAAGGCTTCCTGGTTTCTATGGGACTCCTAATTCCTGCCTACCTTCTTTATGACCATCAACTCTGCCTTGACCTTTTGTCTCTATTTTGGGAGGTAGTGTGATTCAGTGGAGTTATGGTGGTTAGGAGAGCTGGGATCCTATCTTAGCTTGACCATTTACTAGTTGAATTACCTTGGGCAAAATCTCTACATGACTTTCAGCCTCAATTTCCTTACCTTTTCATTCTAGTCATCCTCTACCCTCACCCCTACATTATATGATTCTATATGATTCTAGGCAAGTCTTAAACTCTCAGGGTCTCAGGCAACTCTCTATGGACTGTAAATTGAAGACCAATTACAGATCTGCATTAGTAGAAGGTGACCTAACTGGGTGCTCTCACAGCTGGAGAAATCATAGAATTCAATTCAGTGATCTCCATGATTTTTTCTTGGTTTTACTTTCTGGAATCTGTATCTTCCTGGTTCCTGAGTGCCGGTCTGAAGTAGAAACATTACTTTGGTGACCTGGATATTATACATGTTAAATAGATCGGATATGTATGTGAAATATATCAGATATATAATAAACATATGTAATATATATACACACATATGCACACATATACACATGCATGTTTGCACACATATATGCATGTTTGCATATAAATACATATCTTACTTATGTTAGTCATGAGACAGTTAAATAAGAGCTCTGAATGCAATGAAGCAACATGGAGGGAAAATTCCTTTCTTCAAGCATGAGCAGGGAAAGTTCTTCAGCTTCCTGCAAATAGAAGAACATTTCCAAGGCTTTACTTCTTTTGCTAAGGCAGTTAAAAAATGATGACAGACTCAAGTGAATATTAAATAAAACTGTTTAATACCAAAGGTTCAGTGAACTGAATAAAAGTCCTAGATAACTTCAGAAGTAAATAGAAATTATAAAGGTTAGAGAAAAGTGTTTCATTCATAAACCTGGGAAGGGAAAAATCAGAGGTAAATCAAAGAGTGATCAATTGCACCTGAACATTAGTGAGTTATTCATCTTGTACCTTAATATTCGTTTTTCTTCTCCTCTTAGTCTATATCATACTTTGACTTATATACGGATTGGTAACTAGAGAGATGGATAAATAGTGTAGTACGGTGTAGGCTAGTAGAAAGAGGACTGAATCTTGAGTCCGGAAAGTTGAGGGGAAATCTTCACTTTGACACTTTATTACCCGAGAGAACAGGGCAAGTAGGTAGTGAAGGACAGAGAGTGTCAGAGCTGGAGTCAGGAGGACCTGAATTCAAATCTTGCCTCAGGCACCCACTAGCTGGGTGACCCTGGACAAGTCACTTAACCCTGTTTGCCTCAGTTTTTTCATCTGTAAACTGAGCTGGAGAAAGAAATGGCAAATCACTCCATTATATTTGCCAAGAAAACCTCCAATGAGGTCATGAAATGTCAGACATGATTGAAAATGACTGAACTACAACAAAACCTGAGGGGCAATAGGCAAGAAACCTGAGGGGCAATAGGCAAGCCATAAGATGAAAGGATTTAGCTGTGGAAAGAACCTTGGACATCACCTAGTCTGATTATTCCATTTTACAAGTGAGGGAACTGAGGCTTAGAGAATAAGTGATTTTTCCCAAACTCACAGAGTAGTGGAATTCAGATTCTGGACCTCTGACTACAAATCAAATCTTCTTCCTACTGCTTTTGGCCTGCTATAGAAAACTGCAAGGCTTTTCTGTGATTCATTGTCAAAGGATAGGAACAAAAAGTTTTCAGAAAAATAATTGCAAACAGCAATTACACGAAAGCCTAAAAACATAAAAGCTTTGGGGTTTCACCTTGAAACCAATCAATTTGAAAAGATGATAAAAGATGGGAGCAGATAATGTTGGAGGGCTTGTGGAAAGATGAGTATATTTAATAGACTAGAGTTGTGATGGGTTCAAAAAGTCTGCAAGATAATTTTGAGTCATTTTAAGCTAAAATGACCATAGTTAAAGACATGAACAAAGGTCCCACATACAACAAAATATTCATCATAATGTTTCTGGTGGTAATTAAAAACTGAAAAAAAAGATTAGGTACCTAGATCCTGGGGAACGATTGTATTACATGATTATAATAGAATAGTATTGTGCTTTAAGAAATAACAAACCTTCCATGCATAATGGCACATCCCTTGAATCCCTTCTTCTAGAGAGGCTGTGGCTAATGGATCACTATCTCAGTTAGTCTTGAGTTACAGCAAGGTTAACATCAACTGGGTGTCCACTAAGAACATCAATATAGAAAAGTGGGAAGACACCTGATTACCTAAAGAGGTGAAAAGTGGCCCAGGTTGGAACCTGAGCAGGTCATAGCTTCATTGATGAAAGTGATAGGATAGGGTATACGAGTGGACACTGAACTACCAACTTACCTAGGTAAGATAGGGAAACTAAGGTTAAAAAAAGAGACCTATCTGAAGAATCCAATGAAGTATGCAAAGACATATGAACTGATTCAGAGTGAATAAAGCAGAACCAGGAAGACAATACACGCAGTGACAATAACAAAGTAAAGGGAAAGAGCAAAACTAGAATAAAATTAAATATTAAATAATCATAATAACCAAGCTTGACCTAAGAGAAGAATTGAGAAAATGTACCCTTCAGTGCAGGGGTCATAGTCTTTGGGTATGAAATATTTTACTTTGTGTCAAATGTGGACAATATATTGCTTAAATGAGAAATAAGTGCCAGAAGCAGAAAGGGCTTCCAAATGGAGCCTAAGGACCTGACTTTGCTCTATCCAGGAATTTTTCCCATCTCTGTGCCCTTTCCCCATGTATATTCTCTAGGCACACATATTTATTTATGTATACCTCTTTCCCACCTATGGCATATAAATATGTGAGAGAATAAATACCTACTTTTTAGGGAAATATTTCAAAGAATCACTTATTTTACTATGCTATTTAATTAAATATCTTTTGACTTGAATTAGTTTTCTCTGGTGGATATGGTTTATGTGAACACATGAAAAATCTGTAATTATTTCAGCATAAGAAACTCCACCAATAGAGAATTTAACCCATTTATGACTTAGAAAGTAAGTCTTACGGAGCTGCCATAGATATATTTCTATGTTAAATGACTAACCCAGAGTCACACTACTAATAAAATTATCAGAGATTTGATCTTTCGTTCCTCAAATAGTGTAGGTTGGCAAAGCTCTGCTTTTGAGTGGATTTTGATACCAAAATGTGTCCTGAACCTGGGGTAACTTTTGGGAAGCACTTGGAAAGGGTCTGAAGGCTTTATACTCCAACCCATACCTGAATTGGATTTACCTTATATGCCTCACAAGTTGATACTGAATCATTATTGAAAGATTTCTCAGACATGCATGATAGGAACAGAACAATCATACTCCAGGACTTTTTATTCTACTTTTGGGAAGATCTCTCTTTTAACCCTAGCCAAAATCTTCTGCTCCATGACTTCTTTCCACTACTCCTAGTTTTGCCTCATGGAGGCAAACAAAGTAGTCTATACCCTCTTCCCTAAGAGAGACCTTAAAATCCTTGAAAATAGATATCATCTTTCTTCTCTATTTTTTTTTTGCCTTTATTTTTTGGAGGGCAATTGGGGTTAAGTGACTTGCCCAAGGTCACATGGTTAATTGTGTGTGTGTGTGTGTGTGTGTGTGTGTGTGCGCGCGCACACGCGTGTGTATGTTAAGTGTCTTAGGCCTGATTTGAACTCAGGTCTTCCTGATTCCAGGGCCGGTGCTCTATTCACTGCTCCACTTAGCCACCCGTCCTCTCTTTTCTTTAAGCTAAACACTTCTAGTTTCTTCAACTGAATCTCATATGATGAGATTTTGAGTTGTCTCACCATTCAGTTTGTCCTCCTTTGACCAAACAACACCATATGCTTCCTTCATAAAATGTGAAACAAAGAATTCAGATACAATCTGAACCAGACTTACTGTTCTTTGGCAAATTTGCAGAGTCAAGAACTTGTTGTTGTTGTTTGTTGTTGTTCAGTCACTTCAGTTCTGTCTGACTCTTCATGACTCCAATAGCAGTTTTCTTGGTTGGCACAGATACTGAACCAGCAGGGAAGATAGCTACTCACCTCTTGCCAGAAGTGTGATGGACTCTATGTGCAAAAACATCTATTTCACATAGTCAATACAGGAATTCATTGAATAATGAAAATGTATCACAGAGACCTTTTTATTTCTTTTCTAAAAGGAAAGAAAATCAGTTGCTCAGGCATTTCTGATTCTTCATTACCCTATTTGGGGTTTTCTTGGCAAAGATACTGGAGTGCTTTGTCATTTCCTTCTCCAACTCATTTCACAGATGAAGAAACTAAGACAAACAGGGTTGAGTGACTAGCTAGTAAATGTCTGAGGTCAGATTTGAACTCAGGTCTTTCTGACTCCATGCCTGGCACTCTATCCTCTGTGCTTCTTAATTGCCCAAGAGCTTACCTCTCCCTAAAATAGCAGCATTAGGAAGATAGACAAATTGAGAAGTGCGGGGAATTGAGCTTTTCTGAGAAAGAAGGAAGAAATAGATTCCAGGAGAAAAAAATAACTTACAAAAGAAGAATTTTTTGAGTATAATATTCTAGAAACATTAAAGAGTAAATTTCTGAAAGTAATCTCCCTTAATTCGAGAAAATAGAGCACTGGATTTGGGGTCAGGAAAGCTTGAATTTGAATTCTACCTCAAACATAACCTGTTTGACCCTGTATGTTACTTCATTTTTTTTCTCTTTCTTTCTTTCTTTCTTTCTTTCTTTCTTTCTTTCTTTCTTTCTTTCTTTCTTTCTTTCTTTCTTTCTTTCTTTCTTTCTTCCTTCCTTCCTTCCTTCCTTCCTTTCTTCCTTTCTTTCTTTCTTTTTTGAAGGGGGAAATACAAGGCAATTGGGGTTAAATGACTTGCCCAAGTTCATACAGCTAGTAAGTGCTAAATGTCTGAGGTCAAATTTGAACTCAGGTCCTTCTGATTCCAGGGTCAGTGCTCTATTCATTGTGCCACCCAGCTGCCCTCACTTCATTTCTTTAAACCTTAAGTTTCCTCATAGCATCTACCTCACAGGGTTACTGTAAGGATCAAATGAAATAATATGTGTAAAGCATTTTGTAAAATCTGAAGACTTTATATTAAATGATAGCTATTTAGAAACAAGTAAGGAAATAATTTTGCATGGCAGCAGTCTGTTAAAAGTAACGTTAGGCCAATTTTTATTTTAAAATGTGCCACTTTTCACTTTTATAACCAAAATACCTTAAAATGAGAAGCAAAATTGTTGCTTAGTTAAAATAGAATAATTGTAGATGACACAAAAGAAAAATGTCTACAATGCCTAAATTTGTTGCTTTAATTAAATAAAACATTTTATATGTTCACAAGCTTTGGTTGATGATAGTTATTTTCCTCAGGCAATATGGCAAAAATATATTCCAAATACCTATGATTAAACTGCTCACCTCTCAGTTTCTCCAGCAATTAGCTTTAGTAAGCAAATAACCAATTTATTCCAATTTCTGATGAAAATAGAAACTAATCCCTAGTGGGGCATATTCAATGAACAGAAGAATGGAGATAAATCATAGCACTAAAATGTTGAGAATGTTCACCCTCTTTCTCCTACCCTAATGATACCTATGTCAATCTCTGGGAGTAGTGAAAGACATTGTACAGACATTTATTATCCTGCTTTATCCTTTTACAGATTTTCAGAGTTGGAATGGATCCCAGTAGTTATCTAGTACAATCTCTACCTGAAATGAATTTCCCTCATACCAAATGAATGGCCATCCAGCCTCTTCTTTGAGACCTACAGTCAAAAGGAGCCCACTATCTCTCAAGGTAGCCCACTCACTTTTGGACAGGAAGTTTTTTTTCCCCTTTGATCAATGCCTACATTTGCCTCTTTGAAATCCATCCATTGCTCATACTTATTTCTTCCCACTGGGTACAAGAACACATTTAATAAATCTTCCACTTGGCAACGCCTCAGAAACTTGAAGACAACTATCATATCTCCTCTCACTTACTATAGGTTTGTTTTAATATTGTTAAAATTATACTGGGAGAAGCTTCTTGAATGTGGGCTATGTCTCTTTTCCATAAAATTGCAAATTCAAGGAGAATCATATGTACCCTTTTGTTTTTTGGGGGGGTCTTTGGCATTCTGGTTACATAAGCAACATGCAATTTTATGTTTTTGTTGATTGAAGTTGTGATTAGTTGGGGTTCTTGTTCAGGAAGAGGTTGGTCTAGAATGATCTCTGAGGTCCTTTCTGATTTTGAGTTTCTATGAGCTTCTCTAGAGCAGTTGAATTATATCCAGAAGTAGGAGAGATATTAAAAGAAACACTAACATAATGATTCAGGGCAGCTAGGTGGCACAGTGGATGGAGTGCCAGGCTGGAGTCAGGAGGATCTAAGTCCAAATCTGACCTCAGACACTTATGAGCTGTGTGACCCTGGGCAAGTCATTTAACCCTGTACTGGAGAAGGAAACGACAAACCACCCCAGCAACTTTGCCCAAGAAAACCTCAAGTGGGGTCATGAGGAATTGAACATGACAGAATGACTGAACATAAACAAATATGATTCACCTTCTTCTCTCTCCATGCCCTTATCCTTATCTTTTGATGAAGAATCATCAAAGAAATATAGCTTACGTTGTGTTAGACAATGATAGTAGCAGTAGCAAAAGCAGCAGAAGTAGAAGTGATAGGAACCAGTTTTAATATCAAAAAGCATTTTAAATACATTATTTCATTCTATCCTCACAACACCCCTGGGACATAGTTGCTGTTAATGTTTCCATTTTGCAGATAAAGAAACTGATGGTGAATGAGGTCAACTTGATCACCTAGGATTATACATGATTAAGTGTCTGAGGCAGCATTTTAGCTTGTCTCGTTCAGTTCATTTCTGATGTTGTATCTATTATGCCGAATTAGAGAACAGTGGGCAAGTTCTTATCATGACAAGCCCCCAGGAAGAGCTGTGAGGAACATTAGCTCCCTGTTTCTACATGAGAATACAACGTTTACAAGTCACTCAAAAGGTAAATCTGTGATTTCCCTTTGTAGGGGTATGACTTCCCTTATATATTATTCATCAAACTTCAAAATAGTCTCTGAGTGTGTACGTGTGTTGCATGCTTCTGTGTGTGTGTGTGTGTGTGTGTGTGTGTGCGCGCGTGTATATTTTAGTTTTGCATTTTATGTCTATTACCACCCCTGGAATCCACTTTCAACGACTGCTAAAAATCTCTTGGAAAACAGTTTGCACATTATTATAAAAGAATCCTTTTGTTTTTCATTGTTGCTGAAGGCTCAATTATTCTTATAAATCTTGTTACCTTGTTAGCAGAAGTGATGGCTAGAGACAGATTGATAGCCCTGTAGTAATTAAATCAACACACTCAGGTGATATAAATCATTTCCTTGTGCTTTAGCAGCCCTAACAGAGCTCTGCGGGAAAGATAAGTTAAGAAACCTTAGGCCATCTAATAAAGCATCGTTATTAAAAACTTCTAAACATGTATGTTTTCCATGCCACCACCTACCTTGTATGTAAGGATACTGACCCAGGACAAGGTCCAAGTATTTGAGAAAATGGAAGCTTTCTACATTTTACTACCATCTCCTTTTCCTCTTGCAATTTAGGGCAGGTAATGGAAAAAAGAACAGTGCATGTCTATATGTATGCTTCATTTTGGACAATTATTTGATAATTCAACCATATTGAGTGGGTGGAGAAGAATTTCTTTTATGATCAAATGTTGATGATAAAGCCACGACATGGAAGTGCCTTGAAATGGGAAAACTGACCATCTTCATTATTTCTTAATGTCAGAAGGAATTTGGTATCCTTTTTTAAAACTTAGATGCATTTTACCAGAGTAAAAGAAGTTTATATAGAAATATGTGTCCATCCATATACTATGCATATATGTACACACGTATGTGTATTTGTGTATATACATACATACATATGTATATAAATACATATACACACATGAATACGTGTGTGTGTTTGGCTCAAGAAAAAGCCAGTGGTAGTTTCAGATAATTGTATTTGTGAGTTTTAAGAATAATTTAGGGAGCCAAGATGACAGTGTAGAAGCAGGAAAACTCTATGAGCTCTCCCCATAACCACCTATAAAATATGACTCTAAGCAAACTTTAGAGCTACAGAACCCACAAAATGACAGAGAGAAACAAACCTTCTGCTGAAGGCAGCCCAGAAGGCCTACTAGAAGGGTCCATCGCAGCACGCTAGAAAACGAATCCAGTCCCGAGTGAGCCTGGGGTTTTAGCTTCAGGGTGGCCCCAACCAGCAGTGGCTGGAGCAGACCTCAGGAGAGTGGACCACCAGCCACTATGGAGGTTTCCAGAATTACCAACCAATAAATGCTAAAGACAAAGTAAAAGATCAGTGTGGAACTCTGTTGGAACTGGGGGGTGGTGGATGGAGGAGTGGGCTGGCCCCTGCCCACCGGAGCAAGAAATAGCAGAGGCATGATGGTCTTGTAGCCATGGCTGTGTGGCTGCTTCAGGTCTCCTGGCCTGCAGCTCATAAGAGGATCAAGCTACCATTTAGAGGGTAATCACTCGTGCTTTAACCTGCTTGGATCTGGATGGCATTTTTGGGTGGAGGTCCTGAGGTGTGTGACCAGGAGCCAGAGCTTGTGGGGGCTTCAGAGAGGGTACCTAACAGCTTCGAGAGCAGCAAAAACCCCAGCATTGTGGGACAAAGCTCTCCTCTCTAGAAGCAGAGTTCTATTGTGGCAAAGAGCACAAAAGTCAAGTAATTGAGTGTCAACATGAGAAAGCAAAGGAAGCAAAACAAGCACAGCAATCAAACTTTAGATTTTTTTTTTTTAGGGGGGGCGGACAAAAAGGATCAAAGCATGGAACAGGAGGAAGACAACAAAGTCCGAAATCATGCAGCAAAAGCTTCCAAGAAAAATATGAATTGGTTACAGGCCACAGAGGAGCTCAAGAAGGATTTTGAAAATCAAGTAAGATAAGTGGAGGAAAAATTTGGAAGATAAATGAGAATGATGCAAGAAAATCATGAAAAGTGAGTCAACAACCTGGCTGAAGAAAATAACACCTTAAAAAATTACTAATTCAAATGGCAAAAGAGGCCCAAAAAGCCAATGAGGAGAAGAATGCCTTAAAAAGCCAAATTTGCCAGATGGAAAAAAGAATTTCAAAAGCTCACTGAAGAGAATCATTCCTTCAGAATTAGACTGGAGCAAATGGAAGCTAATGACTTCATGAGAAATCAAGATGCTGTTAAACAGATCCAAACAAATGAAAAAATAGAAGGCAATGTGAAATATCTCATTGGAAAAAACACTGACCTAGAAAATAGATCCAGGAGAGATAATTTAAAAATTATTGGACTACCTGAAACCCTTGATCAAAAAAAGAACCTAGAAATCATCCTTCAAGAAATTCTCAAGGAAAATTGCCCTGATATTTTAGAACCAGAGTGCAAAATAGAGGTTGGAAGAATCCACTGTTCACCTCTTGAAAAAGATCCCCAGAAGAAAACTTCTAGGGATATTATAGCCAGGTTCTGGAGTTCCTAGATAAAGGAAAAAATATTACAAACAGCCAAGAAGAAACAATACAAATATTGTGGAAACACAATCAGGATAACACAGAATCTAGCGGCTTCTACATTAAGGGATCAAAGAGCTTGGAATATGATATTCTGGAGGTCAAAGGAGCTAGGATTCAAACCAAGAATCACCTACCTAGCAAAACTGAGTATCATGTTTCAGGGGGAAAATATAGTCATTTCAGTGGAATCAATTTCTATTTTTCCACAGACACAAGAAGCAAGAGATGCTTGAGAAGGTAAACAGGGAAAAAGATATCATAAGGAATTTATCAAAGTTGAACTATTTACATTCCTACATGGAAAAATGATAATTGTAACTGTTACAATGGAGGGAAAGAACAGAAAGGCAAAAGGGAACGAGTCAACCTTACTCTCATTGAATTTGGCTTAAGAAGGGAATAACATAGACACTAACTTGGTTGTCTTACCCTACAGGAAAGTAGGGGGGAAGGGGGTAAGAGGGAGGATGATGGAGGGGAGGGCAGGTTGGGGGGGAGAGAATTTAGAAGCACACACTTTTGAAGAGGGACAGGGTCAAAGTAGAAAATACAGCAAGTGGAGGGCAAGATAGGATGGAGGGAAATATAGTCAGTCTTTCACAATATATCTACTATGGAAATGTTTTGTGTAACTACACATGTACAACCTATATTGAATCGCTTATCTTCCCAGTAAGGATGGATGACAAAGGAAGAAGGGAAAGAATCTGGAATTCAAAGTTTTAAAATCAAATATTAAAATTATTATTATTATTTTTACATGCACTGGGAAATAAAATATACAGGCACCGGGGTATGAAGATCCATCTTGCTCTACTGAAAAGTTGGAGGGGGAATGGGAAAGGATATAGAATAGACCAGATTGGGGGAGGGGGTATTGAGCATAATTGTTGTTTTGGGGTGGTGGGGAGGGGAAAGACTGGGAGAAAATTTATAACTTTAAATCTTGTGGAAATGAATGTTGCAAAATAAAAATAAACATAAAATTAAAAAAAATAATAATTTATATTTCATCATCTTATTATCTATGTTTTCCCTAACATATATGCATGAACACACTGGGTTTTCCCTCTAATATTTCTATGAATACTTTAAAAAAAAGGAAAGCACTAGAGATAGCAAAAACTTTAAAATCTATACAAAAATGAAATAGATTATATCAGTAGTTAGGAAATGATTAATTTCTGACATGGAAGTCATTATAGAATTAACTCCCTATGAAGAGTCAGAGATCAACTTGTTAGGACCGAGTTCAAAATTAAGACAAAGCTAGAACAAAGTGTAACAATAGAGAGATTGTGTGTGTTTTTGTGTGATTAAAACAACTTCAATCACATAGAATCATTGATCTAGATCCAGAAGGGTCCATAGAGACTGTCCTCTAGCCCAAACTCCCCATCTTATACATTGAGGGTGCTGAACTTGAGAGAGGTCAAGAACTAGTTCAAGGCTATTTAGCTAGTACATACATGAGGCAGAATTTTAACTCATATCATCCTGATCTTAAGTTCAATTCTTCATCTGTTGCATCACCTAGATGACTCAATATGATCTTTCTAAACAAGTTTTTAATGACCCCCAAATGGCAAATGAATGAAGGAAAGGATATTGATAGCAATCATAACAATTTGAATCAGAAGTTTAATTGATATAAATTAATAATTACAATGAAGATGTGGAAGCATATTTAAAACCTCCTTCTAAGTTTCTATAGAAATATTAAGAAATATGAGTTCTTCAGTTTAAAACCCTTTCCAGACTTTTTCCTTGGGAATGTGAGAAGGACAAAGGCTGGACTTTTTTTTGAAATGGGATACAGGTGATAAACAGACTTACCATATATCTAGATGAGATCATTGCCTTCCCACTCATTTGTAATAATTGGCACCATGACTCATTTAGACACAGTTTCTACTCTTTTGAAATTCAAGGTTAAGATATTGATCAGAGGAAGAAACTTTTCAGTTTCTTAAGGAGAAGTGGTCTAGGAAGGAACTGAGTGGTGACTATTCTGTAATGGTAACCCCATATTTTAACACATTATGATCAAACTTTGATCAAACTTGCTTAAGAGTCCTATAAATATTATTCCAAATTGTCTTAGGGCAGAAAGTCATGTCAGAAGGCATGGGAGACTATGACAGTTTGGATATCTTTCTCTCTCCAAGCTAGAAATGGCTTGAATATTGTTATTCAACACTAAATTCATTTTTTTTCTGGCACACAAACCAGAAAAGTGATAACAAAGTGCATTATTAGTATTATTTTTTCTTCAACAAGGAAAATAAAAATCTTCCAATTCAATTAGCAAAACTTGACCTACCTGCCAAATAGAAACCAGTTTAGAAAATAAATTCGTTTGTAAATTTGTACGAAGCAAGATGGTAGAAAATTCTAAGTAGCATCAACTCACTGAAAAGTGAAAAGTAATTGAAAGAAAGAAAAAAACAGTTTAAAGTGTGTGGTGATAGATCTAACTGAGCAAATTCAACCCGGAGTCACTTAAATATAAAACTGGAAGGAGGGCTACCTCAGAAAAGATATAAAATATCTGTGAATATTTTTTATAATAAACTCTTTTCACCTCAAATGCAGAACCAGAACGTTTATGTTTCAACATGACAGCCCTGGATGGGTTTATAGAGGAAATGGAAGTGGTACTAGAGAAAAAAAAGCTAGAATAAAGGAGTTGGAGTAGATCAAGTATATACAGAGAAGGTGTAAGCTGGACACTACACAATTTTAAGAATATTGAGGGATCAGTTCTCAAAGTATCTGAAGGAGAGGGTGATTACAGAGCTCTGGCACTAAAAAAAATCTCAGGGCTTATTACAAAAAATAGGTGACAGAGAATGTCAGTGACTGACCTAGTTTTCTACTTTCCCATCTATATATGATTTTATGACAGTAATTATGCATATCCAGGGCATTTTTGATGAGCGGATTTGCAATGAATAGGCAGGCTTTCTGGAGCCATACTCCATAGTAGACAACATTTTTACCATCACATGATTGACTGAAAGATAAAAAGGATATATGATGCCACTTTGCTTATGTTCATTGAAAATTACACACACATATGGGTATGTATGTATGTATTGTATACATATAAATACACATACATATATACATATATGCACACACATGTATACTTAAAAATTGGTATAGCTATCTTAAAGGCTCTTTTCAAACAAATTGAAAAATTATATATGATTCCTTCAATGACATATTCTTGTTTGACAACCTTCAGGTGATTGATGTCAAGTAGACATAAAATAGGGAAATATATGCTTAACAAAGGTTGATGTTGTGTTGGAGACCCAGAGGAAAGGCCAATCAGAGAGGGAATTTCTATAGATGCTTCTGATTGTGGGTAGCATTGGGCTGATAGCACCAAACCCCAGATCATTAAGAAACTTCATTAATGAGACCCAGAGTCACTTTAAATCAGAGGAGTTTAACCTCTTTCATTCAACCTCTTTAGAAGTCTGATGAAATCTATAAAATCCTCAGAATAAGGTTTTTTTTTTTTAAATTAAACAAATGCTTTATTAACTTCTGGTTTACATCATTCATTTCCACCAGATTATGAGTTACATTTTCCCCCATTTTTTCCCTACCCACCACCCCAGAATAGCAGTCCCATTAGATACCCCCTCATCCAATCTGCTCTCTCCCATATCTTCTCCCATATCCCCTTCGACTTTGCCATTAGGGCAAGGTGAATCTCTGAGCCCTGAGCCTGGACATCTTATGAAACATTTAATTTTATTTTTTATTTTTATTTTTTGCTTTTTGGAGGGCAATTGGGGTTAAGTAACTTGCCCAAAGTCACACGGCTAGGTTTTTTCTTTTGTTTGTGTGTGTGCTAAGTGTCTGAGGTCAAATCCGAACTCAGGTCCTTCTGACTCCAGGGCTGACGCTCTACTCACTGCGCCACCTAGCTGCCCCTGAAACATTTAATTTTAAAACTTCGATTTTCAGATCCATTCCCTTCCTCCCTTGTCACCCACTCCCTCTGAGAAGACAAGCAATTCAGTATGTGTTGTACACATATAGCTATGCAAAACATTACCATAGTAGATATATTGTAAAAGACTGCTTATATTTCCCTCCCACCCATCTCACCTCCCACCTGGTCCATTCCCCACTTTGATCCTGTCCCTCTTTGATAGTGGGTACTTCCAACCTCTCTTCCTCCCAGAATGCCCTCCCTTCCATCATTCCCCCTCTCATCCCCCTTTCCCCTACCCAGGAGAGTGAGTGAGGGTAAGATATTCCATTTAGTATGTATGTGATTCTCTCCTTGAGCCAACTTCAATGAGAATATGCTTTTACCTTTTTGCCTTCCTGTTCTTCCGCTCCCCTGCAACTACTTCCCCTTGCCTCTTCTACATGAGATAGTTTACCCTACCCTGTCTCTCTCCATCTCCTCTTGCCACTTTCCTCTCTCACCTTTTGACTTCACCCCTTAAGAATCATCCCTTCCTTGGGGTGGGTAGGTGGCACAGCAAGCAGAGCACTGGCCCCGGAGCCAGAAGGACCCGAACTCGGATCCGGCCCCAGACACCCAACACACAAACAAAAACCCAGCTGTGTGACCCCGGGCAGGTTACCCAACCCCAATTGCCCTCCAAAAAAAAAAGAATTATCCCTTCCCATCAAATTCAACCTGTGCCCTCTATCCATGTATACCTGTGAACATATGCTATGTACCCTTCTTCAATTATTTTCATAATGAGAAAGGTTTCATCAAACACATTGTTTTTCCATGTAGGAATGTAAATAGTCCAACTTTGATAAGTTCCTTTTGATTTCTTTTCCTTGATTACCTTCTCAAGCATCTCTTGCTTCTTGTGTCTGAATGTCAAATTTTTTATTCAATTCTGGTTTTTTCATCAAGAATGCTTGAAAGTCCTCTATTCCACTGAATGACCATATTTTCCCCTGAAACAAGATACTCAGTTTTGCTGGGTAGGTGACCCTTGGCTTCAATCCCAGCTCTTTTGCCCTCTGGAATATCATATTCCATGCTCTTCCATCCCTCAATGTAGAAGCTGCCAGGTCCTGGGCTATTCTGATTATGTTTCCACAATATTGAAATTGTTTCTTCCTGGCTGCTTGTAGTATTTTCTCATTGATCTGGGAATTCTGGAACCTGGCTATAATATTCCTAGGAGTTTTCTTTTTGGGATCTTTTTCAGGAGGTGATTGGTGGATTCTTTCAACCTCTATTTTGCCCTCTGGATCTAAAACATCAGGGCAATTTTCCTTGAGAATTTCTTGAAGGGTGATTTCTAGGTTCTTTCTTTGATCATGGCTTTCAGGTAGTCCAATAATTTTTAAATTATCTCTCCTGGATCTATTTTCCAGGTCAATGGTTTTTCCCGTGAGATATTTCACATTGCCTTCTATTCTTTCATTTGTTTGGATCTGTTTAATAGTATCCTGATTTCTCATAAAGTCACTAGCTTCCATTTGCTCCAGTCTAACTCTGAAGGAATGAATCTCCTCAGTGAGCTTTTGAGATTCTTTTTCCATCTGGCAAATTCGACTTTTTAAGGCATTCTTCTCCTCATTTCCTTTCTCAGTCTCTTTTGCCATTTGAGGTAGTCTGTTTTTTAGGGTGTTATTTTCCTCAGTCAGGCTGTTGACTGTCATTTCATACTTTTCTTGCATCTTTTTCATTTCTCTTCCCAAATTTTCCCCCACTTCTCTTATCTGCTTCTTAAGGTCCTCTATGGCCTGTAGCCAGCTTGTATTTTCATTTGGGGCTTTTGGTGCAGGAGTTCTGACCTCACAGTACTCCTCCATGCTTTGAGCCTCTTTGCCCCTTAAATAGGAGTCCAATGTTGAACTTTTCTGTTCATTTTGTTTCATTTGCTTAGGCATGTTGCCACTTAATTACTTGATTTTTGGGCTTGTTGCCACAGTAGGCCTCTGCCACCAGACAGGGGAGCTTCCGCCCAAACGTGGGGTCTTCACAGCTTCTGCCCATTGGGTGGCCTCTGTAAAGCGTCGACCCACTCTGGCAAATTGGATACCCACCCCAAACTTCCCCCCCAGACCACAATCCAGATCCAGGCAGTTTAAAGCAAGAGCGATTAACCCCCAGACTGATTGCTGGATCTCCCTACAGTTCGCAGACCAGGAGCTAGAGCCACTGCTGACACTGCAAATTGGCTTCTGTTCCCAGTGCACTGTGCTGCCTGCTCTCAGAGCGCTGCGCTGGCCGCTCCCTGCAGGGCTGCTGGGCTGTCCTCAGCAGGAGGTTAGCTTCTCTGTGCCGTTCTGTGGGTGCTGTGGCTTCAGAAGTTGTTCGTAGTCCCCTTTCACATTGTTTGAAATTTGTGTGGGGCAGAGCACATTGGAAATGCTGTTTCTACTCCGCCATCTTGGCTCCCCCCCAGAATAAGGTTTTTAAGGGCATAAAATAAAATATGTAGGATGATAAATGAAATTATTTATATTGAAGTAACATTATGAAAATATATTTTTCTTTAAAAAGTCATAGATAAGAAATGATGAATTGGTTGATTTTAGAATAATATGCAAAGACTTAAATGAAATAATGAAAAGTAAAATGAGTAGGACCAAGATAATATTGTATATGTTAATAGCAATGTTCTTTAAAGAACACCTGTGAATGACTAAGTTATTCTGAGTATCATAAATAGTCAAATCAACTTCACAGTACTTATGAAGGAAGATGTTATCCACCTCCAGTGAAAGAACTGATAAATAGAAATATGTATAGTATGGTGTGTGTGTGTGTGTGTGTGTGTGTGTATGTGTGTGTGTGTGTGTGTGTGTGTGTGTGTGTGTGTGTGTGTGTGAAATGATGGCCTTCTCTAGCACTGGGTGAAGAGGGAGGGAGGGAAATAGGAACTTAAAATGTAACAAAAGTAAATAAAATAAGAAAAAGATTAAAACTATTTCTGCCATTATATTAAAAAATAAAGGTTGTAGACTCCAGCTCAAGAACTTCTTTTCTAAAAGGTTTTGCTTAATATTTACATGTACACACACACAAACAGAGTGAATGAAGAATGCCTATTGCCTAAGATAGGATAAGAAATCGAATAACTTAAAATTTGTTCACCAGTATATCTATGCTGGATAATGGACAGTGAGTTGGACCCATAATTAAACAAGAGGGAGAAAGCCTGGTGGATTGCCTTGGGAAGATTGCAGTTATTTAAATGAACCTTAAAATTCTCCCTCAAACAAAGGACTATCTGTAAAATATTATTATTCTGGTGATGATTTTACTCTGTGTCATCTTTATTTTATATGACATTCCTCTCTTGATTTTCTAGACTGAAATGCAAGAACATTTGGTTGATGGTATTCACCACCCCTACCTCCCAATAATGGTAATTTTTTTTGGGGGGGTGGGGAAAGCACATAGAGAGCCTGAGAAAAGAATTCTTATATCTCTAGTTTCTGACCACTTTTTTGCATTTTTTTCTTTTCTAAGCACAGATAAGAGACTGCACTTTCCATTCCTAAATTAGGGCAGTGCGTGGGGTATTGGTAGTGTCTGAAGAAGCACATGGCAATAAAAATATGCTTTTATGCAGCTTGAGAGGAATGATCAGGAGAGTAGACTTTTCTGGCCTTTGGCTTAACTCCAAGTTCAAGAGTTTGAATATTCAGGCCCTTGTTTCCTAGAAGATTCTCTACTGCTGTAGATTCTTTGGAGAAACAAGTTGACAGTTCACTTAATTTCTCTGTAGTTTCCTCCTTGGAGAACAAACCTTCTTGAAGAGCTCAGACAGCACAGGTTTTAGTGGAAGAGGAACAATGCTTCTTTAGCATGTCTCTAACAGGAAAGTTGAATGCTTCATGTTCCTTCATGTATTTATTCATGTGCTTCTATGAGTCCTTGGCACGTTTAGCATTTTCTGAGATGATGAATTATCTGTTTATAACCATATTATATATTGTATGCCTGTGTAAACTTTGAGGACAATGTTACCCACATTTGGAGAAACCTAGATATGACCTAAACCTAACTTTTATTTTGGAGGTATCCCTGGGTTAAATTCTGGGTAGGAGCAAAAAGACAAAAAAAGACAACTTATTTGCTTTGAATTAGCCCCCCAGAATTTGTTCTAGTTCATGTGATTCTTTGGTGGTAAAGGATGGTGAGGGCCTTGGCCCACGTATCATACATATAAGTATAAGTGATTTGATCAGAACTGGTCAACTTTTAAAAGTTAAAAGATATGGATTTTATTCTAATGTTGAAAATATCTCACTTTTCATGTTTAAAACTAAGTTTGTGGTTCATATCCACCCTGAAGAGCACTCAGTTAATTATACTAAATATATTCCAGAACCCAGGACAACAACTCATCAGGGAGGTATGGACAGATAGCCTCTCACCCTTTTAAGAGTAGAATATTCTCACCATGTTTTGGCACAAAAAATTTAATACTTTTTTAACATTTTAAAGTTGACCACTTTCCTCCTGTTCATGCCTTCTACATGAATTTTACACATGCCCAGGAACCAAGTTCCTTTCTTCTTATCTTCTCATCTCCACCCTCATAAGAAAAATTTTGAGGTCAGTTTGTAATTAGAAGTCCAAGTAATGGTTTGAAAGTATTTTGAGCATATTTTATAAGATGTGGCTCAGGACACTGAGAGAAGTAGGGAAAAATAGAAAGCTAGGAGAAAAGGATAAGGAGACAGTAATGGAGAAAATGGTTTGGAGTCAGAGAATTGCTCAAGGGAAGTATTCCTGTCAACATTTTCTAATGCCTCTCCAGGTGCCCAACTTGTTTCCAGTATCAGCCCTGCTGATTCCAATATGCTCAACATAAAAGTCATCAGTAATGAATCTCTTAAAATCATGATTTGCCCTTCAAGCCGAAGCTTGATTTTCTAATCTCAAAAAGAAAAGGAACAATCAAAGTGCACTATGAATATGGAATTTTAAAGCCATAAACTTCTGGATGCTTGAATAGAAACAAACAAAGGGATCAAAAGAAAAACTTGAGATTCAATCAGTGTTAGGGAGATAGAACAACTAAATCTATATTACCATAACAGACAATGTTACTACATGTTCAGTTCTAGAAAGGTTTTATTTTTGGCTGACTACCAGTGGATCTTGGCAAATAGAAGGCACCTTGATTCTTAAGTCTATTATTAAAAAATAAAAGCAAAACTAGTTTAAAAGGGTATGTCACCATGGATTTTGGGAGGGGGGAAGAATAATATTAAAGAAAGATAGAGAATGAGGCATTAACAAAAACAAACTTTGTAATTTTAGTAGATATAAGAGATGAGAAAAATGTCATTTTCTTCCTTGGCTTTAGGCAAGTAGAGATTGAGAGGAAAAGGCAATAACTTGAAATTTATCCTCTCCTTATTTTCCTCTCATTTTCTTCTTTATCCTGCTTTTAAAAATATTCTCCCTCCTATCTTTTCCTATCCTTTTTCTTTGTCAAAAATAAATTTGTAATTGCAGTGTTTCTTCATGATAACAAATGAGGTTAGTTTGTTGTTTCCAATATATTTCTTTTGTTTTTTCTGATAGGGATCTGAACCATTTCAACCAGCTGGTCAGGAAATGTGTCCTGAAGGAATGAAAAAGAATGGGAAAAATCAAAGGTCACCATCATGCCACTAAAACTGCACTCAAAACTTCCATTTTTGTGAAATATGATCTCCCATCTTCTGCACAATGCTTTCTCTCTTGACTGGCTTGCTGAGTATAAGTGCTTTCGGGGATTTCCTCCTCCACATCTCCAAAAGGGGAAAAAAATCAAGAAACTTATTTTTAGTTCAGATGATCCTCTGAAAATAAATCCCTCCCATTTTGTTTCTAGTTTTCAAGCTTGCCTGGAATTTAACCTCAATCTTAAGTGCTTGTTTTGAGGATTTTCTGCTTGAGTGAAAAAACTATAGAATAGTCTATAATATTCTTTGTTATGTCTAAGGAAGTCTTGTTCAAAGCATGATTCTAGAAAAAAGGCACCTGTCCTGTTAAAGTGTTTCCTTTGGTCCTCCAGTCACTTTCACTCCCTTAAAAGGATATGGATTGACTCTTAGGGGCTTCTGTTGAAATCTGTTCTCAGGAATGCAATTTCTTATCTTAAGGGCAAGTGTGCATATCACAACTGCAGGATTTTTACTCTTCTTTTTACTTAGTTACTATTGGATCAAACTGTCTAAAATCTTATAAAAACTCTTGCATATACACAGAACATTTTGTTTTGGAGGAAATGTTATGTTCTTTTCAGCTTGTTCCAGAATCAGGCATCAATAATCATCTTGACCTAAGCCTTGCCACTGGACTTTGATGACTAGAGCAGTGAGGCTGATGACTCTGCACAGCTCAGTCTCACTTAAATCCAATTCACTTGCAAGTAAAGATATCACCCTTTTGATGCCAGTGGTACTCCTCAAGAATGACGGTCGAACAACAACAAACCAGAATTATAGACATTAAAATTTGCACAGCCTAAAAATGAGGATTATGGTACTGGACAAAAAAGAGAAAAGAAAGGAGATAAGTAGGAGAAAAATAAATATCACAAAGAGACTTTTAGAAAGAACAGACTATTCCAATTGCTTCAGTTTTCTGCTTGAAGTATGTTGTTTGCTTCTGTCTCTCCCCCTGAAGTGAAAATACTCTCTCAGAGGTCACCAATAACCTATTAGTCAGTGATTCCAATGACCTTTTTTCAAACCTCATATATTTGACATTGTATGACCTCTTTCACAAGTCCCCTTTTTTACTCCAAGGAACAATATACTACTTTAGTCTTATAGTACAGCTTTAAGAGCCTCAGTTACCTTATGGAGGGGAAATGAACTTGGAGTTGTTTTTTTTAAAACAAATGCTTCATTAACTTCTGTTTTACATCATTCATATCCGCCAGATTTTGAGTTACAATCATTTCCCCCCGCCCTGTTGTTCCCCTACCCACCCTCCCAGAATAGCAGTCCCACAAGATATCACTTCCTCCAATCTGCTCTCTCCCATACCCCCTTTGACTTTTCCATTAGAGGAAGGTGAAACTTTGTGTCCCAATGCCTGCACATCTTATCTCCCCATTACAAGCAAAAGAGTATTAATAACAGTATTTATATATATTTGAAACATTTAATGTTACGACCTCGAATTTCAGATCCATTTCCTTCCTCCCTTGTCACCCATTCCCTCTTGGGAGATAAGTAATTCAGTGTATGTTGTACATGTCTGGCTATGCAAAACATTATCATAGTAGATATATTGTACAAGGCTGCTTATAATTCCCTCCCACTCATCCCACCCCCCACCTGGTCCATTCCCTACATGATCCTGTCCCTCTTCTATAGTGGGTACTTCCAACCTCCCCTCCCCCCAAGGATGCCCTCCCATCCACCATCTCTCCTCTCATCCCCCTTCCCCCTATCCTGCTGCAGGTTGAGATATCGCATTTAGTATGTATGTCAATCTCTCCCTGAACCAAATTCAATGTGTATGTGGTTTTGCCTTTTTAGCCTTCCTATTCTCCCCCTCCCTTGCAACCACTTCCCCTTGTTTCTTCTAAATGAGATAGTTTACACTACCCTGTCTCTCCCCATCTCCTCTGGCCACTTTCCTCTCTCACCTCATAATTTCATCCCTTGAGTATTCTCCCTTCCCAACAAATTCAACCTATGCCCTCTATCCATATATAACTGTAACCATATACACACACATTCACATATGTATTCATATGACCACACCCCTTCTTCCATTATTTTCATAGTGAGAAAGATATCATCAGTCACAGTTATTGCTTTTCCATATAGGAATGTAAATAGTTCAACTTTGATAAGTTCCTTTTGATTTCTTTTCCCTGATTACCTTCTCAGGCATCTCTTCCTTCTTGTGTCTGGATGTCAAATTTACTATTCAATTCTGGTTTTTTCCTCAAGAATGCTTGAAAGTCCTCTGTTCCACTGAATGACCATATTTTCCCCTGAAACAAAATACTCAGTTTTGCTGGGTAGGTGACCCTTGGGTTCATTCCCAGTTCTTTTGCCCTCTGGAATATCATATTCCATGCCCTTCAATCCCTCAGTGTAGAAGCTGCCAGGTCCTGGGCTATTCTGATTGTGTTTCCACAATATTGAAATTGTTTCTTCCTGGCTGCTTGTAGTATTTTCTCCTTGATCTGGGGATTCTGGAACCTGGCTATAATATTCCTGGGAGTTTTCTTTCTGGGATCTTTTTCAGGAGGTGGTCGGTGGACTCTTTCAAGCTCTATTTTCCCCTCTGGATCTAAAACATCAGGGCAGTTTTCCTTGAGAATTTCTTGAAGGGTTATTTCTAGGTTCTTTCTTTGATCATGGCTTTCCTGTAGTCCAATAATTTTTAAATTGTCTCTCCTGGATCTATTTTCCAGGTCAGTGGTTTTTCCCATGAGATATTTCACATTGCCTTCTAATCTTTCATTTGTTTGGATCTGCTTAACAGCATCTTGATTTCTCATAAAGTCATTAGCTTCCATTTGCTCCAGTCTAACTCTGAAGGAATGAATGTCCTCAGTGAGCTTTTGAGATTCTTTTTCCATCTGGCAAATTTGGCTTTTTAAGGCATTCTTCTCCTCATTGCCCTTTTGGGCCTCCTTTGCCATTTGAGCTAGTCTATTTTTTAAGGTGTTGTTTTCCTCAGTCAGGCTGTTGACCCTCATTTCATAATTTTCCTGCATCCTTCTCATTTCTCTTTCTAATTTTTCCTCCACTTCTCTTATTTGATTTTTAAAGTCCTTCTTAAGGTCCTCTATGGCCTGCAACCCGCTCATGTTTTCCCCTGGGGCTTTTGGAGCAGGACTTCTGACCTCACAGTCCTTTTCCCGCTCTATGCCCCCAAAATAGGAGTCTAGGGTTGCATTTTTCTGTTTCCTTTGCCTTGGCATGTTGCCACTTAATTACTTGACTTTGGGGCTTGTTGCCACAGTGTGTCTTTGCAACAGATAGGGGAATTTTCATCCCGAACGTGTGGGAGGGCAACTTCCATTTCTGGCAAGCTGTAAACCCACCCACAACTTCCACCCCAGATCACAATCTATATCCAGGGAGGTTAAAGCAAGAGCGATTACCCCCCAAGACTGATTGCTGGATCTCCCTACAGTTCACAGGCCAGGAGCTGGAGCTGCCTCTGAAAACTACAAAATGGAGTGTCTCCTCAGTGGCTTCTAGCCCCCAGGGGAGGAAGCTGCCGCATTTCCCAAATGCTGGTCCCAAAGTCCATAGGGCACTAACCTCTTACTTTTTCCTAGACATGTCTATGTCGATAATTATGGAGTCACCACAGCTGTTGGTGTTCTGGGGTCTCTCCAGCTGGCTGCTGGCCCTGCCACCCTGGGGCTAAAACCTCGGTTCAGGCGGAACTGGGCTCGGCTCGGCTCTGTGCACTGTGTGCTGTCGGCTCCCAGAGTGCTGCACTGGTCCTTCCTGCAGGGCTACTGAGCTATCCTCAGCAGGAGGTTAGCTTCTCTGTGTCGTTTTGTGGGTGCTGGGGCTCCAGAAGTTATTCAGAGTCCCCTTTTACATAGTTTGGGGGGAATCTGGTGGCAGAGTGGCTTGGATGAGCTGTTTGTACTCCACCATCTTGGCTCCTGCCTCGAACTTGGAGTTGTTGATATTCTATTGCCACCAGTCAACCCCTGGAATCCCTGTAGGCCATTAGCTTTATTGTACTATCCCAAGGTCTTAGATTCCCCTTCAGCACAGAAATAAACTTAGAGTTGCTACACAGGCAGCTCCCAACATACCAGTGAGAGAGCCATTTTAAACTCAGGGACCTGTAAAGGCCCACAGATTTATGCTACTAACCTAAAGCTTTGAATGTCACTGAGAAGGGAAATAAACTTGATTATTTCTAGAGTGGAAATCCCCATTTTCCAGTGGACTTTGTGGCTCAACATTTCAGAGTTAGGGGGGGAATATCTAGGCTTTTTTGCTCTCTCCATAGCATGAGTCCATCCTTTGCTTCTCCTATAATTCTATAACCATGTGCATATCCTTTCCTAAAGAAGAGACACCTATCCCTTCCTCTTCTCTCCTCCTTGTCCTCGTCCTTGTCTTTGTCCTCCTCCTCCTCCTCCTCCTCCTCCTCCTCCTCCTTCTTCTTCTTCTTCTTCATCTTCTCCTTCTTCTTTTTCTCTTTATCCTCCTCCTTCTCCTTCCTCTCTCTCTCTCTCTCTCTCTCCTCTCTCTTTCTCTCTCTTCCAAATTCTCTAGGAACTCAATATTTTCAGGAAATCCTCTCTTCTCAAACCAGCAGGCTTGGGCTCAGAAACTCCCACCACTCAACCAAATGACATCCCTGTCCAAAGCTGCCAATTCACAGTCTGAGAAGCCACACCACTCATCACTTCCTCTCTATGACTGAGGCCAAGAACCTTTGGCCTGGGAACATTACTTGGTCCAGGTTGACACTATCTCTAACTGCCATCTCGTGAGCCATGTTGCAGAATATATAAAGTCAAAGAGTTCCTTTGCCTAAGGCTGTAATTAGTGGATTCAGGGCAGGACTAAGAATGAGGTTATGTAGGAGCCTAGGCTGACTCATGTATTACTTTGGACCCATATCAAGTTTAAGATGTCTCACTTTCTGTGTTCAACTTTCTCTCTGGATATTGAGAAAAGAAAAGTCTCTTGATTTTGTCTGGCACTAATGGGAGACTACATTGGTTAGCTTCCCCAGGTGAATGATCTATCTCCAGTCTCTGAGACTTAATCACTCAACTTCAGTGAGACATTAATTAGTATATCCCACTGGAGAGTTTCCATTCCTCTTAAGTTGGTTGTCTGAAGGCACTCTCCATACTGGAAGATGCAATCAAAGTAATTAACAGTTATTTTTCTCCCATTAGCCAGTCAAGTTGATCATATTGCCCTGATTTCCTTCTACAACTTTATTCAGGAACCTTTCCATCCCATAGCTCTAACAATGAAAAGTAGTAAGTGGAAAGAGCAGTGGTTTGAGGTCTGAAGATGGGGGCTCAAATCCTGACTCTAACACTTATCACTTATGGAATTTTGAGCAAGTTACCTTTCTGGGCCTCAGTTTCCATCATTGTAAAACAAAATGGTTGGGTTAGAAGACTGTCCCTTCAGGCTCTAAATGTATGCTTTCCACACAGAGTCTGCATACCATGATCTTAACACCAAACTAATACTGGAATGAACATTCTCCTTACCTATGCCTACTCTTACTTTTGAATTCACTAATTCTGTGGTGTATGGGGGGGGTGGGAGAGGAAAATATTTAGTTTTTATTTATTATCTATTTCTCTAATGAAAATTATCATTGAAGAAGAATACTGAATAATAGATGTATTTAATGGAAAAAGAGAAAGGAGTCAGGAGAGAAAAATGGAAATTTGACACTGTTTCAACAGTCAACTCAGGTTAATACAGATTTACTGAGAGAAAGGCTATTTAGAAGCAGTAAACATAGAAGGATTATTGACTTAGAGTTATAAGGAACATCAGGGCCATATAGCTTAAAATTATCATTTTAGAGATAAGGAAACAGAGGCCCAGACTCATATAGCTATTAACAACTCAGAGCACAGATCTGAGCCTATGTTTTTCTGGCTCCAAATTTAGTACTAGATTCAATCTGCCATGTTGCTTCTGAGGATATACTGCTCCCCCTCTGCATGACCAGATGTAGAACATCAAAGGAAAAAAAGAAAACATTCTAGTTAGGACAATTGCCCAACCATCCTCTATAACATTTCCAATGACTCAATCATCATCTGTGCCTCCTTACACATTCCTCTTTCTCTTAATGACTCCACCATCCCTCCAGTCCCTAAAACTTGTAACACCAGAATCATTTTTTCACATTACAGTCTCCTCAAATCCAATCAGTTTACAGATTTTTCTCACTCTATACCTTCCAATTTCTCCTGGCCGTCCTGTTCCATTACCACTGCCACCACCTTCATTATCTCTTGATCTGGACTTTGGGTCTTTGAGTGAGGCCTCCTGACTGATAGCCCCTTTTCAAATCCATTCTATAGCCTGCTACTGAGTTAAGCTTCTACCAAGATACTTGTACCAGTCCCTTACCCCAAAAGCACTCACTGAATTTCCAGTGCTTGAAGAATAAAAACCAAACTCCTTTCTTAACAATTAGACCTTCTAAAATAATAATAATGATACTATAACTGTAAAATATATATATATGATATATATATATCACATAAAAACACTTTAAAGTTTACAAAGACCTTTATATTTTATTGTCAAAGCATCCCTATGAGGAAGACATTCAAAATAAGCATTCCAATTCCCATTTTATGAATGATGAAACAGGTTTAGAGTTAGTAAGTGTCAGATACAAACTTCAAATCCAGTTCTTTCTTGATTCCAAGTATTGTCCATTTTCCTCTGTATCATTCTCATTCCGGCCTCACACTAGCTTTACTTTCCTCCTATTCTACTGTCTAGTTAAATCAGGTTACTTACTCTTCAGGATAGCTACTCTGCTTTTCTATCCTTATGTCTTGACTCATACTAGTCTCTTGCCTGATATAATGATACTTGGTCACATTTATATAGTGGTTTATAGCTTATAAAGCTCTTTATTGGATCTTTACAACAATCCTGTGAAATAGGCAGTCAAACTAGGCATCTCAATTTTATAGATGAAGAAACTAAACCTCAGAAAAGTGAAATATTTTAACCCAAATCATGGAGATAATAAACGAGAGAACTGGGGCTAGAATTCAGGTCGTTTTATTTCATATACATTATTCTTTCCTCCACATCATATTGTCTTTCCTGAAAGTTTTTGTATTTCCAAGGTCAAGTTCAAAATCTCTGTGATGCTTTCACTCTCTTCCCCTTTGCTTTTTACAGAAGTGATCTCTTTCTCCTCAGAAACTCCCTAAAACATTGTTATTTCTCTTATGACATTTAACCCATTCTATCTTTGGCTTTATCTTCTCTATTAGATTGCAAGGCAGCTAGGTAGCACAATAGATGGAATGCTGGACCTGGACCTAGGAAGAGCTACATTCAAATCCAACATCAGGCGTTTACTACTTGCATGACTCTAGGCAAGTCACTTAACTTCTGTCTGTCTCAGTTAACATGCTACACGAATGCTATCATCGTCATCATCATCACCCCTATCATATCCTCTGTATGCTCTCCCTATTCAAGATTTAAGTAAAATTCATGGGAGGGAAACAAAGTTAATTTAAAGAATGGAAATTCTATTTCATGAACCAAGCCTTAAGAAGATAAACCTTTGGAAGAGAAGGGGAAAAATCTGGAAAGAAGTTAAAGTTTTTAAGATATTAAAGGAAACAAATGCTCATAAAATTGTCCGGCAAGCTTTGGGAGTGCTAGTCTGAGTAGACATAATTGGAATCTGTAAAGACAGCAAGTTTAGGGTAGCTATTGGGAATAGCTTCTTCCTTCAGACAGCTACTGGAGCCACCTGTCACATGGTATTTTGAATTTAAGGTCCAGGCAGATGTATACTTGAAACAGAAAATGTAGTCAAAGAAGGAAGCAATTGCTATGGGAGAGAGAACAGGCTTTCCTTCTGCTGTCTTTAATTTACAGGTTTTCTATGCTTCTTATTTCAGAAAGGGTCAGAGACTAAAATTCACTTTTTAATAGAAATCTTTTTTAGCAGAAGCCAAAAAGTCATTTTTGTTTCATGATACTCTGGGTCATTTTTTCCTAGACAGAATGATCAGAAGAGTTTCACAAAATTTTGAACCTGCCTGAGCATTGAACTTGAAGAGCATTTCTACACTGTCAAGATAAAGTATATTCTCCAGAATCACCTATAACCAGAACTGTCATTTTTACTTTGTACCCAGGCAGCAGAAAGTGGAGAACTGCAGGGAATTTCTTCTTAATTTTGTATCGCCACTGTCTTTACTATTGTACAGTAATATAGGGCAGAGCCTTTCCTAAAAAAAACATGAAAAAGTTTGTCCCAGTTCTATTGCTACCTTGGATTCTTTTTCACTAAATGTTGCTTGGAATAAATTGGTCATTCATGCACCCCAAGGAGGTCAAGGATAGAAACAGAGATCCAATACATATCAAGATATTTATAGTAGTACTTTTGGTAGTAGCAAAGAAATGGAAACAAAATACCTGCTCAAAGACTGAGCACTGCTTAAACAAGCTGTGGTAGCTGAATGTAAAAGCATATTATTGTGCCATATGGAAAGGCATGGGATGACCTGGATTAACAGATGCAACATGAAGTAAGTAGAACCAGGAAAACAATCTGCATATTGACTATTGTTCTTATTGATTTTATATACTGTTCTTTGAAAAAAATATTTAATTTTTATTTTAAGAAATAAAATAAGCATCTCCATAACAAAGTAGAATAAAAAAGATGATTGCACAAGAAGCTGTAAATCTATTATGTACAACTTACTATTGTTCTGTTTGTTTTCATTATTAATAATTATTATAAGAATGAATAGATGATGATGATGATGATGATGATGATGATGATGATGATGATGATGATGATGATGATTTTTTTGAGATTGGGTCTTGTCCCCTTATCCAGGCTGGAAGTACAGCAGTAAAGTTTATACTTTTCTTTCTTTCTTTTTGACAGTCAAGCTTCATCTCTCCTCAGGTAACCTGGTGGTCCTCCACTCTTGGTTCCTGGACCCTCATCATCTTGATGTTAGACTTAGTGCAGACATTTGATTTGCTTTAGCCCTACTGAAATTCAGAACTCCTGAAGTCAGCCTCAACCTTCTCTAGTAGCAAGAATTACAACTGTACCTTTCCATGCCAAGCTTTTATTCGTTTTGTAATACAGCCATATATCAAATATATATGCATATATACACACATATTATCTATCACATATTCATATTATATTTGTATCATTTATCATGTATAATTATTATTTATTCAGCATAAAATTTCTTATCAGGATTACTTTAATGTGATGACATATTAACTTATGCAAGGTGAGGTAAATATAAAAAGAAAAATTATGTACACTGAGTATTAAAATGGGAAGGATGGCAGCAATAAAAAATCAAAATTGAATGCCATGTAAATACAGTGATCAAGGCTGACATCTAATAAGTGCTATGGCACAGTGGAAAGAACACTAGCTCTGGAGTCAGGGGTTTAAACCCAGCCTGTCATTTTACTACCTTTTGACCTTGGGCAAGTCATTTAACCTCTTAGTTTCTTCATCTGTAAAATGATAGTTGACTTCTTATGTTCCTTCCAGTAAATCAATGGTAGTATATGAGAATGAACTTCCATCACCTGTTTATGGAGGTGAGGGACTATGGTGGTAAAGCACAGTATTGGATTTGATTGTTTGATCAAATCAATTGTTTGATTTAGCTAAATTGCTTCTACCCTCCTCCCTTTCCTATTCTTCATTGTAAAAGATGACTGTCTGAAAGGGAAGTTAAGGTGATGTAAAAATGGGAGCTATAAGCATTTTTTTAACAAAACAATTGGCTATTATCCAAGGGTTGGGAATCTTCTGTTATAAAGAAAATTTTGATACAATGGCATTTTATAAAGTTATTGCTTCTTAGAGTCAGGAAGAAGCTCAAAGCTCATTGACTCCAACCTTCTACCTCATGTAGAAAACACCATCTATAAATTCCCTGGCAAGTTGAGATCTGTATTGATGGAAGGGGAACCCACTCAGATGAATCACAGTTATCTTGAAGTATCAAAAAAGAACATTACATTAGCATTTTAGGCAACTACATCCTAAAACTGACTCATGGGTTTCCTGAAGTCTATCTCTTCTAATTACATATTAATTTGCATATCAGGTGAACTGGAGTAGGCATGTATCTACTCTGAAAAAAAAAAAAAAGGCTGGTCAGGTGGTTCAGACTTCCTGTGTTGTTCCAGAGGGCAGAACTCTGACCAGTGTACTGAACTTACAGAGAGACAGAGGGTCAATTGATCTCCACAAACCACCTGGGAGTCTTAGCTGGACTGTGCAAAAGTGTCAAACCCATGCTTAATGATTCTTCAACTTTATTTTGTTGTGGGGTCATTTCAGTTATGTCCAAATCTTCATGACTCCACTTGGGTTTTCTTGGCAGAGATACTGGAGAGGTTTGCTGTTTTCCCTCTCCTTTTTTTTTTTTAACAAATGCTTTATTAACTTCTGTTTTACATCATTCATTTCCACCAGATTTTGAGTTACAATCATTTCCCCCCGTTATTCCCCTACCCAACCTCCCAGAATAGCAGTCCCACAAGATATCGCTTCCTCCAATCTGCTCTCTCCCATACCTTCTCCCATATCCCCTTCGACTTTTCCATTGGAGGAAGATGAATCTTGTGTCCCAATGCCTGCACATCTTATCTCCCTATTACAAGCAAAAGAGTATTAATAATAGTATTTATATATATTAGAAACATTTAATGTTAAGACCTCAAACTTCAGATCCATTTCCTTCCTCCCTTGTCACCCATTCCCTCTGGGGAGATAAGTAATTCAGTATATGTTGTACATGTCTAGCTATGCAAAATATTATCATAGTAGATATATTGTACAAGGCTGCTTATAATTCCGTCCCACTCATCCCATCCCCCACCTGGTCCATTCCCTAAATGATCCTGTCCCTCTTCTATAGTGGGTACTTCCAACCTCCCCTCCCCCCAAGGATGCCCTCCCATCCATCATCCCTCCTCTCATCCCCCTTCCCCCTATCCTGCTTCAGGTTGAGATATCCCATTTAGTATGTATGTCATTCTCTCCCTGAACCAAATTCAATGTGAATGTGGTTTTGCCTTTTTAGCCTTCCTTATTCTCCCCCTCCCTTGCAACCACTTCCCCTTGCTTCTTCTACATGGGATAGTTTAACCTACCCTGTCTCTCCCCATCTCCTCTTGCCACTTTCCTCTCTCACCTCATAATTTCATCCCTTGAGTATTCTCCCTTCCCAACAAATTCAACCTATGCCCTCTATCCATATATAACTGTAACCATATACACAAACATTCACATATGTATTCATATGACCACACCCCTTCTTCCATTATTTTCATAGTGAGAAAGATATCATCAGTCACAGTTACTGCTTTTCCATATAGGAATGTAAATAGTTCAACTTTGATAAGTTCCTTTTGATTTCTTTTCCCTGATTACCTTCTCAGGCATCTCTTGCTTCTTGTGTCTGGATGTCAAATTTTCTATTCAATTCTGGTTTTTCCTCAAGAATGCTTGAAAGTCCTCTGTTCCACTGAATGACCATATTTTCCCCTGAAACAAAATACGCAGTTTTGCTGGGTAGGTGACCCTTGGGTTCATTCCCAGTTCTTTTGCCCTCTGGAATATCATATTCCATGCCCTTCGATCCCTCAGTGTAGAAGCTGCCAGGTCCTGGGCTATTCTGATTGTGTTTCCACAATATTGAAATTGTTTCTTCCTGGCTGCTTGTAGTATTTTCTCCTTGATCTGGGGATTCTGGAACCTGGCTATAATATTCCTGGGAGTTTTCTTTCTGGGATCTTTTTCAGGAGGTGATCGGTGGATTCTTTCAACCTCTATTTTGCCCTCTGGATCTAAAACATCAGGGCAGTTTTCCTTGAGAATTTCTTGAAGGGTTATTTCTAGGTTCTTTCTTTGATCATGGCTTTCAGGTAGTCCAATAATTTTTAAATTGTCTCTCCTGGATCTATTTTCCAGGTCAGTGGTTTTTCCCATGAGATATTTCACATTGCCTTCTAATCTTTCATTTGTTTGGATCTGCTTAACAGCATCTTGATTTCTCATAAAGTCATTAGCTTCCATTTGCTCCAGTCTAACTCTGAAGGAATGAATCTCCTCAGTGAACTTTTGAGATTCTTTTTCCATCTGGCAAATTCGACTTTTTAAGGCATTCTTCTCCTCATTGCCCTTTTGGGCCTCCTTTGCCATTTGAGTTAGTCTATTTTTTAAGGTGTTGTTTTCCTCAGTCAGGCTGTTGACCCTCATTTCATACTTTTCCTGCATCCTTCTCATTTCTCTTTCCAATTTTTCCTCCACTTCTCTTATTTGATTTTTAAAGTCCTTCTTAAGGTCCTCTATGGCCTGCAACCCGCTCATGTTTTCCCCTGGGGCTTTTGGAGCAGGACTTCTGACCTCACAGTCCTTTTCCAGCTCTATGCCCCCAAAATAGGAGTCTAGGGTTGCATTTTTCTGTTTCCTTTGCCTTGGCATGTTGCCACTTAATTGCTTGACTTTTGGGCTTGTTGCCACACTATGGCTTTAAGGCCAGATAGAGGAATTTTCGTCCCGAACGTGTGGGGGGCAACTTCTATTTCTGGCAAGCTTTAAACCCACCCACAACTTCCACCCTAGATCACAATCCAGATCCAGGGAGATTAAAGCAAGAGCGATTACCCCCCAAGACTGATCGCTGGATCTCCCTACAATTAATTCACAGGCCAGGAGCTGGAGCTGCCTCTGAAAACTACAAAATGGCATGTCTCCTCAGGGGCTTCTAGCCCCCAGGGGAGGCAGCCGACGCATTCCCCAAATGGTCCCAAAGTTCATAAGACACTAACCTCTTACTTTTTCCTAGACATGTCTATGTTGATAATTCTGGAGTCACCACAGCTGCTGGTGTTCTGGGGTTCCTCCAGCCGGCTGCTGGCCCTGCCGCCCTGGGGCTAAAACCTCGGCTCAGGCGGACCTGGGCTTGGCTCGGCTCCCCACGCTGTGCGCTGCCAGGTCCCAGACCGCTGCTCTGGTCCTTCCTGCAGGGCTACTGGGCTGTCCTCAGTGGGAGGTTATCTTCTCTGTGTCGTTCTGTGGGTGCTGGGGCTCCAGAAGTTCTTCAGAGTACCCTTTTACATAGTTTGGGGGGAATCTGGTGGCAGAGTGGCTTGGAAGAGCTGTTTCTACTCTGCCATCTTGGCTCCACCCCCCCGTTTTCCTTCTCCTGCTCATTTTATAGATGAGGAACTGAAGCAAACAAGGTTAGGTGACTTGCACAGCATCACATAGCTAGTAAGTATCTGAAACTGGATTTGAAATCATGAAGATGAGTCTTATTTATTCCAAACACAGTATCCTATCCACTGTGCCACCTAGCTGCTCCAATTTCAGCTTTATGGGACCTATGAGAGCTTGTATTCCACAGGCATGGTCTTAAAAAAAGCTAAGAGGACTGATAATAAAGTAGAAATTAGATGTTTTCCAGGTGCCGTATTGTAACAGCAATCACCCTAGCAAGCCCATTATGGCTGCTAGCACAGGTTCTTCGATATGTTTTACTAAAGGAAAGCAACTTTAAAGGGGTCAACAATCTTTAATTAAACATGTGTGTGTTTACATATATATAAACATATATGTGCATATGTATTTATATATACATACACACGTGTGTATGTATTTACACATATGTGTATGTATCTTTATAAAAAATTCACTTAGCTCAAGGGAAAAAGTCAGCAACCTGAACTTCAGAAATTACAAGCAGATAAAAAATACAGACAGAAAATGACACAGTTGAACAGATCAAGACACAGAGCTTCTAGCTGTCTGCCTATTACATACATATAATGTTAGTTAGCAGAGAGAAAAGCACCAACATCTGGGTTTTCAAAGCTGGGGGGCTCAATGGCTACCCAGAGTCTCATCTTGCAAAATCACACAACTTTTCCCATAAGAGAGACCCAAAGCAAAACTTCACCTCAGAGTATACATACCCTTCTTCAGGGTCAGAAGACATCACTGCTTTATTAATTTTTTTTTACTAAAATAAAAGTAAATTATATGTATATATACATTATACACACATACATATATACATATGCATATGTATGTGTGTATGTATGTATATATATTGCATTCCTCTTTTATTATAGTTTAATAATTCTGTCCAAAAAAAGGGATTGAAGTTGTGTTACATGTTCTGCTTTTGATGAAGCCATGCTGGCCTTTTGTAAATAAATGCTCTTTCCCTTTTCTTCTCTGGTGGAATGAGGGGATGAGAACAATTTGTTTCAATATTCATGAAAATGGCTGAATAAAGGGTGATGGAGTATTAGAGCTTGGTCAAACATCTCCAGTTGCCCTGACTTTTGTCTTGCCACTGGACTTCTATGAGTCTGGGAGAGAGAGTGAGTTTGTGCCTCTCGGCCTCACTTAAATACAAGTCACGAGCAAGTCAAGACATCTCTCCATGATGTTATTGGTTCTCTTTGAAAATGAGTTATCAACAACACCAACAACAACATTCCCAGTGATTAGTATAGTACCTGGAACAAAATAAGCACTTAGTAAACCCTTATTGATTGACTTAACACCTCAGGATATATTTCCTTCTTTGTAAAATGATAGGTAAGCTGATTTCTACAATCCTACCAATCTGTAATAATTTATGATTCCATGAAAACAATTTATTGTCATTTTTCAAAACTATTTTTTCCATAGCTATTATTGGTTTTTTTTTTCTTTTTTTGGAGGGGAAGAAGGCAGGGCAATTGGGGTTAAGTGATTTGCCCAAGGGCATCTAGCTAGTATCTGAGTTCTGATTTGCACTCAGGTCCTCCTAACTCCAGGGCCAGTGCTCTATTCACTGTGCCACCTAGCTGTCCCTTCCATAGCAATTATAAACCCACAAACTCTGATAAATGAAGATCCTCCAATGTCAATGACTCTTCACATAGATCATGACATTGAGGTCAGAAATGTCCCCCTAGGGCCAATATCCTAAGCCTTAATTAGCCTATTTAGAGGCTTACTGTAACATTGATGCTCAGGATAAAATGCAAAATATTCCCAAATCTAAGTTTTGTGCAATATGACAACCCCGTAAAGGCTGAATATGGAGAAAAATATTTGTCATCATTTTCCTGGGCTCCAACTGAGTATCTAGCATGATCTTATTGAAAGATAACGGAAGATTTACCCTGTGAAGTTAAGAAACTGACAGAAGACCTGTTATCAAGCAATGATCTCCTGATATGAGTAATATTGGCCTTGAGAAGTCCTGGAGGGGAGTGATGGAAAGATAAAAAAGCATCTATACTTGTATAACTCGCAATAGGGAGGGAGAAAAAAAAGGATGAGGGCTAGGAGGAGAAAAAGGTGGGAGGGTGGGGGAATCTTAGATGAAAGAATTCTGAGGTCTGAGTTCTGGCATGTATGGGAAAGCAGAAAGCAAAATAAACCTTGAAGATAGAAAGTAAAAAGAAGAAAGAAACAGATATAGGCCACATCAAAAGTGAAGAATTTTTAGGAACTAGTCAGCATTAAAATTTATCTTGCAATCCATTAGCTTTAGTACGAGGCCTTTTGCTTTTGTTTAAATCTATCTATCATCTATCTATCTATCTATCTATCTATCTATCTATCTATCTATCTATGTCACTCTTTTGTCAATCAATGAAAAATCTTCTTTCCCTCTTTCCTACTTTCTCCCACCTAATTAAAAAGAAAAACAAAACCTTTTAGAAACCTACATAGTATTTCTGCTTTTATTGTCTGTTTCTTTTTAAAGACTTTTTTTCATTCCTTCCCTCTCCACACTCATCCATTATCTCCCATATGTCCTCCTCTTCAGTATCACCCCCTCCCCTATACATTCTACATTCATGCTCCCCACACATGGTATATAACAAGACTGAAATTATCGGGGAGGAACTGTCAGCAGATATCAGAAACAGCTGGAACACCTGCTTTTGCTTGAAAGCTGGTGACCTCTACATTTTTTTAGCTTCAGAATTCTAAAAGCCAAATGTTCTAATAATAATAGGGAAGGGAAGGCAAAAGATTGCTGGAGCACCAACTTAAACTCCCAATAAAACTTAATTTATCACATCCCAGATCTGAATTGTCTGTTTCCCAGATCTCCTTTCCTTTCCAAAATGGCACTACTCATTACAACTCTGCGAATATTCCTACGCGTAGGACCCCTGAAGCCTAAAAGGCTAGACATGCCCTTCATGTTGTGTTCAGATAATGTGGGCATAGTCAATTCGCATCTGCATAGTAACAATGGTTGGCTTCAGTTAGGTTCTTTTTGGCTCATAGAGCAAAGGCAAAGATAATACTCAATTTCTGATTCACAATAAAGTCAATAGAAAATCTAGGGGATAGGGCAGAATGACTGATCCACTTTTGTAAATCATAAGTTGTGCTCCAATGCTTTCTTCCCCCTCAGGGTCTCATTAGTTGCTATGGAGAAAACTTACCAAAATATTGTATAAACAGAGAAGAGTAATTTAGCTAATAGTGAACTCCAGGACCAAGCAAATAATACTTAGGGTTGCTGAAGCTAATGGTCCAGGAATTTCATTTGAAAGATGCCAAGAAGTAATTTACAAAGAAGGCTACACTGGCTTCTCCCACACCAAATGTATTATAAATTCAGATATGTCTGTCAGGTGTCATAAAGGATGCCTTTTTCTTCCTAAATGGAAATGTCATTCTGAAAGTCTTATGTTTTTCAACTGGCAAAAAAGTGGAAATTTTAAAAAACAGAATTCAAATCAAAAGTAATGTATTACCTGTATTAGAATTTCTGACTGGTGTCCCTAAAGTCCAGACACATAGGAAATCTCATTAACTATGCTTATTTTCAAGAAATGAAATGAATGAAATTTTCAATAATATTTTATTTAATTAGCAAAAATTCTAGCCATGACAATTTCATATGGAATAAAAGCTTTCATTAGCTACTGGGGACTATTTTCCATATTAATCAGATTAATTTAATTAAATTAATGAGATTTCCTATGTGTCTCCTATGTCTTCCTATGAATTCTCATTTATGCTAATTAAATAAAATGTTGTTGACAATTTCATTCATTTCATTTCTTGAAAATATGCATAGTTAATGAGATGTCTTATGTGTCCAGACTTTAGGGACACCCTGTATATCTATACAATAATATCCTTGGTAGAATTATTGTTTAATCAAACCATTGTGGCTGATGGGCAAAACAATAAAACAAGGAAAATTACTTAATGATATTTTGGGACTGCTGCTTATGAGTTATCTCCTATTATTTTTATAACTTTAAAGATATTAGAATAAATTAATTGCTATGTTTTTTTAATCCTATTTTAGGAAAGTTTCTCCACCATTACTCCACCTGCTCTCTGTGAGCTAGGATTATGACATTGTTTCTATGTGTTCAGAGGATTTTCTGCCTGGTAAGTGCTTCACCATATGGGGTACTACATTACAATCTCTTACAGTAAACCTGTGGGTCATTGGAACTGGAAACCTCAGCAGGCCCATTATAGTAGCAGTATACTAACCAAATGCTCTTGTTTAAAGGATAAATTAGCCTGTACTTGGATAAAAGTCCTTTGTATCGTTTGGTGGTCTGGGTTTTATTTTTACCCCCTAACTCATATGGCATGGAAATGTTGGTGTTAGCTTCATCTTAAAACTAGTCCCAGATCTAGGGAAATTATACCTTGGAAATGACTGAAGAAGATGGAATTATCCTTCTATTTGCCTTCCAGGTCTTCTAAATAAAAATTTATAATCATAACAAATTATCATCTTTGGAAATATAAATGTACCAAATTAGGTCATCTGCAACTTGTCTACTTTTTTTGAGCCTCAGTTTACTTATCTCATAAGTGGGAATAATACTTTCTGTGGTAAACTACGGTATAACCATATTAAGAAGATAAAATGATATAAAATATAAAGCTTTTTGTAAGCTTTAAATTGCTACAGACATATCAGCTGTTATTATTTTGATATTTTCCTCTCTATGATTGATGGGAAGTCTGATAGAAATATTACCAAGACAAATTGACATCTTATTATTATTCATTTATTTGAGTGTTCAGGGAGCTATTACCCTGGTAGATTAAATGACATTATTATTATTGTTATTTCTTTCATCTTTTAAAATGAATATCAGATAGAAATAATCCTGGGACATGCTGCTGACTTCCTCTGATTTTCTATTTAATGTTTTGCAAACTATTGCATAGGTGAATTCAATGACTGCTTTCTGTAGATGAATAAAAAGGTATTGGGAGTAAAGTCTAGAAAGATGATGGTGAGATGATGCTGCTGATTAAATTCATCTTTTTGTCATGTTGGTAAAATTCCTTTGTAGTCATATATCTAGCCCTTTCTGTCTGAAAAATTCGATTCTTTTACTTCCCAAAACAAAGAGGTAGGAAGGAATTGTTAATTGCATGCTCATTCTAGAGAAAGGATAGAGAAATTGCCAAGTAGTAAACCAATCCAAAATCCCAAAACATCAATTGAGTGTCCATTAAAAGACGTGAAAGTTCTGTCAGGGTACAGAAATCCCGTTCCCTTGTAGATTTAGACTATGTTTATACAAGGCAACTGCAATGATTTGAAACTCAGTGTTCCGAGTCTACAACACAAATTTCCTCCCCTAAATTACTGTGTGGGTAGGGAAAAGCCAGAGGAGCTGAAGCGTAATTGAGTCGCAGATGTGCCATTGTTCTAGGCAAAGCTGTTGGTCAGACAGAAAGGCCCAGAAAAAGAGACCTGAGAATTTATTTCCTTGGGAGGGGTGATAGTGATGGGGAAAGATGGCAATGCCATTTAGAATTGGAGGTATTAGAGTAATTGTGAGCCTGGAAAGGGAAGAACAAAACAAAGGATAGCTCAGTTGAGAGTGGAGGAGTGAGGGTGGGGTGGGCAATTAACCTGATAGGAAAAGAATAAGAAAGACAAGAAAGAAGAGGTGGTGTAATTATCAACCTGGCTTCCAACTTTTGCATTAATCTAACTAGTTTAACCTCAAACACCAGGTTTAATCTGCCCCAGGCAGGAAGACCATTAGCTATTTATCCATTGGACACCCATATCCCCAATCTTGCTGCCCCCACAAAACTTTTCTTTTAAAATTTCACATTAGGAATGCACTGATCCAGAGTGTGTCCTGAGTGAAGTTGCCATGCTATGGAATCATTCCCTTAATGAATGAAACTATTTTCTTCCAAAGAATCATACAAATTTTACTCCATACTGTATCTTCTATAAATAGCTGGTATTTATATAGTACTTAAATGTTTTACAAAGTGATTTAAATAATTTATCTCCTTTTATCTTCAATGACTCTATGGAGGTGTGACATTTAAAGAGTTGGAGACATGTAATTTCTGGATAATTCAATCATTTTATTAATGATGGCAACATGTTTATTAATAAAAGAATGGTCATTTGACCATCTTTCTCTCTTAGACCAAAGACAATCATGTGGCAGGCTCACAGCTTATATGCCCATTGGAAGAGGGGTGTTCCTGAGGGTGGTAATCAACTCTGATTAGTTAGCAATTAATGAGAGAATGATATTACCCTAAGAGTCTGGGCTACATTACAACGAGGGTCTTGGAGTGAAATCAAGTTAAGTAGAGTCTATTCTTATACTCAGACCACCCTAGCTTTGAGAAATCTTGACAAAAATATCTGTTTTCACCCTTGATTGAACAGAATTCACCTTAGACTAGGGTTTCCTTGTAAGTTTGGGTGGCATAAGATAAGAAGAAAAGTTAGTTCAACCTACAGAGACTGAGTGAGGTCTTGATATGAGGATAAAAGAAAAAGGGGAAAATCTGTATCTCCCCAAATCATTGGGTATTAATAGTCATTTCTTTTAGAGGTGCTATTATTGTAATTTTATGGATGAGGAAACTGAGGTTTAGAGATGTTAAGTAATTTTTCATGGTCCTGTAACAAATCAGTGCTAGAGATGAGATTTTCAAACATATGATTCCAAGTTAAACATTCTATCCATTACACTACAAAGACCCCTCCCTCCATAGCACAGTAGAGCAGTTAAGCATCGATATCCTTACCCCTGAGTCCACTTTGCATCTGAGTTCTAATAACTGGATTTTTCACAGAATTACAAAATTTACATTATAAAATGCAGGACAAGTTGTCCTTTAGCCTTTTCTTGAAGACTTTGAAAGAATGACTTTTGAGACAGCACATTTTACTTTTGGACAGTTCTAATTGTTAATTTGGTTATTTAATTTTTGATTTTGTTCCTTCCTGACACAAAGCCTATATTTGCCTCCTTGCAACCGATAGCGGTTGGTTTGAAGCTACTCCTCCTGATTCTGAAGTCTGAGGTAAAACAGAACCAGTCTAAGCTTTCTTCTTGATAGTCATTCAGATATTTGAGGAAAGCTATCATCTTCTCCTTGAACCTTCTCCTTTCCAGACCAAACATCCTTATTTTCTTCAACCTCTCCTCTTAGGACATCTACTAATAGCCTTTCATTATTCTGTTTCTCTTCCTCTAGACTTTCTCTAGCTTATCAGTGTCCCTAAACAATGATACCTAAGTGTACCCAAAACAGACTACTCTGGATGAGGTTTCATGATATTTCCCTCCCTACCCCAGTCAGTGGGATTATGACCTTCTCTGTTACTAGAATATATTTCTTTAACAAAGTTCATTGGCAAATGGACCAGAAGCATTGTTTGTTCAGCTGCTATATAACACTGCTGATGCTTATTTAGCATCTAGTTCACTAATACCTTTTTTTTTTAAAATATTTTGTTTGGGTTTGTACTTTTTTCTTTAAAAAATAATTTATTTGTTTTTAGTTTTCAACATTCATTTCCACATGATTTTGAGTTACAATTTTTTCTCCCCATCTTTCCCCTACTCCCCACTCCAAAATAGCAAGCCTACTGAATACCCCTTCCACCAAACTGTTCTCTCTTATATCCTCCCCCATAACTCCCCTAACTTTCTAGAAGGGCAAGATAGGTTTCTATATCCTAGTACTGGTATATCTTATTTCCCAGTTGCATGCAAAAAAACAAATTTTTAAACATTTGTTTTTAAAACTTTGAGTTACAGATTTTTTCCCTTCTTCCCTTCTCACCCACCCCCACTGGGAAGATAAGCAATTCAGTATAGGTTATACATCCAATATAGTTATGCAAAACATTTCCATAGTAGTCATGTTTTGAAAGACTACCTATATTTCCCTCGCTCCTATCCCATCCCCCACTTATTCTATTTTCTTTCTTGACCCTATCCCTTTTCAAAAATGTTTACTTCTAACTACCCTCTCTCCCAATCTGCCCTCCCTTCTATCATCCCCCTTCTTATCCCCTATCCCCCTATTTTCCTGTAGGGTAAGAAACCCAATTGAGTATGTATGTTATTCCCTTCTTAAGCCAAATTCAATGAGAATAAGGTTGTCCAATTCCCTTTCACCTTCCTGCTCTTCCCCCTCCATTGTAACAGTTTTCTTTTGCATCTTTTATATGAGATAATTTACCCTAATCTATCTCTCCCTTTCTCCTTCTCCCAGTAAATTCCCCTCTCAACTCTTAATTTTATTTTTTAGATATCATCCCTTCATAGTCAACTCATCCTGTGTCCTCTGTCTATGTATACATGTACACACACATACCTACATTCACATATATATTTATATACACATACACCCTTCTATACATACATATATATGTATGTATACATATATATTCCCTTCAACTATCCTCATACTGAGAAAAGTCTTATGAGTTATAATTATAATTTTTCCATGTAGGAGTTTAAGTAGTTCAGCTTTAATAAGTTCCTTATGGTTTCTTTTTCTTGTTTACTGTCTCATGCTTCTCTTGCTTCTTGTATTTGACAGTCAAATTTTCTGTTTAGCTCTGTTTTTTTCATCAAGAATGCTTGAAAATTCTCTATTTCATTGAATGACCTTGTTTTTCCCTGTAGCATTATACTCAGTTTTTCTAGGTAGGTGATTCTTGGTTTTATCCTAGCTCCTTTGACCTCAAGAATATCATATTCTAAGCCCTTTAATCCCTTAATGTAGAAGCTGCTAGGTGGTGTGTTATCCTGATTGTGTTTCCACAATACTCAAATTGTTTCTTCCTGACTGCTTGCAGTATTTTCTCCTTGACTCGGGAACTCTGGAATTTGGCTATAACATTCCTAGGAGTTTTCTTTTTGGGATCTTCTTCTTCTTCTTCTTCTTTAAAAGCAATTGAGGTTAAGTTGCTCAACATTTCATTGCTAGTTATTTAAGTGTGGGTGCTAAGTAACTGAGGCCAGAACCGATCCCAGGTCCTCTCAACTCTGGGGCTGGTGCTCTTACTCACTGTACCACCTAGCCAGCCTGTGGGATCTTTTTTAAGAGGTGATTGTTGAATTCTTTCAATTTCTATTTTGCCCTGTGGTTCTAGAATATCAGGGCAACTTTGCTTGATAATTTTTTGAAAGATGGTGTCTAGGCTCTTTTTTTGATCATGGCTTTCAAGTAGTCCAATAATTTTTAAATTATCTCTCCTGGATCTATTTTCCAGGTAAGTGGTTTTTTCAATGTGATATTTCACATTGCCTTCTATTTTTCATTTGTTTAGATCTGTTTTATAGTATTTTTATTTCTCATCAAGTCATTAGCTTACAATTGCTCCAATCTAATCTTGAAGGAGTTATTTTCTTCTGTGAGGTTTTGAAATTCCTTTGCTATCTGGCAAATCAGCTTTTTAAGGCATTCTTCTCCTCATTGGCTTTTTGGGCCTTTTTGTCATTTGACTTAGTCTAATTTTTTAAGGTGTTATTTCTTCAATGTATTTTTGGGTCTCCTTTAGCAGGCTGTTGACTTGCTTTTCATGATTTTCTTGCATCATTTGCATTTCTTGTCCCAATTTTTCCATCATTTCTATTATTTGATTTTTAAAATTCTTCTTGAGTTCCTCCCTGGCCAATTCATATTTTTCTCTGAGGCTTTTGATGCAGGAGTTCTGACTTTGACCTCTTCCTCCCACTCCATGCCTTGATCCTTTTTGTCTCCAAAAAAGGATTTTATGGTCTGTTTGTGCTTCTGTTGTTTGCTCATATTGCCAGCCAATTACTTGACTTTTGAGCTCTTTGCTGTTGTAGAACTCTGCTTCCAGAGAGGAGAGCTTTCTCCCAAATTGCTGGGGTTTTTGCAGCTGCTGGTATTAGGAGGCTGCCCTTTCTATAGCCACCACAAGCTCTGGCTCACTGGTCACACACCCCAGGACCACAACCCAAATCCGTGATCCAGATACAAGCAGGTTAAAGCAAGAGTTATTACCCTTGGGATGGTCTCTTGGTCCCCCTATGAGAGGGGGAGGAGCCCAGGAGCTCTAGAAGCAGCCAAGCAGAGGAAGCTTGGCTCTGGCCACTTCTTGCCTGGGTGGCAGGGGCTGGACCATGCTCTTCAGTCCCCCCTTGTTGCAACAGAGTTCTGCACTGTCCTTTTACTTTGTCTTTGGCATTTATGAATTGAGAAGTCTGGAATCACCACCACAGCTGCTGGTGATTCACTCTCTTGACTGCTGCCCTGGAGCTAGAACCACGTGGCTCATGTCAGACTGGGCTTGGCTCCCAGCTCTGTGCACCAGACCCTTCCTGTTGGCCTGCCAGGCTTCCTTCAGTGGGTGATTTGTTTCTTTCTATCACTTTGTGGGTTCTGTAGCTCTGAAGTTTGTTTAGAGTCATTTTTAACATGTATTGGAGATGGTTGGAGTGGGAGCCCATGCCATGTTTGTGCTTCTAATCTGCCATCTTGGCCTATCTCTTTTCAAACAAACTGCTATCTAGTCATGCCTTCTCCACCTTGGACTTGTGAATTAGATTTTTTATTTTGCATCCAACTATATGTTTATCCTTAACTGAATTTCATTTCATTAAATCAAGCCCAGTGCTCCACTGACCTATTAAGATCTTTTTTTTTCACTTTTAATTCTGTAATCTAGTATGCTAACTTATCCTACTTGTCTGGCATGGCATCTATTCCTTTATCCAAGTTTTGATTAAAATGTTAAATGTGTGTGTTCTATTGTTTTCAGTCATGTCTGACTCTTTGTAACTCTATTTGGGGTTTTCTTGGCAAAGATCCTGGTGTTGTTAGCCATTTCCTTCTCCAATTCATTTTATATATGAGGAACTGAGGCAAACAGGGTAAAATGACTTGTCCAGGGTCACATATCTAGGGAGTGTCTGAGGTCAGATTTGAATTCAAATCCTCACTGTACCACCAATTGCCCCCTAGATTAAATAGCCCTTTGCTAATCACAGATGCCTATAGTGCTCCACTGGAGACATTCTACAATGTTGATATTGGACAACTGCTCTTGGAGTCCAACCATATGATCATTTCTGAATTCATATAATTGTATTTTCTTGAAGTTCACATCTCTCCATCTTCTCCAGAACAATAGCATGACATGTTTTATTAATTGTTTTGCTAAAATAAAAGTTAACTATAACTACTGCATTCCCCTTTCCAAAAAGGAGGGATTGAAGTCAGCCTTGTGTGGTCTGCTTTTGATGAAGGCCAGCTGGCTTTTTGTAAGCACTGCTTCCTTTTTCTTCCTGAGTGAAATGAATGGATGAGAATAATTTGTCCCAATGGTCATGAAGGTGGCTGAAGTAAAAGCTGTGGAGTACTTAGAGCTTGGTCAGACATCAAAGACACCAAGGTCATCCACTGCCTCCTGGACAATCAGCAACAGTCCTAACTTTTGTCTCGATTTGATGATTGAGGAAGAGATAGAAAGTTAATGACTTTTCACAATTCTTTGTCAACTTAAATCTAATTCACATGTGAGTCAAGACATTCCCCCCCCCCCATGATATCACTGGTCTTAGAAAACAAAGGATGAACAGCAACATTCCCTTTTTTAGACATTTACTATCCTCTCTTTAATGATCCGTTCTAGAGTTTTCTCAGAGAAAGAATTCCAAGGTCACCATCTTATTGTCTGTAATTATATAGTACTGTTCCTGTTTCCCACAATCTTTGAAATATTATTGATGGTGGCACAGCAATTATATCTGCTAGTTCCTTTAGTAGCAGGGGATGCAATTCATTGAGGTTGATTGCCTTGAATTTATCAAAAACAGCCAGGTGCTGTCTTACTGTCTACTGACTTGATTATCAGCTGTCAATATTTTTGTTCGATTCTTCCCCGAAGTTTTTTCTGAAGATGTGATAGCCAAGGCTCAAGCAAGGTGAAATGGTTTGACTAGTGACATACAAGGAGAGTTGTAACAGAGACAGGATCTGAATCCAGGTTCTTTGGCCATAAATCCAGAGTATTTTTCACTATACCACACAATTAGAGAAATTTATGGGTAAACATATAAATAGCAAGGTATTAATATTCTTGAACTGGACCCAGGAATAATAGCTCATATGAGAATAATGAAAGGCCCAACGCTACCCACATCTGCCATGATAAGAACAGGAAACTTTTCCTTTTCTTTTTCTGACCCAAACCCCACCTCCCAGTTCCCACCAGACCCTTGACACTAAAACTTGTTTAGATACAAGATGCTGATACCTTTATCCCCTTCTCTGCCAGAGGTAATCCAGAACTCTATTAAACTCTGACCCTTGGGTCTACTATCTTCTTCCCAACAATTATTGGCCAGGGACCATCTGCCCAATGATTGTTTCCAAGATCCTTGGAGTCTTGCCACCTGCCCTGCTTCTTTACCTGCCAAATCCTAAACACCAAATGGCTTTTATGTTGGTCATGAAACTGAACCTGTCTGTGTTGTCTCATCCAATTAGAATGTGAGTTTCTTGAGAACAGTCTATTTTGTTTTTCTGTTTGTATCTCCATTGCCTAGCACAATGCATTGCCCATAGTAAACTTTTAATAAGTAAGTGATTTTCCATTCCATTAAGTCCTTGTAGAAGATTTAGTCAGGAAAAGCAATAGATTGAGTTCTCAGGGTTTCCAAGATATTAATTTCATGTACATAGTATAGAAGGGAGGAAAGTGAGGCTTTGCTTATGATAATCTTGGGTGAGACTGGAAAATTTTCCTGAAAGATTTGCCAAAAACAACTTGGTTAGAAGTCATGCCAAGTAATAGACTTAATCATTTGCAGAATGAGAACTGAGGGGCTTGCTTCTTGGCCTCATATGTAATCCAAAGACCCATTCACATAGAATGAGATTTTCCTAGCACCTAAGGTGGGTTTAATAGAGAGACCCCTGAGGAAGCTATAGTAACTATTTCTCTCTGCCAAAGTATTATTTGATAAAAAATAATATAATTTGTTAAATGATATTCTGTTAGATACATTTATGTAAATTAGATTGCTTTTTAAAGAAACCATATCCTTCAAAAGGTATGAATATTTCCCCAGTGAAGGCCAGTCAAATTCCTCTGATAGTAGGCATTAGAAAGAATCCCCAGGATACTTCATCATTGCTCTCAATGTCTGAAATAAGAGTGTAAAAAGTACAATTCACGTCGCGAACTAGTGGACACATGTGCTATTACTCTCTTCTAAGAAGGAATAAGCTGAATCTAGGGAATGGAAAAACTTAATGCACTTTACAAAGGTGCCATGATTGTAACTAAGAAATAGATCAGACATGATCACAGTCTGGTTAAGCATGTAGATTGTAAGAGTCCTGGGTTGCTACTGACAAACCCCTCTCTAACCACAGACTGTCTGTTAGGGAAATTAAGAAAAATCGCTTTTATTAATTATATTTCCTGAAGTTATATTCTTTTCCTAGACAAAATATCTTAGTTAATGATTAGAGTACAAAATTGTTTTTGGTTATTGTTCAGTTTATTTTATTGAAGAGGAAGGTAAAACGAAGATCTTTCTATGAAAGATCATAGAACTTAGAGTCAGAGGGTATGGGTTCATATACTGTCCTTGTTTTTTAAATCCAAGACCTATGGACAAGTCACTTAACCTCTCAGGGTGTCAGTTTCCTCATTTATCAAGTGAGAGGATTAGATGAAGTGTCCTGAAGAGTCTCATCTATCTTTAGATCCTATGTTCAAATACTGTAACAACAGCTGACATTTATATACCACTTTCTGGTTTATAAAATGCTTTACAAACTTCATCTCATTTGAGCCTCACTTTATTTTTTTAAAAGGGATTATATATAATACATATATATGTACATGTGGATTATATTACATTATTTATTTATATAGAGACATTATTTATCTGTATTTTACAGATAAAAAAACTGAGATTTTAAAAGGTTAAATGATTTGCCCAGGATCACACAATATTTAAATGCTGGATGTGGGATTCAAACTGAAATCTCTAATGTCAAGTTCAGCACTCTCAAATATAACATAATTCCTCCACAATCTAGTCATTTGCATAGTTGGATGACAAGCTGAAATATCCAGCTTAATTACCTAGCCTAAATTAACCGGAAAATTGCAAAGTCATTCTTGGCTTTGCAAAATACAAGGTTTTCCAAAAGTCTTAGGGCAGTTTTTAAGCTTGGAACACTGAATAAATTGATCCTTAGTATGTGTCTATGAATAGAACTGTTGGCTTCCATCCTCTCCTCTGAGTCGAAAGTGTTTGTGTTGTAAAACTCTCCAGCAAGAGTGAACCTTAGAATTCATTTTATCAAGCAGATATGGCAACTAATAAACAGTGATGGAAATCTTTTATTTCTTCTATGGATATATCAGATCATTAGGATAAGCAGGTGAAAGAGACCTTAGAAATCATGTAATTCCAGCCACCTCATTTTGTAGTTTAAGATAGTGAAGTCCAGGGGCGGAGCCAAGATGGCGGAGTAGAAACAGCTCGTCCAAGCCTCTCTGCCCCCAGATTCTCCACAAACTATGTAAAAAAGGACTCTGAAAATCTTCTGGAGCCCCAGCACCCACAGAACGACACAGAGAAGCTAACCTCCCGCTGAGGACAGCCCAGCACCCTGCAGGAAGGACCAGCGCAGTGGTCTGGGAGCCGGCAGCGCGCAGAGCGCAGGAGCCGAGCCGAGCCCAGGTCCACATGAGCCAAGGTTTTAGCCCCAGGGCGGCAGGGCCAGCAGCCAGCTGGAGGAACCCCAGAACACCAGGAGCAGTGGCGACTCCAGAATTATCAACATAGACATGCCTAGGACAAAGTAAGAGGTTAGTGTCCTATGGACTTTGGGACCTGTATTTGGGGGAATGAGTCAGCTCCCTCCCCTGGGGGCTAGAAGCCACTGAGGAGACACGCCATTTTGTAGTTTTCAGAGGCAGCTCGGGCTCCCAGCCTACAAATCGTGGGGAGATCCAGCGATCAGTCTTGGGGGTAATCGCTCTTGCTTTAACCTCCCTGGATCTGGATTGTGATCTAGGGTGGAAGTCGTGGGTGGGTTTACAGCTTGCCAGAAACAGAAGTTGCCCCCCACACGTTCGGGACAAAAATTCCTCTATCTGTCCTTAAAGCCATAGTGTGGCAACAAGCCCAAAAGTCAAGTAATTAAGTGGCAACATGCCAAGGCAAAGGAAACAGAAAAATGCAACCTAGACTCCTATTTTGGGGGCATAGAGCGGGAAAAGGACTGTGAGGTCAGAAGTCCTGCTCCAAAAGCCCCAGGGGAAAACATGAACGGGTTCCAGGCCATAGA
>WOXC01010405.1:0-201053 GCA_011680675.1 Gymnobelideus leadbeateri | reverse complement strand
GAGGAGGAGGAGGAGGAGAAGAAGAAGAAGAAGAGGAAGAAGAAGAAGAAGAAGAAGAAGAAGAAGAAGAGAAGAAGAAGAAGAAGAAGAAGAAGAAGAAGAAGAAGAAGAAGAAGAAGAAGAAGAAGAAGAAGAAGAAGAAGAAGAAGAAGGAGGAGGAGGAGGAGGAGGAGGAGGAGGAGGAGGAGGAGGAGGAGGAGGAGGAGGAGAGAGAAGGAGGAGAAGAAGAAGGAGAAGGAGAAGAAGGAGAAGAAGAAGAAGAAGAAGAAGAAGAAGAAGAAGAAGAAGAAGAAGAAGAAGAAGAAGAAGAAGAAGAAGAAGAAGAAGAAGAAGGAGAAGAAGAAGAAGAAGAAGAAGAAGAATGGTGGGGTGAGAAGCTAGAGATGTCAATTTTGCCTCCCTTAAAGCCACACAATGACACACCCATGCTGTACATAGGAGAAAGCCCAAACAACACAAGCAACTCCCCCCCAACAAAAAAGGTTCTTCTGTCCTCAAGGAGCTAATTTTCTAATAGGCTAAGACATCATTTTAAAAGCAGCTTAAAATAGAAAGGAGGGAATTCAGTAGAGCCCAGAGAGGAATGAAGACATGGCTGTCTTGGGTCTTTTCCTTAAAATGGAGTTTCTGTTAGGAATCAGCCAAAGGAAGGGGCTCCATGATGTGATCACCTTGCAGGATGAGGATGCTTTGGGGGCAGAGTGAAATTTTTGTGTGAGAAGTCTGCCACAGCACGGTGGAGAAAGACTGCACAATCATGTGTGGAGCTAAGAGAATAACGAAGAAATGAAGAAGAAATTTAAGAGACAATGGTAAAATACCATGATTTAATTTTTTAAATCAACTGTTGAAATTCAGAATGTTCAAGGCTATGGCAAAACACCAATTCAAATGAAAATGATCTGGGTTTTTAGTTGAATACAAACTTAGCAGAAGTCAACATGGTTTTTCATATAAATAGTGAAGTCTTAGCTGCATGAATAGAACAATGGCATTCATATCAGAGGAAATAACAATGCCACTGTACACTGTGCTGAAAAGATAACTTACAGAGTTTTATGTTCAATTCTCTTACCAAACAGGAACATTGGTCACTTGACTCGATGACTCCTTTTTCTCACTCAGGTACAAATTTAACTAGATGACCTCTGAAGTCACTTCCAACTCTAAGATTACACAAGGAACTGTTCTCTATCCAGAGAAGGATGGGCAGAACACCATGCAAACCATGGCATTTGGACACCATTTGAAGATACTAGGTATATTTAGCTTGGATAAGGGAAGAAATTAGAGTATGTGTTAGAGTTGTTTTCAAATGTTTGAAAGTCTGTCATGTGAAAAAGGAAGTAGATTTATTCTGGAGGCTTTCAGCAGGGGTAGGGGGAAGAGACTAGAACGAGTGTGGAAGAGCAGGAGCTATAAGGAAAGAGACTGATTTAAAAGGGAAAAATAAATAGGTTTGCCCAACAATTTAACAAGATGTCCCAGTAGTAAGTGGCTTCAATCATTCACAAGCATTAGAATAAAAATTGAATGCTTAGCTTATCAAGGCTATTATAGAATAAAATATAGTGGCTAGATAACCTCTAAGATGAAGCTTTTCCTGATCCCTCTTAAATCTCATGCTATCCCTCTGTTGATTATCACCAACTGTATATACATTGCTTGTTTATGCACAGATGTTTGCATATTGCACCCTCCTCCTTTAGACTATGAGCTCTTTGAGAACAGGGACTGCCTTTTACATTTCTTTGTATCTCCAGCATTTACCAGGTACGTACAAGGGAAGCAGGTGTTTAATAAATATTTGTTGACTGAACTGGGTGGGTACCACTAGTGGGTTCCTAAGAAGTTAGAATACAACCTGAAAGCTCTGAACACTTGGTAGTAAGAGTAGAGTGTGGAATAGTGAATGAACCAAAAAGAAAGAGGTAGATTCTAAAGATATAGGGCATTGTGTGTGGGTGGTTTAACCTATTCCACTTGCTTAATGCTTTACCTGATTCTGATCAGCTTCTTAGTAGGGTCCAAATAGTAGATAGCTCTAAATCCTTTTAGAGATCGTTCCTTTTTTAGGGATAAATAATAGCAACAGTAGTTATAAGCAAGTTAGGTGACTCTGTGCATATAGAGAGATGAATAAATTAAGAAATCTGGGGGGGCGGTAGCCAAAGTTAGCCTGGCTCTTTTCCCAAAAAATTGTAAGTTGAATCATTTTTCTTTATCATCTTTTCCCAGCCTTCTTTATCATAGTGTATTTCTCCCCTTAGTAAATCTCTTACCCTTCAGACACCCACTATGCTCATTATCTGGTCCCTCTTCATCTTATTTAAAAAAATAAAACTCTGTTCTTATCCTGTTTATTAGCATTATCAGTTTTACAATTTTTTCTTAAATACTTTAAAGTATTTCAAGGTTGAAATAAAATCACAAACCTTTAGTGCTGCTTTATTATTTTTTTGGATGCAAGGGGAAGCAAAGCAATTGGGGTTGACTTGCCCAATGTCACATGGCTAGTAAGTGTTAAGTGTCTGAGATTGGATTTGAACTCAGGTCTTTTGCCATCTAGCAATCCAAGTGTTGCTTTAGTCGTAAAACATAATAAAACCTTATAAAATTATACAAAATGGATTAATAGAAAAAGTCCTATGTATTCTAAATTGAATCAACTGAAAAAATCTATACAATTACAAAAACACCAATTATTAAATGAAATTTGTATAATACATTGTCTCAAAATACATGAAAATAATAACCTCATAATGAAAACTTGAAAACAATATGGCATATAAGAGAATTCCTTAGACTATAATTTGTGAATCAACAAGCATTTATTAAATGATACTATGTTCCAGACACTGTGTTAAGTGCTAGGAGCGCAAAGAAAGGTAATAGCAGGGGCAGAGCCAAGATGGCGGAGTAGAAACAGCTCGTCCAAGCCTCTCTGCCCCCAGATTCTCCACAAACTATGTAAAAAAGGACTCTGAACAACTTCTGGAGCCCCAGCACCCACAGAACGACACAGAGAAGCTAACCTCCCGCTGAGGACAGCCCAGCACCCTGCAGGAAGGACCAGCGCAGTGGTCTGGGAGCCGGCAGCGCGCAGAGCGCAGGAGCCGAGCCGAGCCCAGGTCCACGTGAGCCGAGGTTTTAGCCCCAGGGCGGCAGGGCCAGCAGCCAGCTGGAGGAACCCCAGAACACCAGGAGCTGTGGAGACTACAGAATTATCAACATAGACTTGCCTAGGACAAAGTAAGAGGTTAGTGTCCTATGGACTTTGGGACCTGTATTTGGGGAATGCGTCAGCTCCCTCCCCTGGGGGCTAGAAGCCACTGAGGAGACACGCCATTTTGTAGTTTTCACAGGCATTTCCGGCTCCCAGCCTACAAATCGTGGGGAGATCCAGCGATCAGTCTTGGGGGGTAATCGCTCTTGCTTTAACCTCCCTGGATCTGGATTGTGATCTAGGGTGGAAGTTGTGGGTGGGTTTATAGCTTGCCAGAAACGGAAGTTGCCCCCACACGTTCGGGACGAAAATTCCTCTATCTGGCCTTAAAGCCATAGTGTGGCAACAAGCCCAAAAGTCAAGCAATTAAGTGGCAACATGCCAAGGCAAAGGAAACAGAAAAATGCAACCCTAGACTCCTATTTTGGGGGCATAGAGCGGGAAAAGGACTGTGAGGTCAGAAGTCCTGCTCCAAAAGCCCCAGGGGAAAACATGAGCGGGTTGCAGGCCATAGAGGACCTTAAGAAGGACTTTAAAAATCAAATAAGAGAAGTGGAGGAAAAATTAGAAGGAGAAATGAGAAGGATGCAGGAAAAGTATGAAATGAGGGTCAACAGCCTGACTGAGGAAAACAACACCTTAAAAAATAGACTAGCTCAAATGGCAAAGGAGGCCCAAAAGGGCAATGAGGAGAAGAATGCCTTAAAAAGTCGAATTTGCCAGATGGAAAAGAATCTCAAAAGTTCACTGAGGAGATTCATTCCTTCAGAGTTAGACTGGAGCAAATGGAAGCTAATGACTTTATGAGAAATCAAGATGCTGTTAAGCAGATCCAAACAAACAAAAAATTAGAAGGCAATGTGAAATATCTCATGGGAAAAACCACTGACCTGGAAAATAGATCCAGGAGAGACAATTTAAAAATTATGGACTACCTGAAAGCCATGATCAAAGAAAGAACCTAGAAATCACCCTTCAAGAAATTCTCAAGGAAAATTGCCCTGATGTTTTAGACCCAGAGGGCAAAATAGAGGTTAAAAGAATCCACAGATCACCTCCTGAAAAAGATCCCAAAAAGAAAACTCCCAGGAATATTATAGCCAGGTTCCAGAATCCCCAGATCAAGGAGAAAATACTACAAGCAGCCAGGAAGAAACAATTTCAATATTGTGGAAACACAATCAGAATAGCCCAGGACCTGGCAGCTTCTACACTGAGGGATCGAAGGGCATGGAATATGATATTCCAGAGGGCAAAAGAACTGGGAATGAACCCAAGGGTCACCTACCCAGCAAAACTGAGTATTTTGTTTCAGGGGAAAATATGGTCATTCAGTGGAATAGAGGACTTTCAAGCATTCTTGAGGAAAAAACCAGAGTTGAATAGAAAATTTGACATCCAGACGCAAGAAGTAAGAGATGCCTGAGAAGGTAATCAGGGAAAAGAAATCAAAAGGAACTTATCAAAGTTGAACTATTTACATTTCTATATGGAAAAGCAATATCTGTGACTGGTGATATCTTTCTCACTATGAAAATAATGGAAGAAGGGGGTGTGGTCATATGAATACATATGTGAATGTGTGTGTATATGGTTACAGTTATATATGGATAGAGGGCATAGGTTGATTTTGTTGGGAAGGGAGAACACTCAAGGGATGAAATTATGAGGTGAGAGAGGAAAGTGGCAAGAGGAGATGGGGAGAGACATGGTAGGGTAAACTATCTCATGTAAGGGGAAGTGGTTGCAAAGGAGGGGGAGAATAAGGAAGGATAAAAAGGCAAAACCACATTCACATTGAATTTGGTTCAGGGAGAAAATGACATACATACTAAATGGGATATCTCAACCTGCAGCAGGATAGGGGGAAGGGGGATGAGAGGAGGGATGATGGATGGGAGGGCATCCTTGGGGTGAGGGGAGGTTGGAAGTACCCACTATAGAAGAGGGACAGGATCATGTAGGGAATGGACCAGGTGGGGGGTGGGATGAGTGGGAGGGAATTATAAGCAGCCTTGTACAATATATCTACTATGATAATGTTTTGCATAGCTAGACATGTACAACATATACTGAATTACTTATCTCCCAAGAGGGAATGGGTGACAAGGGAGGAAGGAAATGGATCTGAAATTCGAGGTCTTAACATTAAATGTTTCAAATATATATAAATACTATTATTAATACTCTTTTGCTTATAATTGGGAGATAAGATGTGCAGGCATTGGGACACAAAGATTCACCTTCCTCTAATGGAAAAGTCGATGGGGGTATGGGAGAAGGTATGGGAGAGAGCAGATTGGAGGAAGCGATATCTTGTGGGACTGCTATTCTGGGAGGTTGGGTAGGGGAATAATGGGGGGAAAATGATTGTAACTCAAAATCTGGCGGAAATGAATGATGTAAAACAGAAGTTAATAAAGTATTTTTTTAAAATAAAAAAAAAAGAAAGGTAATAGCAAGTCTTTAATCTAAAGAAACTCATAATCCAATGGGTAAAGCAACATGGAAACAATTATGTATAAACAAGATATATAAAATATAAATTGAAGTTAATAAACAGAGGAAAGGCACTAGCAATGGCAGGGCATGGGGCAGCAGTTGTCAGAGGAGAGAAGGCAGCAAGTACAAGAGATATTACAAAAGTGGAAATGACAGAACTTGGTAACATATTCAATATGGGGCTTGAGGGAGAGAGAGTTGTGAGTCTGGGGGAATGGGAAGTTATTGATTCCTCATCAATAAGTAGGAAGAAAGGAGGGTCTCAGTGAAAAGATAACAAGTTTCTTAAAGATGTGTGTTGGATATCAAATTTAAATTTTAAATAGTTTAAAACTACACTAAGACTTTTAGAACACTCTGTGGGTATACCACTCTATACACTTATGTGTATACATACATACATACATACATATATATGCATGTATATATGTATGTATACACACTTATGCATACACACAGCTATATATATATATATAAACATATATAGTGTGTACCTGTGTGTGTGCATGTGTGCACTAACTAGAATTAGCAGAGTATATAATTATTAGACAGAATTTTCTTATTAACAAAATGGTGGTTGGTAAACAATAAATATATAATAATATGAACTAGATTAATTTCAATATAGTTTATATTTTCTACCTAAACTTCAAATATAGAAAGATTTTTAATTACTATAAGTATTTATCATTATCTTTCTAATTTTTTAAATCCCTTTTATTGATCAAAAATAGTAGTTCCCAGAAAACTAGCCAAATTCCCAAAGATCACAGCCAAAGCTCTTGGTCATACAAAAGCATTACTGAATCATAGGATTTAGAGTTGGAAGGGACCATGAATATTACCTAACCCAGCCCATCTCTTTCTAGATGAGGAAATTAGGGTTCATTCAGAAGTACCTTTGATTCTATAAGCATTTATAAAGCATCTGCTACTGAGTAGGACAGATTATGTAAACAAATATAGGGAGACAAAGAAACTGAATCAATAGCTGGAAAGGCTTTATGAATACCCACCTAAACTGGGTATTCAAGGAAACTAGGGATTCCAAGATGCAAAGATGAAGAGGGAGTGCAGTAAAGGCTTACCCAAAGCCACAGAACTAGTGAGTAGCTCATTTAAAACCACATCTTCTCATTCCAATACAACACTCTTTTCACTGCATGTATATAAACAAGGGAAGTGTCAGTAATACAACGAATGTTAGCCTGACGGGTCACTAAGGAAATGTGAAGGGAATAGCTAGGGGAGCAGAAGATATACAAGGAATATTCCAACAAATTGAGGAAGGAAATGTTGAATTTGAATTAAAGAAGTGTCACATTTGACCTTTATATGGTGAGTCCCGTAACCCATAGTTCCATCAGGTAGCTCTCTTCACCTGCATTACAACATCAATACATCATGCACAGGCTGGCGACAGTATATGAGCAACAGCAGAAAACCTGTACCTGAGATTTTCAGGTCACATGAGCAACAAAATTGCAGACTAGACTTTTTTTTCTCATCCCCATGACTTCTCAAACAGAAATTATGTGACAAAGATGAGGCAATTAAAAAGGTTTTGTACAAATAAAACAAAAGTAGCCAAGATCAAAAGGAAAGTAGAAAATGAGGTAAAAAATTTTATAGATAGATTCTCAGATAAAGGTCTCATATCTTAAACATACAAATAACTTTGTAAACTCTATAAGAATATGAGTCATTCCCCAATTGAAAACTGACCAAAGAATATAAACAGGCAGTTTCCAGTGAAGAAATCAAAACAATTTAAAGTTCTATTTTTAAAAATACTCTAAATCATTACTTATTAGAGAAATGCAGATTAAAACAACCTTGAAATATCATATACCTATTAGATTGACTAAAATGATGGAAGAAAAAAGTTATAGATGTTGGAAGGGATGTGGAAAAATGGGACACTATTTCATTTTTGGTGAAATTGTGAACTGATCTGACCATTTTGGAGAACAATCTGGAATTAGGCCAAAATATTATAAAACTGTATATACTCTTTGACCCAGCAAGATCACTATTAGGTCTGTTTCCCAAGATGATCAGGGAAAAAAGAAAAGAACCTGTATGTTCTAAAATATTTATAGCATCTCTCTTTGTGGTGGTAAAAAACTGGAAATTGTGGGGATTCCATCAATTGGAGAATGACTGAACAAGTTGTAGTATATAATTGTGATGGAATACTACAGTGGTATAAGAAATGATGAGCTAAACAATCTTAGAAAAGGATGGATAAATTTGTACAAAATGTCGAAGAGCAAAATGAGCAGAAACCAAGAGAATGGTGTACACAAGAATAGAAATATTGTTTTAAGAACAACTTTGAACAAATAAGACATTTTAGCTATTAAAAATATCTACAATAATTTCAAAAGACATATGAAGGAAGATGGTATCTGCATCCAGATATAGAAAGATATATATATGTGTGTGTGTGTGTGTCTGAGTGTGTATGAATATATGTGTTTGTTTACACATAAACAAACACATATATTCATACACACATATTTGTGCCTAATGGTAGTTATCTCTAAGGCAGAGGGAGAAGGGAAAAATAGGAAAAAATTACATGATAAATTTATTATATATTTAAAAGGAATAGTTATTTGTATAAAATAAATTTGCAATTTCATGTGCCATCATCTTTTTTATTATGCTATGTTATGAAAATGCTTGTTTTATTCCATAAATGTAAAATGAAATAAATAAATTTTTAAAAATAAATGAAGGACAATCTAGAAGAAAAGAATCAAAATACAATATTAAAAGAAGATATGCTCACTATGCAAGCAAAACATATAAATCTAGAAGTGAAGATTCATAGAGATAACCCAAGGATAATAGGTATGCCAGAAGAACATGAAAAGACAAAAAACCTTAACACCACAATGAAGAAATTAATATAAGACAACTGTCAACTTCTAAACATAGAAAATGAAATTCCAATACTAACAATTCACATATTGCCTCCAGAAAAACCTATACCTTAAAGGCCTCAGGGCACAAGCCACTACAGCTTCTTCAGAAATCCAGTTCTGCTTTTGGCTTTAAAATATTAATGATGGTTTGGTGGTAGTTCCATAAGATTTTTAGACTTCTTACTCCCAGGGCTCTAGTTCCACACTGGTAAGATAGAAGGAACAGTGGCAAGGACATACCAGAGACATTCAATTAACTTGCATTTATATATAAGATGATTCCCATATTTTCAATTTCAGTTTCAATTAAAAGAAATTCTAACCCAGAATGCATAAAACATAGATAGGAACTTGGCAACTAGTGACCAACATCATTGAAAATAAAAATCTGAACTGTAATATAAATATTATTTCACTGATGATTTATACTTTTGTATATGGTATGGTAGAGTGTATTTGGACAAATTACTTAACCCATCAGAGCTTAACCTTCCTCAACTGTAAGATGGAGATGCTATTTACCTAATATGCTTATTGTGAAGTTAAAATAATATCATGCATGCAAAGTTCTTGGAGAATCTTTCTTTTTTTGAGGGGGAGACAGGGCAATCGGGGTTAAGTGACTTGCTCAAGGTCACACAGCTAGTAATTGTTAAGTGTCTGAGGCCAGATGTGAACTCAGGTCCTCCTGACTCCAGGGTCAGTGCTCTATTCACTGTGCCACCTAGCCATTCCAGAACTTGGAGAATATTAAAATACCACATGAACATAAACTATTTAATCTCATTTTCTTTGACTTTTAAACTGAAAACATACCTTAGATACAGGACAGCAGAGACTTACATCAAGGAAGGCCAGCTTCAGGCTTGATGCTATATGGAACATATTTTAAATGACATTAGCTACCATAATGGAAACAGAAATAATAAATTATTCTATATAAACATGGATGGAAGTATAAATGTCTTCTGTGATGTTTCTACCTTTGGTTTCCCTGTGATGGGGGAATACTGACATTTCCAAGGAGTATTACATTGGATTATTATGTCCAGACTGTCCCTAGCCAAGAATGGATGTCATTTTTCTTAACCATACAATGTAAACAATTTGGCTTTTCAACTAAGGTAAGAAGAGCCAAGGGACCACATATAACACCTTAGGAAGAGGATATCAGTGAGGTTAAAAGATGGGAAGAAGACAGAAATACCACTAATAGCTGCCTGAATTCATGATGACTGATGTATAATGTCAGAGAAATATTTTCTCAGGAAGCAAGTTGGGACCTACCTGGTCACTAAACTTCATTCCAGGTAGTTCTCCTCTCTGTTTAAGTTGGAAGACCTGATAGGATCACTGACTGTCAGCTCTGTTGCTTTAAAAAAAAACTTTATCACTCTCTAACTAGCCCTACTTTCACTAAAGTCCTCACTTGATGCCTCATTTTGCCTCAGAGTTCTTGAAGACTATGCCAAGAGAGCTCTGTCAAGGCCCAGCTAAGATGGTAAGGCTTTGAGCACAGGCCTAACAATACACCATATATTGATTCCTCAAGGACCAACCTAGCAAAGGTAAGAAATTCTAGACTGAACACTAAATGAGGGATTTATTTTAAATTGTAATAAACATAAGTAGAGCCTTTGTCCAAAAGCATTTTTTAGCCAAATACACATCAATTTCAATTTATTCTCATCTCTAGACATCTTAATTGATGTGAAATTCAACTGTGGGAGACTATACAATCTTGTGCAAAGTATTGCAAAAATGAGGCAGGTGATTCAGTGAACAGAGCACTAGACCTGGAGTCAAGAAGACCTAAGTTTGAATCTTACCTCAAACACTTAGCAGTGAGATGACTGAGCAAGTTGCTTAAGCTCTCAGCCTCTGTTTCCTTATTTATAAAACAGACATAACAGTACTTTCCTCATAAAGTTGTTGTGAGGATCAAATGGGATTTTATATAGCAGGTACAGATAGAAATACATATATTCATATGCACATATATATCTTGAAGTGATAAATATTAGATATTATTATTATTATTCTATCTGTGTATGCTACCTTACATCCTGTGTTCTTTCTTACTGGGACACAGTTGTAATCTGTTTCAGAGGATTTGGGGTTTGAAGCACAGTTCTTTGATGTAACTTGATCTGTGCAGAGTTCATAGATTGATGGATTCAAATTGATGTTAAACACAACAGGCCCTGAGGTGACATTACTGACCATGTCAGACCCCAACTAAAAATCTTCAGTGTCTTCTCATTTCTAGGATAAAATATAAACTCATTGTTGTTTATTTAACCTTCTATATTCAAATGGCTTAAAACTTTCCACAATCTAGGTTCAAATTACCTTTCCAGACATTTCTAATTACCATCCTTCATCAGTTCTACATTCTGGACAAACTAGGTCTACGAGATGTTTCTCAGATTCAGTATTACCCCATGAATGTTAGCAGGGAGAAAAAAAGAGAAAAGGGAAGGAGCCCAATGCACATTTGAGAAGGGAGGTAACTTTAACAGGCAGCAGCCAGAGGAAGTGGCACAGGAGTTAAATGTTATTTTTTCTTTTGCTTTGAAGTAATCCATTAGTACTTTTGTTGTTATTCTATCAAATGTCTGTGATATTTGTGATAGCACTGCTATTTTATTGAATTGGCTGAACCTAGAATGGATATCTCTTCACATTATAAATCAGAAAGCATTTATTGAGCTCCTGCTATATGCCAGGCACTGAATTAGATTCTGGGGATAAAAGTAAATAGCATGAACCAATTCTTGCTGGCAAAGAACATAGAATAATAATTATTGTTATTAAATCTAATAATATATTAAATTATAATACTATATCAAAAAGTAGGTATAGGAATAGTGCCCAGATCTATGACTTAATTGATATAGAGAACCCCCAGGTCAGGAAACCCCCTCTACTAATGCAGGTTGACACTTTCTTTGCAACTTATAGAAATAGAAAGCTCAGACTCTTCACCTCTGCCTCTTTGAATTCCTCATTTCCTAAAGATGCAGCTCAAGTACCATTTTCTGCACAAAGTCCTTCCCAAATCCCATTTGCTATTTCCTCTCTCACCAATCTATCAAATGTTTATTTGAAATAAATTATGCATATACTTAGATGAGCTATATGGCACAGTGGGTAAAGTGTCAGACCTGGAGTCAGGAAGATTCATCTTCCTGAGTTCAAATGTGACCTCAGACAATTACTAGTCATGTGACAGTGGACAATTCACTTGATCCTGTTTGCCTCAGTTCCTGTAGAATGCGCTGTAGAAGAAAATGGTGAACAATTATCTTTGCTAAGAAAATCCCAAATAGGGTCATGAAGAATCAGACACACCTGAAAGAACTGAATAACAAAATGCATCTACTTATATGTACATAGTTGCCTACATCAGTAGTGTGTAAGGTCCTTGAGAAACTGCCTTGTTACTTTCTTTGTATCCCTAACTCTTAGTACAGTGACTGGATCATAGTTGGTGTTCAATAAATGTTTGTTGACTGATTGCTATAGCTAACTCTCCTAAACCTATGTAAAATAGTAATTGTGACTGTGAATAGACAGTTTTAACTTTCATCATTAACTTCTAGGCCATTGGAATTTATTATTGTATATAATCATGTGACGGTAACATGCTTTGATTTCTATATTTAATAATAATTATTATTGTTATTATAGAATAATTATATACAATTATAGAAAACCTAAAGTTTTGCAAAATACTTTGCAAATATTATCTCTTTTATTTTCACAACAGCCCTGGAAGATTGATCCTATAATTATTCTTATTTTTACAGATGAGGAAGCAAAGTTAGGCAGATACTACATGACTTGCCTAGAGTCATAAAGCTAGTAAAGTGTTTAAAGTCATATCTGAACTCATTTTCTATCTACTTCACCACCTAGCTGCCCATCATCATCATCATCATCATCATCATCATCATCATCAAAGCTGTCCTTGATATTTTTTTTTCTGTTTTATAAACAAATGCTTTATTAACTTCTGTTTTACATCATTCATTTCCGCCAGATTTTGAGTTACAATCATTTTCCCCCCATTATTCCCCTACCCAACCTCCCAGAATAGTAGTCCCACAAGATATCGCTTCTTCCAATCTGCTCTCTCCCATACCTTCTCCCATACCCCCATCGACTTTTCCATTAGAGGAAGGTGAATCTTTGTGTCCCAATGCCTGCACATCTTATCTCCCTATTACAAGCAAAAGAGTATTAATAATAGTATTTATATATGTTTGAAACATTTAATGTTACGACCTCGAATTTCAGATCCATTTCCTTCCTCCCTTGTCACCCATTCCTTCTTGGAGATAAGTAATTCAGTATATGTTGTACATGTCTAGCTATGCAAAACATTATCATAGTAGATATATTGTACAAGGCTGCTTATAATTCCCTCCCACTCATCCCATCCCCACCTGGTCCATTCCCTACTTGATCCTGTCCCTCTTCTATAGTGGGTACTTCCAACCTCCCCTCCCCCCAAGGATGCCCTCCCATCCATCATCCCTCCTCTCATCCCCCTACCCCCTACCCTGCTGCAGGTTGAGATATCCCATTTAGTATGTATGTCATTTTCTCCCTGAACCAAATTCAATGTGAATGTGGTTTTGCCTTTTTAGCCTTCCTTATTCTCCCCCTCCTTTGCAACCACTTCCCCTTGCTTCTTCTACATGGGATAGTTTACCCAGCCCTGTCTCTCCCCATCTCCTCTTGACACTTTTGTCTCTCACCTCATAATTTCATCCCTTGAGTATTCTCCCTTCCCAACAAATTCAACCTATGCCCTCTATCCATATATAACTGTAACCATATACACACACATTCACATATGTATTCATATGACCACACCCCCTTCTTCCATTATTTTCATAGTGAGAAAGATATCACCAGTCACAGATATTGCTTTTCCATATAGAAATGTAAATAGTTCAACTTTGATAAGTTCCTTTTGATTTCTTTTCCCTGATTACCTTCTCAGGCATCTCTTACTTCTTGCGTCTGGATGTCAAATTTTCTATTCAACTCTGGTTTTTCCTCAAGAATGCTTGAAAGTCCTCTATTCCACTGAATGACCATATTTTCCCTGAAACAAAATACTCAGTTTTTCTGGGTAGGTGACCCTTGGGTTCATTCTCAGTTCTTTTGCCCTCTGGAATATCATATTCCATGCCCTTTGATCCCTCAGTGTAGAAGCTGCCAGGTCCTGGGCTATTCTGATTGTGTTTCCACAATATCGAAATTGTTTCTTCCTGGCTGCTTGTAGTATTTTCTCCTTGATCTGGGGATTCTGGAACCTGGCTATAATATTTCTGGAAGTTTTCTTTTTGGGATCTTTTTCAGGAGGTGATCGGTGGATTCTTTCAACCTCTATTTTGCCCTCTGGATCTAAAACATCAGGGCAGTTTTCCTTGAGAATTTCTTGAAGGTGATTTCTAGGTTCTTTCTTTGATCATGGCTTTCAGGTAGTCCAATAATTTTTAAATTGTCTCTCCTGGATCTATTTTCCAGGTCAGTGGTTTTTCCCATGAGATATTTTACATTGCCTTCTAATCTTTTGTTTGTTTGGATCTGCTTAACAGCATCTTGATTTCTCATAAAGTCATTAGGTTCCATTTGCTCCAGTCTAACTCTGAAGGAATGAATCTCCTCAGTGAACTTTTGAGATTCTTTTTCCATCTGGCAAATTCGACTTTTTAAGGCATTCTTCTCCTCAGTGCCCTTTTGGGCCTCTTTGCCATTTGAGCTAGTCTATTTTTTAAGGTGTTGTTTTCCTCAGTCAGGCTGTTGACCTCATTTCATACTTTTCCTGCATCCTTCTCATTTCTCTTTCTAATTTTTCCTCCACTTCTCTTATTTGATTTTTAAAGTCCTTCTTAAGGTCCTCTATGGCCTGCAACCCACTCATGTTTTCCCCTGGGGCTTCTGGAGCAGGACTTCTGACCTCACAGTCCTTTTCCCGCTCTATGCCCCCAAAATAGGAGTCTAGGGTTGCATTTTTCTGTTTTCTTTGCCTTGGCATGTTGCCACTTAATTGCTTGACTTTTGGGCTTGTTGCCACACTATGGCTTTAAGGCCAGCTAGAGGAATTTTCGTCCCGAACGTGTGGGGGCAACTTCCGTTTCTGGCAAGCTATAAACCCACCCACAACTTCCACCCTAGATCACAATCCAGATCCAGGGAGGTTAAAGCAAGAGCGATTACCCCCCCAGACTGATCGCTGGATCTCCCCACAATTTGTAGGCTGGGAGCCGGAAATGCCTCTGAAAACTACACAGTGGCGTGTCTCCTCAGCAGCTTCTAGCCCCCAGGGGAGGGAGCTGACGCATTCCCCAAATACAGGTCCCAAAGTTCATAGGACACTAACCTCTTACTTTGTCCTAGGCAAGTCTATGTTGATAATTCTGGCGTCTCCACAGTTCCTGGTGTTCTGGGGTTCCTCCAGCCGGCTGCTGGCCCTGCCGCCCTGGGGCTAAAACCTCGGCTCACGTGGACCTGGGCTCGGCTCGGCTCCTGCACTCTGCGCGCTGCCAGCTCCCAGACCACTGCGCTGGTCCTTCCTGCAGGGTGCTGGGCTGTCCTCAGCGGGAGGTTAGCTTCTCTGTGTTGTTCTGTGGGTGCTGGGGCTCCAGAAGTTGTTCACAGTCCTTTTTTACATAGTTTGTGGGGAATCTGGGGGCAGAGAGGCTTGGAAGAGCTGTTTCTACTCTGCCATCTTGGCTCCGCCCCCCTGTCCTTGATATTTTAAAAAATAAATGCACATTGATTTTCATTCAAGACTTTATCTACATCTATTTAATTATATAATATTGTTTTATTTACTGCTGCAATGTATTATATTCATTTTTCCTATTAACTAGATATTCTTGTGTTCAATTAGACTCATAGATTTAGAGGTAGAATGAACCTCAGAGACCATCTAATTCAGCCCCTTCATTTCACAGGTGAGTAAGGCCCTTGATAGGAAAGACTTCTTCTTTGTATATCCCACAACAGTTAACACAATATCTTATGCAGTAGGTAATATACAAATTGTACACTGAATGAGTGAATCAGGGGCTCACATCAGAAGCTTAAGGGGAGTTACAAAGCAAATGCTCTTTAAATGTTGAGTATACAAAGTGCTCTCTCTCTCTCTCACACACACACATATACACACATATACATACACACACACACTCACGTTAAAAAGAATTTCCTCCTGTATTCCTTTCACAAGCAGCACTCTAAGCATATTTATGTTACTTCCACTATCAGGGTATAGTTTTCTCATCTTTAAAATATATTAAGTCACGGATTCTTGATGTTGGGACTTTGGGCCTTAGATTAATTCCAGGGGGGTTGTTTTTTTTAGAATTGGTTTTATTTATATTTATTTTTTGCATTTTAAAACATTATGCTGAAGAGCCCATGGTGCACAAAAAAGATTAATAATCCCTGTATTAGCCAACCTTTAAGGACCCTTCCAATTCTAAATCTTTACTTCTATGATTCAGAAGGTACCTCCTTCCAGATCTAATGTTCTACAGTTCCATGATTCTAAGTGTCTCTTTACTGATTAGTAATAGATCACTGGAGAGAAACTGGGTTAGAGTGGGAGGAATAAAGATAATGAAATCATAACAGAATAATGAGAAGGCAGGATTTAATATTTCTAATTTGTGAAAGTGAGATGTGTACACAATGCTCAATATAGGGCTTTGTCCATAGTAGGCCCTTAAAAAGTGTTTTGGTTGAATTGAGTATTTTGGGGACACATCTTTGCACAAGGCAAATTTGCAAGCATAAATCTTAATCTCATTGTATAAATTCCGACACTTCTACACAGTTTACCCAGAATAGAATTCAATAGAATATGCATCTCTATAATTTTAGAATGAGTGACATGATGGTCTTGCTAAGGTTATTGAGTTATCACTTCTTTAAGTGTAGAAGTCATGTGTACTAACCCAACAGAAGCTGTCTAACCATGTAGGGATCACAAGATTACAAAGTGGAATTTACCTTACCTACTTGGACTCATTTCTGACAAAGGAAGAAATTGAGTCCCAAATTTTCAAAATAACTCGGTTATATTATAGCAAGTCTAATGTTCTTTTTACTCTTCCACACTGGATGATAGAGGGATGGATGTTTTAAGTGGTATTAAAGATCTTGGTAGGGTTTGGTAGATGGAAAAACAACTGCTGTTTCATAGCCAAAAACTGGCCTATAAATGAAAGCCTTAGCCCAAGCCCTGAATCTGATACGTATTGGCTGGTGTAACTTTGGGTTGGTTATTTAACCCATTAGCATTCCAAACAGCTCTCTAAAACTGTCATTTGCAGGGAAAGTTCCTATCTCCATTGGTAGAGGGAGTTTCTGCACATGGGAATTTCCTAAACCAGTGAAATCTAATTCCTATGCCAGAAACGAAATGTTTTCTTACACCTTCCAATTCTAAGATTCTATGATTTAATTAATTTTATCTCCCTCTGCCATCCCAGTCAGTGCCTAGTATAGGACTATACTCACAAATTGCATTCAGTGAATATCACCAAAGGATTATCACTTTTCTCCCTTCTCTGTAATTGGGAGAATGTCAGAGAAGTAGAAAGTTTTAGCTTGCTTCCCGTGAACATAACTTATATGCCTGGCTGTTCTTTCACTATAACAATTGTATAAACAGGTTCTCCAAACAGGTCAGACCCTTATTAATGGAATGTTACCTGTCAACTGTCAAAGCTGGTAACATAAACACAGTCACTGAAACAAATACCACCCCCTTTGGTATGAGCGACTAAATTTGCCTCAAGGGATGAAAAAAGAATAGGCTTCAGTTAAAAGTAGACATTTCCCAATTAAGAAACATAGTTCCTCTGTTCTCTGAGAATACTTCTGAATGTGCTATAGCAGAGTTCATTGCCCCCAAAGTTGGAAGCCATGGAGTGTTAGAAATGGTTACTTATTGGATTATTAGTCTTATCCCCACTGACCATGTAGAAATGTTCCATTGAGATTTATAGCTTTTTTTTTCTATACCAAAGAACTAGTGGGGGAAAAAAAGAGTGCACGTCAATTAGGGGATGTTCTAAATATATATATATATATATTTCCAAGTGGAATGTATATAAATGTAATTGAATATTATTACACAGTAAGAATATGACAGATTCAGAGAAACCTGAGAAGGCTTATGTGAATTGATATGAAGTAAATCAACCAAAACAAGGAGTACAGTTTATTCAATGACTACAATAACACAAAGGAAAACAACTTTGAAAGACTTAAGGACTCAGAAGGCTGCCAATGAACCATATATCCCTGCTTTTGGTGGAAAGGTGATGAACTACAAGAGCAGAATAAGGCATGCATTCTCAGACATGGTCAATGTATTGATTTATTTTACTTGCCTTTACTTATTTGGTACAAGGGAAGACATATATTTTAGAGAGGGTATAGATAATGAGAGTAATTCTTAAAAAAGAAAGAAATTAGTATCAATGAGATATTTAAAATACATAATAGAGCAGAAGGAAGTTCAGAAGAGAATACAGATGAACAAAGTAAATTTGTTTCTACCATTTTGATTTTAATATACACTTTTTAAAAAGTACATGTAAGTTCATACTTTAATAAACAATTTATTTTTCTTTGAATAATGAAATATTCATTTTTCCTGATGTTTAAATACATAATAAAAATGAAATGTATATTTTAAATAGTTAATATGTATAATTCTAAATTTTACAAATTAGTTTGCATACATTATCATATTTAATCCTCACCAAAACTGTGTTAGGTAAGTCTAACTATTCCTTCCCATTTAGAGAAACTGAGGCTCAGAAAGGTTAAGAAATTTGCCCAAATCACATAGCTAGTAAATATTGGAAATAGAATTTGAACTTGGGTTTCCTATCTAATTTTTAAACCAATTTGCACTAATGTGAGAGTGATATAAAAAAACTTTCATGGGGGTATTTTTTACTTTTCAAGGTATGATTGTTAAACTACATAACAAAATAAACTTTGGTTTGTTTGAAGATATAGTTTGAGGCAGAGAATCTCACCATATCACATCATACCATACCATTTTTGACCATACCATATGGATCATAATTCATTGTGCATATGCACATGGTCAGTTCATAGGTACACAGAAGTAAAAAAAAATTAAAATTAATTGAATTAACCCAGTATCAAACAAATTTATCTTCTCTCCTGGACAATGTCTTGGGTCTGGATTTTGAGATGAGCTCTTCATATTCTATTTGGCTATTGGACTTGGAGTCATAAAAGTTGTGTCTGAATCCTGGCTCTACCAGTTACTATCTAGGTGACCTTAGGCACTTGGATAAATCCTCTCTGGACCTCTATCATGCTCTTCAAAACTAGAGGGAACAGACCAAGTTCCCTTCCAACTTAAACTCCGTTATTCAAATGGAATCTGTCCCCGTGTCTTACTTTTCATTGTCCTAGATAAAGGTAAAAGCAGTCAAGAGAGACAGCTAGCTCTGAGTCCTTGATGAGGGCTTCTTTTTTGGTCATCTCTTTTTCCTCTGAACTAACAAGCTCTTTATTCCATGACTTCTTGGTTCCTTTTCTAGGTACCTCAAATGCAAGAGGAGCATATTGGTGTAGTATACATACATGAAACTAAGTAGAGATCTGAGAATTATCCAACAGGGACCCAACTTTGTCCATTGTGTTGCCTATTTCAGTCAAACCTTCATCCTCAAAATAAGTGGAGGGACATTGTAGTACACTGAGAGAAGCTCTAAACCTGAAGCCCAGAAATATTGATTCAAATCCTGGTGCTGTTACTTACTATGGGGCCTTGGGGAATCATATCTATGAGCCTTAGTTTTCTCACATGTTAAATGAGAGGGTTTGAACTAAATGATCTCTAAGGCCTATCCAAGCCTTAAGTATGTGATTCTTTAAGAATGTTCCAGTTAAATTCCATACCTCCTTGGCAGAATTGCAAAGACCTTTTCTGCTAGTGAATGTCTAAATGTTTTGACTTTGACTTTTGGCAAGAGGACCTGGTCTAGTTCACCTCTAGTGTCCCTCAAAATGCATTAATATCTTGATCCCTACCCCTCTAATGGCTTTTGCTTTTCTCTTCTGACTTTTATGACAGGGTATTCAGATCAGTCAGCCTTTCAATTAATGGTGCTGTGGAAAGAGCACTCAACTTGGAGTCAAGGGACCTGGCTTTAAATTCTGGCTTTTAGTTCCCAAGTAACATTGGGCAAATCTCTTCTCCTCTCCAAAGTAGATAAAAAATCTTTAAGGTCCCTCCCAGCCCTAAATCCTGTGATCTTATAACCCTCTTACTCCAGACTTTTTTCATCTCCTATCAAGTATCATTAACTTCCTTTAGCATCCTTCCTCCTGGGCTGCAGAGTACTTGCTGTAAATTGAAGACATGCCAAACTATTAATCTGGAGAAATCAGTTTCTGCAAAAGGACATTATCAACCAAAAAATGTGATTCCTGTTTCATGCATTCAGAGCCAAATACCTAAGGTGACAAGTCTGGAAAGCATAAACTACAGTGTCTCTTATAAGTATGGTAGATGGTGAGAGCTCAGACTGAAGAATTAGGCCTGTTTTCCAGTGCCAACCCTCACTAACCTTGAACAAGGTGCTTCCTCTCTCTGGGCCTATTTCCTTATCTGTTGGATGAGAGACCAGATCATATCTAAAGTTCCTTCCTTCCATCTCCTACATTCTGTGATTTTTAAATCACATTCCACAAGAGGCAGAAAATCTTAGACACCTGGTAAAGGAATATTTCTCAGCTTATGCATTTCTGTAGTTGAATTTTATGCTCATATTTATCTTGTCAGCCTTGCTTGTTTCAGATTTGGTTGCTCTTACTATATCTCTTTCATTCTTAGTAATAAAAAGGAACTGAATAAAGATTTGAAGGCTTATTTCTTTCTATATTTGGATGGGCATTATGTCAACTTTATTTTTCCTAAATCCTTTAGTCTTATGGTTATCTTACTCTGAATTTATCAACTCATGTCTTACTTTCTGGCACAGTGTTCTGTTCCTAAAAATCAGAGGACCTGGGTTACTCTGAACTTATTGTGGAGTCCAGACTTTTAAAAGGGGCATCTGGGTAGTATGCTTGGATACAGTGTACTTCAGATAGAGCACTAGCCTTGGAATCAGGAAGACTCATCTTCCTGAGTTCAAATCTGGCCTCAGCCATTTCCTAACTGTGTAACCCTGGGCAAGTCACATTTTATCTCAGTTCCTCATCTGAAAAAATGGTCTGGAGAAGGAAATGACAAACCACTCCAGTATCTGCCAACAAAACCTCATATGGGGTCATGAAGAGTTGGGTCATGACTGAAATGACTCAACAACAAAATCTTTCAAAGTGGAACCCAATATTTGGAAGATTGCTATTTGTTGAATTTAGCATGGTTTCCTCACAAGCTGTGTGGCTGTGTGATACTGTAGAATCACGGAATGCCAGAGTTGGGAAGGTACTTAATATTCACCAATCCAACACAAACCTGACCCAGGATATCCATTGTAACAACTCCAATAAGGTGTTCACCTAGCTACTGTCTGAAGACTTTCAGTGATGAAATCAGTACTTCCAAAGGCAACTCATTTTACTTGATGATAAAAATGTTAAGAAATTTTTCCATATATCATACCAAAATATACCTCTGTATAATAGGACTTTTACCCCTGGTGTTCTTAGTTCTTCTCTGTGGTGAACAAAAATAGCAAATGTAATAATGATAAAAATAATGGTGTGAAGATAGGTAAGGTCATATTTGTAAAGCCAGCATTTAGCACAGTTCTTGGTACATAGTAGGTACTATATAAATATTAACTCTTATCATTATTAATAATAATAGTAACAACTAGGATTTACAGAGCACCTTAAAGTTTACTAAATTCTTTATAAATGTCTTCTTATTATAGCCTTACAACAATCCTGGGTGCTATTGTTATTATTTTTTTTTTTTTGCTTTTTGGAGGGCAATTGGCATTAAGTGACTTGCCCAAGGTCACAAGCTAGTTTTTGTGTTAAGTATCTGAGGCCCAGATTTGAACTCCAGTCCTCCTGACTCCTGGGTCAGTGCTCTATTCACTGAGCCACCTAGCCACCCCCCTGGGTGCTATTATTATCCTCATTTTACAGATGAAGAAACTGAGGACAGAGGTTAATTAAATTGTGTCTGAGATTGTGTCTAGCAAGTGTCTGATACTGGCATTGAGCTCATCCTTTTGCCTCAAGGTCTAGCACTTGAACCACTGTACCATCTAGCTGCCCCAGTTGACAATAATCCCTAACTTTTATGGAATACTTTAAAGATTGCGAAGTTCTTAACCTGACCCAACCCTCACAATTCTGGAGCTCCCAATGATGAACTCCTTCTACCAATGCAGACTAGCACCTACTTTGAAACATTTACTTTTAGGGAGTTCCCCGGGCCATTAAGAGATCAAATGACTTGCCCTGACACTATATAGCCAGCAGTTATCAGAATTGGGTCTTTAATCCAGGTATTCCTGGCTAGTGGTATGCTCTATTCACTAGATGGCCCTCCCTCTCCCTTTGCACTTTCTCACATATTCCTTCCTTATCATATCAAAGAGGAGGAGCACAGTGTAATAACAACTATAGCTAATAAGTTAACATTTATATAAGTATTCAAAGTACTCAAAAAATGTCTCATTTGATCTCCACAACAACACTAGGAGGTAGGGGCTATTTTTACTCCCATTTGACAAATGAGGAAACTAAAGCAGACTTGTTTAAGTGACTTGCCCAGAATCACACATCTAGTAAGTGCTGGAGGTTGGATTTGAACTCAAGTCTTCCTGACACCAAATCCAGCACTAGATCCACTGCTCTACCTACTCATAGTGGAAACAGAGAGGACTTTGGAAACAGTAAAATCTAAGTTCGGTTTTCATAACTGACACACAATGGCACCTTGATGCTGGACAAGTAATTTGATCTTAGTGCTCTAGGTAGATCTTCATCACTTACAAAGACAGCACCAAGGTGTACTGATGGAGGAAGTTACCTTATCCAGGAGTTCCCTATATAAATGAAATGAAAGGTCCAGTCCCTATCTCTTAACAACTTCCTGGTCCCTGGTGACATATTTACATATTAATACAAGTCTTCTAGAGACAATGTCTTCACCTAAAGAACTTAATCAACTTCTAGAAATTTCAGATTTTAAGTATCATACCAGAGTATGATTAGCATTGATTAGCACATGGTTGGCCAACCCCACCCAAGCCTGGCAATTTGGCTACCAGGGAAGCATCTGACTAATATAAACATTCAAGCTATTGAGAAGTTGAATGCCTGAGCTATAGAAAGTTCTAAAAGCACTGGTCAAGTACCATAGACAAGGTAGACAAAAGGGTCTGGGAAAATATCTGTGGTACAAATGAAGAGGCAGGTGCTATGAATCCAAACAGGCAAGATGCTATATCTGAACTCTCAAAAATGCCACTAGGGTAAAGAGGCAGTGTCTCAAACACTCAGCACATCTAAATTGCAGCTGAGGTTGTCTCTAGAGGGCATTATCATCTTGCACTCAGCTCTTACCAGCAAATTTTCATCTGCTCCACCCTCCACCACCCAACATGTGGGACTAGTATCTAGCATTGGCCATAGAACACCAGACACTAAAGAAAGATACATGGTCACTCATGCATTCCTTGCTTCTCCCCAGCTATCTCCTTGCTTGTTAGCACCTAGTGGGGATAGATTTAGGAATACATAAATATCAGGGAGATTTCTCCTCAGAAAATCCAGATAATCCAACAATAGCAGCAACATTCCCAAGTCTGGGGGGCTTCCACTGTGCCTGACTCACTGCAAGCATTATCAACCAACTAAAGGAATAAAAGTTGGCTGGGCTAGGTAATCTGGCACCTGTAAGCAGCCCTTTCTCCTTAACAGTCCTTAAATATGCAGCTACTTTTGTATACTTTTGCAGTGTCAGCATGACCCAACTGGGCTAGCTCTACAATTGCTTCACCAAAGCAACTACTATTCCTGTTCATAAAGGTGCTCTATACTTTAGTCATGCTAAAAACAAGTTGTCAAATCCAGCAAATTCACCTCAGTTAGAAAAATGCAGACTGGTACCACATGCAGGGATTACAAAGGACTTTTTACATAGAAACCTTAAAAATATTTTTGTTTTGTTCCCAATAAATAAATCAGTCTAAGCATGGAAAATCCAAAGTTTGGGAAATCAAAGAGTCACCAAAATCAATACTAGCAACAGGAGATACTAAATGAGAGCAGTCCTGTTGGAGGGCTTATTTTGCCTATTATACAGACTAATAAAGTCCTAGAATTTCAGATCTTGAAGGAAATTTAGATATGATTAAGTCCAATCTATTCATTTTATATGAGGACCAGAGTAGTCAAGAGACTTATCCAAGAAATATGGATCCACAAAGTGTTCATTGGGGTGGCTAGGTGGTGCAGTGAGTAAGAGCACCAGCCTGGAGTTGGGATGACTCGGGATCGGATCCAGCCTCAGAAAATGAGCACCCACACATAAAAAATGACTGGCTGTGTAACCTTGAGCAAGTTACTTAACCCCAATTGCTTAAAAACAAAAAACCAAAGTGTTCATTGTAGCAGTAAGTCAGATGCCTGCAAAAAGAATCCTATTCCTGATTGACGATGTAGGGGCAGAAGTATAGGGAAGGGAAGGACACAGGCATTTATTAAGCTCTTACTGTGTTCCAGATACTAGGCTAAGAACTTTACAAATATTTCATTTGATCCCCACAACAACCTTGTGGGGATCAAATGTGAGGTAGGTGCTATTATCATCCACATTTTATAGTTGAGGAAACTGAGGAAGACAGAGTTTTTTTCCTTGAAGTGACTAGCCCAGGGTCATAGAGATAGTAATAATCTGTGGCCACATTTGAACTCAGGTCTTCTTGACTCTATGTCCATTGCTCTATTCACAATGCCACCTAGTTGCCTTTAATTCTTTTATGAGAATTGCCAGGCATTTCTGAAAATGTGGTAAGCTAATGAGGAGCTAGAGGAATAGAAAACAAGGGTTCTTTTCTCAGTTTTGAATATTCATTGCACTAGCCCACACTCTCTCCTCCATAGCAGACCCTTTGCTTTACTGATCCAGATAGGAGATATATATATATATATATATATATATATATATATATATATATATATATATATATATATATACTTATAAAAGGAGAGGAGGTTGAAGGGAAGTGTGTATCTGTGTGCTACTTAGCAAAGTTGAGTTAACAGTTATTTTTTCACCAGGTAAATCGGATTAGAAAAGGAGGGGAGGCAGCTCAGAAGCTGCTTGGAGTAGGCAAGAACATCAAAGGGCAGAACCTCAGGAAAACTGTGCCACATAATCGACGACCAACTGGAGCCTTGGGGATTAAAATACCAAAGAATCTAAGAATTGAACCAATCACATAGGGAGCAATCAAAGATGAAAAATGCTCTAAACCAGTGGTGTCGAACTCAGATAGAACCAGGGCCCAGTAAACCAAGAATCCCTCTAGGCTGCATATTTACTTAGAAAATCACATATTAGCATACCCATATTCTACTGTATTTTTATTTATTTTGTTGAATATTTCATATTTACATTTTAATCTGGTTCTAAGACACTCAGGAATGTTTCAGGCTTCCCACTGGAGGTGTGTTTGACACCTCTGCTCAAAATCATTAATTATGAGAGAAATGTGAATGAAAGCAACTCTGAGTACTAGAGAAATATGAGACTAGAAAAATGATAAAAGAGTAGAATTACAAATATTATAGGAGCTTTGGGAAAACAAAGAAATTAGTGCACAGTTGGTGAAGCTGTGAACTGGCCTGGCCATTCTGGAAAACAATTTGGAATTGTGCCCAGAAAGTCACCAAAATATACATACCCTTAATGTAGCTACCAACAATAGGCCTATATCCCCCACAAAGACATCAAAGAAGAAAAGCATCTATAGCTACAAAAATATTTATATCAGATCTTTTTGTGGTGAACAAAAATTGGAAACTAAGGTGGCATCTTTCTACTGCGAAATAACTAAAATGCATAGTATATAAATATAACAAAAATTTAGTACCGGAAGAAATGATGATGTGAACATTTTCAAAGGAAACTGGGAAAATCTTTATGAACTAATGTAGAATGTACTGAGCAGAACCAAGAGAACAATTTATACAATGATACCAATAGTATAAAGAAAAAAATTTTTGCAAGACTTGAGAACTCTGATCAATAAAATTTTCAACCACAGACCTCAAAAAACAAAGATGAAACATGCTGCTCACCTCCTGAAAGATAGGTACTAAACTTAAAAGGCATAAGGCAATATATTTTTGACATGACTAATCTGGGATTTATTTTACTGTACTGCAGCTGTGTACACAGAGTTTCATTTTTAAAAAGGTTTTGTCTGTTTGTTTATGTTAGCAGGAGGGAGAGAATAAGAAAAAAATAACTGATAGGTAAAAATAAAAATAATTAAATTTATAAAAATAATCAAGGGGGTAATAAGAGATCAGTATAAGCAATTCTAAATCTAAAAAGTAAATCAGCTCTGAGTCCAGGAGATCAGTCCAAGAGAGCAAGGACTTACAGGCATAGCTCAGAGATATTGTGGGTTCTAGACTAACATAAAACAGCTAATATCACAATAAAGTGAGTCATATGAAATTTTTGGTTTTCTACTCTATATAAAAGTTATGTTTACACTATATTATAACTTATTAAGTGTGCAATAGTATTATCTCTAAAAAATGTACATACCTTAATTAAAAATACTTCATTGCTTAAAAAAAAAATGCTAACCATCATCTAAGCTTTCATCCAGTTGTAATTTTTTTTTTTTTTTTGTTGGTGGAGGGTCTTACCTCCATGTTGATGGCTGCTAACTGATTGGGGCAGTGGTTGCTGAAGGTTGGGGTGACTGCGGCAATTTCTCAAAATAAGACAGCAATGAAATTTGGTGCATTGATTGACTCTTCCTTTCACTTGGATTTGACTGTAGTGGATAGAGTAACAGGCTTAGAGTTGGGAGATCTTGGTTTGATTTCAACAGTTGACATTTACTAATTATGTGATTGTAAGTCTTAATCTTTCTAAGCCTGTTTTCTCATCTGTAAAATGGGTTAAATACATCTATATATTTTACTTCAAATGCAATGTGGGTAAAGTGTTATAATAAACTTAGAGTGGGGCAGAGACAAGATGGCAGAGTAGAAACAGCATTTCCAAGGTGCTCTCCCACCAGACCACATCCAAACCATGTAAAAGGGGACTCTGAACAACTTCTGGAGCCCCAGCACCCACAGAACACCAGCAATTGTGGCGATTCCAGAATTATCAACACAGACATGCCTAGGACAAAGTAAGAGGTTAGTGCCCTATGGACTTTGGAACCATTATTTGGGGAATTTGTCGGCTTCCTACCTGGGGGCTAAAGCCACTGAGGAGACACAGCAAACACTTGCCATTTTGCAGCTTCAGTGGCAGCATCAACTCCTGGCCTACAAACTGTAGGGAGATCCAGCAATAAGTCTTGGAGATTAATCGCTCTTGCTTTAACCTGTTTGGATCTGGATTGTGATCTGGGCAAAGGTCTAGAGTGGGTATCCAATTTGCCAGAACCAGAAGTTGTGAAGACCCCAATGTTTGGGATGGAAGTTCCCCTGTCTGGTGGCAGTCCTACTGTGACAACAAGCCCAAAAGTTGAGTAATTAAGTGGCAACATGCCTAGGCAAAGGAAACAAAATAAACAGAAAAATACAATGTTAGACTCCTATTTTGGGGGCAAAGAGGATTGAAGCAGGGAACAGGAGGAGGACTGTGAGGTCAGAAATCCTGCTCCAAAAGCCCCAAAGGAAAATATGAGTGGGTTACAGGCCATAGAGGACCTTAAGAAGCAGATAAGAGAAGTAGAGGAAAATTTGGGAAGAGAAATGAGAAGGATGCAGGAAAAGAATGAAATGAGAGTCAATAGCCTGACTGAGGAAAATAACACCCTAAAAAACAGACTAACTCAAATGGCAAAGGAGGCCCAAAAGGGCAACGAGGAAAAGAATGCCTTAAAAAGCCAAATTTGCCAGATGGCAAAAGAATCTCAAAAGCTCACTGAAGAGATTCATTCCTTCAGAGTTAGACTGGAGCAAATGGAAGCTAATGACTTTATGAAAAATCAAGATGCTGTTAAACAGATCCAAACAAATGAAAGAATAGAAGGCAATGTGAAATATCTCATGGGAAAAACCACTGACCTGGAAAATAGATACAGGAGAGATAATTCAAAAAATTATTGGACTACCTGAAAGCCATGATCAAAGAAAGAACCCAGAAATCACCCTTCAAGAAATTATCAAGGAAAATTTCCCTGATGTTTTAGACCCAGAGGGCAAAATAGAGGTTGAAAGAATCCACCCATCACCTCCTGAAAAAGATCCCAAAAAGAAAACTCCCAGGAATATTATAGCCAGGTTCCAGAATTCCCAGATCAAGGAGAAAATACTACAAGCAGCCAGGAAGAAACAATTTCAATATTGTGGAAACACAATCAGAATAGCACAGGACTGGCAGTTTCTACACTGAGGGATCAAAGGGCATGGAATATGATATTCTAGAGGGCAAAAGAGCTGGGATTGAAGCCAAGGGTCACCTACCCAGCAAAACTGAGTATCTTGTTTCAGGGGAAAATATGGTCATTCAGTGGAATAAAGGACTTTCAAGCATTCTTGAGGAAAAAACAAAGAGTTGAAAAGAAAATTTGACATCCAGTCACAAGAAGCAAGAGATGCCTGAAAAGGTAATCAGGGAAAAGAAATCAAAAGGAACTTATCAAAGCTGAATTATTTACATTCCTACATGGAAAAACAATAACTGTGACTGATGAAACCATTCTCAGTATGAAAATAATGGAAGAAGGGTATATGGGCATATGAATACATATGTGAATGTGTGTATATATGTTTACAGTTATACATAGATAGAGGGCACAGGTTGAATTTGGTGGGAAGGGATGATACTTAAGGGGTTAAGTTATGAGATGAGAGAGGAAAGTGGCAAGAGGAGATGGGGAGAGACAGGGTAGGGTAAACTATCTCATACAGAAGAAGCAAGGGGAAGTGGCTGCAGGGGAGGGGAAGAACACAAAGGCAAAAAGGCAAAACCATATTCCCATTGAATCTGGCTCAAGAAAAGAATGACATCCATACTAAGTGGGATATCTTACCCTGTGGAGAGTAGGGGGAAGGGGGATGAGAGGGGGGATGATGGAGGGGAGGGCATTTTAGGGGGAGGGGAGGTTGGAAGTACCCACTTTCAAAGAGGGACAGGATCAAAGTAGGGAATGGACCAGGTGGGGGGTGGGATGGGTGGGAGGGAATTATAAGCAGCCTTTTACAATATATCTACTATGGTAATGTTTTGCATAGCTAGACATGTACAACACATACTGAATTGCTTATCTTCCCAGAAGGAATGGGTGACAAGGGAGGAAGGGAATGGATCTGAAATTCAAGATTTTAAAATTAAATGTTTCAAATATATATAAATACTATTATTAATACTATTTTGCATGTAATTGGGAGATAAAATGTTCAGGCATTGGGGCACAGAGACTCACCTCGCCCTAATGGTAAAGTCGAAGGGGGTATGGGAGAAGATATGGGAGAGAGCAGATTGAATGAGTGGATATCTAATGGGACTGCTATTCTGTGGTGGTGGGTAGGGGAAAATGGGGAAAAATTGCAACTCAAAATCTGGCAGAAATGAATGATGTAAACATAGAAATTAATAAAGCATTTGTTTAAAAAAATAAAAAATAAACTTAGAGCTCAATGTCAGCTGTTCCTAACCTGGCTGAATGATCATAAAACATATCAGTTGCATAGATTGGACTTAGGAAGCCATCAAATTCATATGGTATGTCTTAAGCTTTATTTTTATGCTTAGGCTTGTATCCCCTACTACCCAGATTCTCTTGTTCCTACTGTGTAATGGCTTTGTTTCAGTTATTCAAGTATTTAGCACCTTGTTTCAGTTCTTCAATTGCCTTTGATCCCCATCAATGATTTGAAGATGGGAGAAACTTGCTGACACAACAGGAAGGGTGGAACAGGAAGGAGAACCACCATATAAAAGCAGGAGCACAAACTGGAACAGAGCAGAACTGAGAACACTTGTGTTGTCCAGCGCTCTGTTTGTCTGTTCTGTTTTGATTTGTGTTTGTGTTACTCTGACAGACAGAAGTATTCTGTCTGTTGATTTGTATACTTTGTCAAACAGAAGCCTTCTCTCTATTGTTTGTATTACTGTCAGATAGGACTTTTATCTGTTGATTGTGTTACTTTATCAGAGAGAAGCATTCTATCTGTTGATTGTGTTACTTTGTCAGAGAGATGCACACTGTCTGTTGACTTGTGTTGATTTCACAGGCAGGAAGTGAATTGAGATTATAGTGCCGGCAATGTATATCAATGTTGTTGTGGTTGTGTTAAGCTTTGTCTTCCCAGAAACCAAAAGAAGAGGGGCTTGAGATAGACTGGTCACTGTGAGCTTCAATATGGAGTGGGAACTGGATGAGGATCTGGACCAGGAGCTGAGAGCTGCCTACATGTGAATTCAGGTGATTTGGTTGAGTGAATTAAGGCAAGAGCTGGAAGCATGAAAGAACCATGGAATTTGGAAGCCAGCCTTGAGCCTAGATGAAAAGACCTTTCCTTGGGTTCTTAGTGCTGACTGACAAGATCATGATTTACTGTGACCTAGAGGTGGGAGGACTTTGTACCCCTTAAGGATGATTGAAAGCTAGTCTCCAAACAAGATGAAAGAAGACCTTCTGACTAAGGAGATTTAGACATTGTGACCTACGGGAGGGAGACCTTTATACTTTGTATCCCTTAAGGATGCTTGCTCCTTAAGGATGATTGAGTAAAGGACTTACTAAATGATATCTTTTGTTTAAGAATATGGGACCACTTTAGTGATAAGTTGTTATGTTTTATAATTTTGAATGCTTTACTTTGGTTTCTGTGAATGTTTTGCTTTAGTTTACTGCTAAATAGAGAGTTCACTATACTATGTGATCAGAACCTTAGAGCTATTCACAGCAGCAGTCCTCTGGAGAGCTGCTTGAGCTTGGCTTTACATACTCTCACTCACCTTCCTTCTCAAATAAAGCTAGCTTGTACCACCCCCTACCTCCCTGCCTCTTTCATCAGCTTCTGCTTTGATTCTCTGTCTTAGAAACACTCTGAAAGGCCATCCCAGAAAAAAAAATTCACTGAATCATTTTGGAGACAGATTTATTGACACTTATGACAGGTCTTGAAGAAGTCAGGAAGCCCTTGCTTGGGATGAAGGATGATGGGATATACATTGCTTCTCTTCTTTATACAGTGAATACTATCCTGATATTCTGTAATAGTAGAATTTACTGATTTATTTGCCCATGGAACTGCCCAATTGCAGCATCACAAATGCCACCCTAGTGGCCAAGAGCAATTAGAGTAACTACCAATTGATTCTTTCTCAATAGCAAGAGGCAAATCAAGCCCTGTGGTTTTTCCCATTTCCATACCACCAGTCTTAAATAAATTTTCCCTATTTGAATGCAGCTGCCCTCCACATTCTTACTTCAGTGAACATATCATCTGCAGGTAGAGGTTCTCATAAATGTTAATAAGAAAATAAGCACCAAGGTAGTTCACTATACATAATTTATCTCTACAATAATTGAATGAATAGCTCTCAATTATTTAACTATTAAAGTTTTATGTGCACAGATAAATATGCATTTCTGATCAACAAATACACTCTTACCATTTAAGATGACATTTCATGGTAATGGATTAAGGAGTCCAGGGGGAAATGGAGGGACAATGCCTTATAAATAATATTTAAAAGTTCTTTCCTCCTTTAAAAAACAGAACTATTCACTTAGAAAATGAATATGAACAAATCTCCATTCTTGTAATTGGGGTTTGACTTTGGGATTAGCTCTTCTCTTTACTCTATTGGAACCCAAACCTACTTATGGTCTGGATCATGCTTGGCAAACCTTTTAATCTACTCTCATTAACTTCCTATTTAATTTCCTTCACTGGCTCTTATAACCTTGACATCGTTCCTTCCATTCCCAACTATCCCCTCACCTTCCATCTGTACTGCAGAGAAGTTAGGTTCCAGCTTCATTGGGAAGGTTGTGGCCATCCATATGGTTTCCCTCATTTCTTCTCCTTCAATCACATTACCCTCCTTCTATCCTTCTATGCTTCCTCTTCTCTTCCATTGAAAAAAAGATATCCTTATTCTTGAGTTATGATAGTAATTATCATCATAACCATCATAGAAATTACAATAAGCATTTACATAGTGCTTTAAGATTTACAAAGTACTTTTTATGTTATTTTATTTAATCCCTACAAGCCAGTAAGGTAAGTGCTATTATTATCTCCATCTTACAGATTTAAAAGCTGAGACTTGAGAGAGTTAAGTGATTTTACTACATAACACTAACATAACACTAACAAGTATCTGAGACAGGATTTGAACTCACGTCTTTCTGAGTGCAAGTTCCGTGCTCTATACACCATATACCATTGCCCAAATAATCTTTCTTACATAGGATCATAGATTTAGAGCACTAAGGGAAGTTAGTAGTTAACTAGTCTAAACCTCTCTTCTTACAAAAGAGAAAACTGAGGCTTCAAGAGATTAAGTAGAGAAAGAAAAGGAAGGGGGACAAATATGTATATACTGTCTCCTATGTGCCAGACAATGTGCTAAGTGCTTTACAAATATAAGCTCATTTGATTCTCACAACAACCCTAGGAGATATGTTGTTATTAACCTCATTTTATTGTTGAGGAAACTAAGAGGCTGATAGAGCGTAAGTGACTTGCTCAGGGTCACTCAGCTAGAAAATATCCGAGGCTGAATTTGAATCCAGCTCCCTTTTTCTCCAACTTCATCACTCTATTAACTACACCACATACCTGCCCAAATTAATACAGGTAATAAGTAAAAGAAGCAGTATCTGAATTCATATACTCTGCCTCCAAATCTAGTACTCTTTTTACTATAATATATACACATATATGTGTATGCATATAATATGATCATATCACTTTCCTGCTAATGAAAAATAATAATCATCGATAACATTTCAGGTTTTAATATATGTATTGACATTTTCATTTCTACATTACCTAGATTATCTCCTATAATTCTTCCTTTCTTCCTTGCCAGGAAAACTTCCATTTTGAAAAAAGGATTATTTTAAAGGATTATCTTTAAAGGAAGAAACAAAGTCAGCAAAAGCAATCAAAACATGAAAATATATGACATTTTAATGGATATTTCACACCCACAAATGGCCCACTGCCACAAAGTGATGGAGGAGGTATCTTCTCATAGTTCTTTTTTCAGAACAATTTTATTTTTTTGTAATTTTGCTATAACATTTATAATTGTTATGTTATAAAACAATATTCATTTTTTATTGTGTATTCATTGTTCTTTCTATTTACATCACTGTTAGTAGTTATCATATGTTGTTTCCTTGACTTTGCTTGCTTCATTTTGTGTCAGTTCCATGCTTCTCTGAATTCATCATATTTGCTATTTCTTACAGTGTGGTAATATTCTATTAATTTAATACCACAATGCTACCCTACTCCATTTATCTTTAATTCACCATAGACAATTAGGCTTTCATCCAAGTCTGAGTAGCTTTGTTTGTGGTTTCATGTGAAGAAGAAGACATGACTAGATTTGGTAGAAAGAGTACAGACTTTGATGAAACCCTGCCTCCCTACACTGATGCAGAGCTTCTTGATAGACATGGAGAGAAGACATTCCCAGGATGAGAAAGACTTTATAGAGATACATAGAAATTCAGTTCCATCATGTCTCTGGACTTGCTTTAAATTCTGAGCACTACTAGAATGGACCTCCTCTGGGTTAGAGTGTTATTATTCCCCTGGTTTGAACAGAGATCTCATCTCTTTCTTAGTTAAAGATCTCATTGATCCTTGTGTGTTTTCTGATACAGTCTAACTGGTATAACTTCTTGGACCTCTGTTTGCTGTTCTACTGGAATAAATGGGTTGACCTGCTATTTACTATTTGTGATGATCTTCTGTGTAATTAGTGTTTATTAGAAATGAGCTAAGCTGAAAAGCATAAGCTAAAGTCTACCTTCTATCTCGAGTAACCAGAGAAGCAATTTTCCTTTTAAACCAGATGTACTCCTAGACCACGAAGATATATGAAGAGACAGATAAATATTATACTAACCCAAAACTCCAATCAGAGAATAGAGGGAAAAAAAAGAGCCTAGCCTCAAGGTATTTCTGGTGACTATCTGCCTTTCCTCACCATCAAGCTAGTGTCTTAAGGATACAAACAGTCAATAAATATTTATTAAGCACGTATTATGTTCCTGGTACTCTGTTGAGTGCTGGAGTTATAAAGAGAGGTCAAAAACAGTCCCTACCCTCAAGGAGCTTGCAATATAAGGGTGAAGAAAACATGCAAACAAATAAATACAAAATAAGAAATTAATGGGAAAGGCTTCCTGTAAAAGGTATGATTTTAGATGGGACTTAAAGAAAACCAGGGAGGTCAGTAGTCAGAGCAGAGAAGGGTGCACTCCCTCTTCTTCAATGACTATTACAGGTACATCACTATTTGCATGCTGTCTCCCCCATTAGACTGTGGGTTCCTTCAAAGCAGAGACCATGGTTTTGCCATTCTTTTTATCTGCAAAGTATAATACAGTGGCTGGTGCAGAGTTACTTCTAAGTAACTATTGACTGATTTAAAGATTACCTTTCTTCCACCCTCACAAGCAGAGATAAAGCAAGTTATTAATCATTATTGTAATAAATTTTATTTATATTGCAGTTTTTTACTCTCCAATTTGCACACATTATCTCATTTGATCCTCAGCATGCCCCTATGTAGTAGATAGGACAGGTAAGGGATTATTAATACAATTTTACTTCTGAGGAAATTGATATGCCAGAGTGGCTTAAATGAACCCTGAAATGGAGGCAGAGGTACAAAAGATAAATCAAGTAAGTTCACAGGTTTGTACACAGTAAGAAACACATCTATTTCAATACAGCTGGAGTCCTTAACATTTTTGAAGTAAGGAATTTCTCAGCTCCTCACCTGGCACATTACAACTGGCTTAGAGGAAGAGTGAAGAGGAGGGGGGAAACAGGCAATAAAGGTGAAAGGAAGTGCTGGTAAGGAAGTCCTGTTGGTAAGCCACAGGCTTACTACAGGGATTGGTACTTCCAACTCCCATAATTTTAATATTGGTTAGAATGCCTCAAGGCAGCAAGTATATGACCTGAGGCTTTCAGATTGACTGAAATTGATTAAGCCTAGGAACCTGTGCTCTGTGCCCATGGATGGTGAGAAGAACAGCTCTATAGGTATTCTTGGGATGAATAGTTACTCCAAGTTCTCTCATTTTTCTGAAAAATAATATCCTATTTATGCATAAAGCTTTACTATTATCTCATTTATGATCCTAAGATCATAGACTTAGAGCTGGAAGGAATTTTAGAAGTCATCTGGTCTAACACCCTATTTTACAAATAAGGAAACCGAGGTCAGGAAGATTAAATGACTTGCTAGAGCTATCAATAAAACATAAGAACTCTGAAGCATCAACAGACAGAATTCAAGTCCAGATAATATTATAGATTATTATTATTACTATTAATAATAATAACTAGCATTCTAAGGCTTTGCAAAGTGCTTTACAAATATTATCTCATTTTATCCACACAGCATCTTTGGAAGGGAGAACTATTATGATCCCTATTTTACAGATGAGGAAACTGAGGCAGTTAAGTGACCTGCCCATGGGCATGTAGCTAACAAGTCTCTGAGGCCAGATTTCAGTTCCGGTCTTCCTTATTCCAGGTCCACTGCTCTGTCCTCTGTACAACCTAATTGACCCTCACAAGACAGTGAGATAAGCAGAGTAAGTGTTATTATTCCAATGGAAAAGGCAAAGAAACAAAAGTTTAAAGAAGTAAAGAGGACTGGCCCAAGTTCACAGCACTGATAAAAAGAAGAGCTAGTAACAAAATGTCAGACTATTGACTGTGATCTTGTTGGGGGTGAGCGCATTTCCAGTATTGCACAGTTCAAGAAGCAGTCTTGGGATGAAAGTGTGTGTATCCTGTTAGGCATTTTAATTGCTACTGGGATATCCATCACTTATATCAAGAGAATACAGCTGTGAGTCTACTTTAGAAACTGACATTTAAGTAAAAGGTTGGTTTGGATATTCTCTTGGTGAATCTGTTCAGCACAAGGTTAGATCATAACTCTGATAATGTTGGTCCAACCCTTAAAACCCAAGGAATATCTGTCACATGCTATTCATCAATACCTCTGCCCACGAAGGTCATCTCATTAAGCATTTGTTATCAATGCTGAGGATCCTATTTCCTCCAAAAATATGAATTCCTTCTCCAGGGCAGTGAAAAGGTGGTGGAGGTAGAATTTTTAGAAATGAATAGTTTTTATTACCCTCTTATTTTTAAAGTGTCTGAAATCATTCATGAAACCTGAAGGCTGCAATGAACCAAGGTCAATGAGCTTCAGGTTCATAAAATAGTCTGAGATACTAAACTTTTGTGAAGTCCTTGATGAAATTCTAGGTGAATCATCAATCATAGGATGGTAGAGATGACTTCCTCATTTTACAGATGAGGAAACTGAGATCCAGAGTCAAACACACTCAGAGTCCATATGATTCCAGGTCTTATGATTCCAAAATTCCATTTTTTTCTATCTACTACTCCATGATGTCATCTCCAATAAAAAGGACCCAGTCTGCTCGTGCCTGATGTACCCCTATAATAAGAAAGGGTATTGGGAAAATTCAAAGGCAATATGGCTTATGGCTAGGAGTCAAGAAACTTGGACTCTAATTTTCTTATTTTGCCATTAACCAACTACATAACCTTGGCCAAGTCATTTAACTTCCCTAGTTTCCCCACTGATACTCTCAGGGGAGTGGACTTAATGATCCCTAAGGTATCTTCAAGTACTCACAGTCAATTATTCAATAGTTTTGTACCCACTAAGTCCCTGGATCTTTGAGGACAGAGGTGATTGGGTTCATAGGAAAAATAAGACTTTTCTTGAATGTCAGAGACATTCTTAGGTGCCATAGAGGGAAAGATTATGCAGGAAGAGAATAGAATGGGAAAGAGGGAAGGAATAAGAGGGAGTAGATGGCAGTGCTTTTATCTGTGTGGTACCTGTCGGTAAGAGAATGGAAAGGAATACAATAAAATAGAATTAAAATCGAAAGACCTAGATTTTTAATTCCAACTCAGATGTTAAGTAGTTTTGTGATCTTGGGCAAGTCACAACTTTTCTGGGTCTTGATTTACTCATTTGTCAAAAGAGAATAATAATACTTGTTCTTTTGTCCTCAGAAAAAAAGAAGTTTGGAAAAAAACTTTGTAAAGTCATATGATCATATGCTATGGGGATCCACATACAGGTCACATTACTATTATAACTGTCTCTCTTCTGTGTGTCTGGTATTGTAGAGTTTCATAATTAGATATAGTTCAAAAACAATAGGCATACTCATCAACAAACAATAAGGAATGGATAAGACACAAGATGAAACCCAGAGACTAGCAGCCATGTCATATCAAAAGAAACTAAGCTTTGGAGAGGACCTCCTAAATAATACTCCCTTTAGTATATATTATACTTATATAAGGTTTACGATGAGAAAACTACCAAATAAACTTCATATACAGGTCAGTCAACAAGCATTTATTAAGCAACTACTGTTTGCCAGACACTATGCTAAGGATTCAAATATAAACAAAGGGGAGGAGGAGCTACCCTTGAGGAGCTACCCTTCTAAAGATGAAAGATAAGACACAAAAGTGGGGGAGGGGCAGGAAGCAAAGAAGGAATGGGATATACAAGGACACCAGCACAGGGACATCTTGTTCTGTGGAGCTGAAGTCAGGCAGGGCAACAGATGCAAAGTGAAGTAGCCCACTTGTTCTTTCTAGATAAAGAGAAATTCATCTATGGTATGTACTTTTATAGAGCTTCTGCTTATAGCTCTACAACTATGCTACATGTTGAGACACTAGAAAACATATATAAGACATTTCCCTATCTAGGAACTTACTTATAATTTGGTTGAAAAGACATAATACAAATGTGGAACAGTTGGGTATGTGGATACAGAAAATGATAGGCTTTGGGTTTGGTTTGGTTTGGTTGGATTTTTTGTTTTGTTTTGTTTTAGCATTTAAGAAACATTTCCTAAAATACAAGCTCCTTGAGGGCAGGAACCATTCCTCTTTTTTTATTTACATGAAAAGAGCTTAGCACAATGCTTGGCCTATGGCAGACATTAGTGACAAGCAAACATACTTGTTGAATGAATGAATACTGATAAAGAGAATAGCCTTTTAGTGGTACTCTGACCTTTCACCTTTCTTTCAGATGACCCTCTCTTAAACACTCAATGCTTTTTTCATTAATTCATTCATTCTGTGTGCACCCCAAAAAACGGTGTGCAACAGAAATCCTTATGCAAATAATACTCAGAGGTTTCTCAAGGTAGGAAGCAGAAAAGAATGGTTTATTATGATCTCAAGAAAGAGGGTCACCCTCCTAACAAATGGTCAGGGAGGAGAAGCAATTTACAAAAGGAAATTGTGAAGTTATAAAGCCCTAATGTGAAATTTTCCCCCACCCCCCTCCTGACCCTTTTCTTCCATTGGCTGGAAGTTAGGTATACAATCTAAGCACAGCAATCTACCTCAAGTACCAAAACAAGGAAATAGTAGACTACCCAATGTACATTTGAGAAAGCACTTCTGTCCTTATTTGCCATATCTTATGCTGAGGTGTCACTGAGGAGAGGGGTACCTCTTAAAACATCAGCCTGTACCACCTAAAAGAAATGAGTAAACAGCTTCACCACAAAGGTAGTTAAGAAGATCTGAAAAACAACTCATTGCAAGTTCTAGTTTGGTTTCTAAAGCTGGAGAATATAAATGCATGCAAATTACATGTTAATTTGCATCATAAAATGTACTAGTTCATTGGAAAAAACATGATAAAAATAGTGGTATTGAAAAATGTTCCTTGAAAGGCAACATAGAGAACCCAAGAAAATAAGTTGTAACAGATGGAAACTTGGAATTCTCAATGCTTAGGAAAAGGTAAACTCAAATCCAAGGTAAATGAAAACTTGGCATAGAATATAGGAAAATTGCATTATCTGTCTCTTGAATACAAGCTAAATTATATCGGTCTGTTTAATTATACTATTCTCTGAGAAAACAGGATTTCCCCCATTCATATAGTTGGACTGCCAGTTCTAGCTTCAGTAGGCTATGACTGGACAGAAGGTAATTTGCCATTACTTCTATCATCTTCTTCCGTCTCTCTCTCTCTCTCTCTCTCTCTCTCTCTCTCTCTCTCTCTCTCTCTCTCTCTCTCTCTCCTTCCCTCTCTCTCTCCCCCTACCTTCCTTTCTATTTTCCTTCCTATCTTCCTTCCCAGTGTACAATACAATGCCTTACACATAGTAGGAACATTAAAAAAAAGGTTGGACAAATTTAATTGAATCTACTCCCTGCCCCCTCATCTAGTTTATAAGAAACAGAAATGGAGATGAACCATGTCCTATATCTAACTAAAGAGACTGAAACTCTGATTGGGAAATTTTATATATTCCAGATAAGTTCTACAAACTTATATTTGGTCAGTTTCCAAAAACCATGTTTTTCCTCAATGTAGACAATCCATTTGCAGATAACTGGTAATGGACTAACTATAAAATTTTAAGGGGGGGGCAGAGAAAAATACAGAGAGCACAGAGAGAAAGAACAGGGTGAAGATTTGAGGTGAAAGGGAGAGGGGAGAAAGATAAACAGTGATAGATGCAGAGAGAATGAGACAAAGTAATACAGAAAAATATGTATTCAAAAAGAAAGGGAAACAGTCATAACAACACTAAGGGGCTCTTCTTTTGGCACCAATAATTCATTCAGCAATCAAGCATTTAAAGCATTTTAATTGTTCACTATGTGTCAAAGAGTGCTAGGCTTTTGGTATACAAAGATAAAAACTAGACTATACCAGCCCTCAAGGATCTTATATTCCCAGGTGGAGAAAGAGGGATAGTAGAAAGGGAAGGAAAGAGAACACATACTTGGATCAGTAATTCAATACAAATGCAAAGCACCTGGGGAGGCCACTGCCACCTGAGAGACACTGGAGCTAAACCCTGAAAGAGCTAGAGATTTAAAGGTGGGGGTGCATTTTAGGTATAGGAAAGAGATGAGAAATGGAATATAATGAGCAGACAACAGTAAATAGGCCACTTTTTCTAGGCTATAGAGTGAATGATGGTAAATACTGTGAAATCAATTTGGAAACATGGGTAGGAGCCAGATTATAAAGGGCCTCTTAAATACCAAAGAGAGGAGTTTACATTTTCTTCTTAGAGGCAATGGAGAGTCATAGAATCTTCTTTAAAAGGGGAGTAACATATTTTAAAGAGCATTAGGAATATCAGTTTGACATGTTTGGTGAATGGAAGGCAGAAAGGAAAAAGGAGAATCAAAGGTACCAATGAGGAGACTATTATAGTAGTCAGTAAAGTCCAAAGTGGTGGTACACACCTGTAATCCCTACTATTAGCAATGGCTGAGACAAGTAGATTACTTGAATCTGGAATTTCTGGGCTAGAGTAGAGCTAAAGACAATTGAACATCGGCACTAAGTCTAGCAACAATATTGATTCTGACATAGTGATGCCCATTTGGTCCTTTTTGAGCATGAAGGACAACAACTAACTAAAACCTATATAGTAAACCCCTGAGAAAGGGGACCACTAGACTAGATTAACTGAAGTGGGAAAATGCCACCTAGGTCAGAAACTAAGCCGGAAGTCAAAGCTTCCATACTGATCTGTTGTAGGATTGGGTCCATGCATGAGTGCTGCACTTCCAGTTTCAGTGAGATAGGGAGGATAGATAAAAAAAACAAAAACAAAACAACTAGTAAAGGGAAATGGTGATAAAGGCCTTAACTAGACTGATACCCTTTTGAAAGGAGACCATAATAATGAGAAGCATGTTGAAGAGGAAAATCAATAACTTGAAAATTTATTAGATATTAGGATAAGGGAAAGTGAAGTTTTAGGTGACAATAAGAATAGTGATACTCTCAACAGAAAAAGGGAAGCTAGGAAGAGGAGTGAGTTTAAAAGAAAAGATAATGAATTCTGCTCAGGACAATTTGAGTTTGATATGCCTATGAGACAACCAGTTGGAAATGTCCCATAAGCACTTCGTGATGTGGAACTAGATGTCAATAGAGAAAATAGAGCTATATACAGAGATTTGGGAATTGAGTACATAAAGAAAAGCAATGAACCCATGGTGAGATTACTAACAAAGAAGGTGTAAAGAGAGAAAAAAAAAAACAAGGGGACATAATCTTGAAGGGGGAATGCCTACAGTTAGGGGGCAAGACATGATTGTTGATTGAGAAAATAAAACTGAGAAGTAGCACTCATAAAAGGAGAAGAACCAGGAGACTACTACATCTCAAAAATCTAGGGAAGAAAAAACATGCAGGAGGAAAGGATGAACCATATTATTCAAAGCTTCAGGGAAGTAAAAAAAGACAAAGGCTGACAAAAGGCCACTGAATTTAGTGATTGATGACTGGTAAATTTAGAGAAAAGTCGTTTCAGCTGAGTAATGAGATCATAAGTCAGCTTAGATGGGTTGTGAAGTAACAAAGAGGCGGGGCTTGAGAGAGGGAGGGAGAGAGAGAGGGAGAGAGAAGGTAAAGAATGTAAATGGTTTTTTAAAGAATTTTACTATGAAAGGGAGGAGAAACAGGATAGCAACTTGAGGAAATGGAAGGATCACATCATTTTTTTTAATATAGGAGAGACTTAAAAATACATATATATATATATAGAGAGAGAGAGAGAGAGAGAGAGAGAGAGAGAGAGAGAGAGAGTCAGAAATAAGGGGGAGATTATTGTTGTTTTCGAAGAAGACCAATGACATTATGTGGTGATTTTGCCTTGCATGTGAATTAGATTTCATTGATGTCCAACTGTGCACCCATTTAAGCTGGGACTGGAAGGCTGTCCATCTTTCCCTTGGCAGAACATCCAATTGACTATCACTGAGGATGAGATATTCTCCAAGGGGTGGGCTAGTTTCTTGGATGTCAGACTTTGTAGTTCTACCTAATACCATTTGCCTCTCCATTCATCCTGATATATATTGTTCCAGTGGATCCATATGACTCTGGAGGAGAGAATGAGGCTGGTGACTTTGCAGAGCCCACCCTCACTTCAATCCAATTCACTATAAAGTCATATCATCACTGTCCTGATGTCATGGTCCTCTTTGAGAATGGAGGACAAACAACAAGAAGTAAGACAGAGTTGCACATAATCATCAGTCTCACTCTGTCTTCCAGAGTCCTCAAAGCCCAGTGGTGAGATAATTGGCAATAGCCTGGGGTGCAGTGAATGACTTTGACATCCTTTATGTCTGACAAAGCTCTAAGCACTCCATAGTACCTGCTTCAGCCAACTGCATGACCAGTGGAAAAAACTAGTCTCATCCACCCATGGTATCAGGGGAAGTCTTCACATGATTAGGGTAGACAACTGCCTAACTCACCAACAGATTTAAGACCCATCTGTTACCCTCAATCTGGTTTAGTTTTACCAGGGTGTGGCCACTGTGCATGCTGCACCTTCTTGGAGCCACAGTGAGAGATTAAGAATAGAAGAAAATAACCAAGCTCCTGAAGGTCCTAGGAGCAACGGGAATCAATAGCCCATATAGAAAAGTGGTTCTTGTGAAAAGGAACATCTTGTCTCCAGACACTGGAGTAAAGAGGAGAGAATGTGGGATGATGTCAAGTGATTTTGAAGAGCAGAATAAGTAAAAAAAGACATCTCTCAGCAAATTACCTCTGTTGTCTCAGTACAGTATGAGACAATGTTCTCTGCGGCATGGAGGGCAGAGAGATGATATGGAAGGCTTAAAGGCAGAAGAGAACATTTAGATGAGATGGTATGGGGAGTAAGAAAAGAAAAGGCATGTAGGGAAGAGTAAGAGGATGAGTTTGTGGTAGTGAACACACAGATGATCTAGATAACATAAATTTGTATTTTTCCCAGTTGGCAACATTGTTTTACTTTGGCATTTTTCAGTGGTATCTGAGTAGGCATAGGCAGGGATAACTGAGGCACAGGTATATTTATAAGACAAAAGTGAAGGTGAGAATGGTGTATGGTTGAACTGGTTAACTATAGGTCAAAATTAGAAAAGGGGGAAAGTAATATCAGGGCAGTGGCAGTTATGCTGTAAGAGAAAGAATTAAAGGGTGGAGTAACTGGACATTATAGTGAGAAAGTTGAGGGCTGAAACACAGTAAGAAATGGATAGAGGCATCATGGTAGGGTATATAAAAACTGGCCTTGGAATCAAGAAGAACTGGGTTTGAATCCCACCTCAAGCAAACACTATGTGACCCAGGTATCATCTAACCTTTGTGAACTTTTGTTTCCTCATCTGTAAAATTAAGAAGTTGAATTCAATAACCTGTCACGTCCCCTCCAACTGTAATTCTATCATTCTTTGAGGTTATGGCCAGATAGAGGAAAATAACAGTTATCTGCCATGGAAATCCAACACTTATGGGTAATAATAAATTCAAGGTTACAGCCATTCCCGTGTGTGGATAAGATATCTTGAAGGCATAGGTTATGGAAGTTAAAGAGGACAGTGAACTGGTATGCCAAGGTATGTGAAGTGCTGTCAAGAAATATGTTTAATTAAATCCCCCAATATAAGCACAGAAATTGATAACTACAAGGGACCTAAGCAGCTATCTAGTCCAATCTATTCACCAAAGAAATCCCCAAAATACACATCCAACCATTTCTTTCTAGCTTCTTCTTAAAGACTTCCAAAGAGGAGGAATCCACCATTTCTCAAGGCAGTTCATTCTGGTTTTGGACCAAGAAGGATTCACCAAAACCATGACAGAAAATTGCCACATATGCCTAATCCACAGGGAACTAACTATCCATGCCCTGGTAGGAGCAAGGTAGAAGAAAGGTTATTCTACTATGCCCCCTACTCAAAAACTAAAAGATGCCAGTAATCAAATAAGTTATTACCAAGGATAATATTACCAAGAATCTGTGGAGGTCATGTAATACTTGGACAACGTTTTTTCCTTTCTCTGGGTTCCAATTTCTTTAACTGTTTTATTCATTTGAAAGCAGGGGTGAAGACGTAATGTGGATTAGTGAACCTTGAAGGCAGGTTTCAAAGAGATAAATCAGTTAATGAATTAATAAACAAGCATTTTTTAAAGCACCTACCATGTTCCAGGAATTGGGCTAGGATATGGGTACAAAGAAAAAAAGGAAATAACCCCTGCCCTCAAGGAGTTTACCTTCTGTCAGGGAAATTACATATACATGTATAAATATATGTAGGGAAAGTTCAAGTCCTTCTGTGTGAACTTGGGCAAGTTACCTAACCTCTATATGTCCCCAGGAAACTCTAAGACCATAAGCTACAGAATGGTTGCTAATCCAAATTGTGAAAGAAAGTTCCCTATGCCAACAAAATCACAGGTCTAGAGCAGCAATTTCCACAACCACAACAAAATGTGGTGCTTATTTTCATATTCTAGGTAAGGGCTGAAGAGTTGCAACATGACTTTATTGCACAAGAATTAACTAAGAATCAGAGGACCAAGGATACAAAGTTTTAATAGACAGGCTCATAGATCCTAAGGCAGTAGAATAGTGCAGTGCAGTGCTAAGTGCTGGTCTGTGGTTGTTCGTCACCAAAAATACATGAGAGACAGAGTGAATCAAAATCTACTTCATAATGATTCCTGAAACCAGTTCTGGCTAAGAAATTTTAGCAGAAATCTCAAATGCCAAAAACAGTTCCTTCAGGGCCACTCTTATAAATAGTTTGAAAAGGCATGTTCCTTCATGGTGTGATTTGAAGACATCTGTGGCACAGCCTACTCATTACATCATTAGAGTTTCATTCTTTTTATTAAAAAATCAACTTCCCCCTTTCCCCCCATAGTAATTTGGTGTATGATAAATCCAAAAATCTAAGTTTGGGGGACAAAACCTCATCATTTAATAACAACTTCTGGGAAAACTGGAAAACAGTAATGGCAGAAACTAGGTATAGAATAACATCTTATACCATGTACCAAGATAAGGCCAAAATGGGTATATGATTTATATGACATAAAGGGTAATACCATGTGCAAATTAGGAAAGTATGGAATGGTTTACCTGTCAAATCTATAGATAAGGAAATAATTTAGGACCAAACAAGATATAAAAAACTTTATGAAATATAAAATGGACAATTTTGATTTTGTAAAACTGAAAAAGTTTTGCAAAACAAAACCAAATTTTACAGCAAGTATCTCTGATAAAGGCATTATTTTTCAAATATATATAGAAGTGAGTCAAATTTCTAAGATTACAAGTCATTCCCCAATTGATAAATAGTGAAAGGATATGAATAGGCAGTTTTCAGATGAAGAAATTAAAGCTATCTATAGTCATATGAAAAAAATGTTCTAAATCACTATTGAACAGAGAAATGCAAATTAAAACAACTGAGGTACCACATCATACCTATCAGATTGGCTAACATGATAGAAGAGGAAAATAGCAAATGTTGGAGGGGACATGGGAAAACTAGGACACTAGTGCAATATTGGTAGAGTTGTGAACTGATCCAATCATTCTGGAGAACAATTTGAAACTAAGCACAAAGGGCTATCAAATTATCCATACCCTTCTATCCAGCAATACTACTGCCATGTCTGTATCCCAAACAGTTTTTTTTAATGGAGAAAAGGACCTATTTGTACAAAAATCTAGCAGCTCTTTTTTCAATAGCTAAGAACTGGAAATTTAGGGGATACCCATCAACTGGGGAATGGCTGAACAAGTTGTGGTATATGATTGCAATGGAATATTATTGTGCCATAAGAAATGGCAAGCTGAATGATTTCAGAAAAAAACTGGAAAGACTTACATGGACTGATATAAAGTGAAGTTAACAGAACCAGTAGAACATTGTATACAGTAACAGCAATATTACATCATTAATAAGCATGAATGATTTAGCTATTCTCAGCAGTACAGTGATCTAAGATAATCCCAAAAAATTCATGATGAAAAATGCTACCCACCTCCAGAGAAAGAACAAATGGTGTCAACACAGACCAACGCATACTATTTTTCTCTTTCTTTTATTCTTTTTTCCAAGTTATTCCCCATGTAATGACTAATATGGAAATGTTCTACATGATTACAAATGGATAACCTGTATCAGATTGCTTACCATCTAAAGGAGGAGAGAGAAGGGGCGGGAGAATAGAATTTGGCAAATGTTTAAAAATTGTTTTTACGTGCAATTGGGGGAAGAAATAAAATATTTTAAGAGTTCCCCCTTTATTAAGTGGTCCATTCACTTGCCATTTTGTGGATGAGTGGGTCATAGCAGGTGAAGACGATGATAGCTAACATTTATAGGAGTTTTAAGGTTTGCAAAATTTGAGAGAAGTTAAGTGACTTGCCCAGAGTAACACAGTTAGTAAGTGTCTGAGGCAGGGTTTAAATTTAAATTCATGTCTTCCCAATTTCAAATCTGGCACCCTATCCAGTATTCCACCTAGCTGCCTCAGTGTGGGAGACAGAGATGATGAGCTGTGCTTCATGTGACAAACAACATTGCAGAGTGAAAATGGCTTTGTATTTATAGTAAAGAAACCTAGGCTCAAGTCCCAACTCTACCACTTACTAGCTGTGTGACCTTGGGCAAGTAATTTAACTTTTCTGAGACTGTTTTCTTATTTGTAAAATAAGGTTGTTTTACTAGATGGTGTCTAAATTCCTTCCAAGTTCTGACGTGTTCTCATTTTACTGTGAAAGAGCTCTGAAAATAAAGGCACAGTGAAGTGAAAAGAAAAGTATAGTGTGCTAAAAGAGAAAGCAGGAGGTGCTGAAGGCCAAAATCATCCACTGCACAATTTTGTCACAGCCTGACTCTGCCTGTCTGCGGTCATGGTCCACCCACATAGGTTGGCATTATTTACCTCACTGGGTTCTATTCTGGTCAGCTCAATGGGAGCAGACAGGCTTCAATGGACTGAATGACAACACAAAATCTATAAAAGTAGAAACATAAAAGCCTTTTTGAAGCTCAGCATGACCTGAGCTAAACAATTACTTAAGCATGTTTAGAGGCATCATAGTGTTTAGTCAATGCCCCGTGGCAGAGATAGAGGGAAAATCTTCAATGCCAGGCACATCTTTAATCAATATGCAATAGAGAAGCAAATTTGGCAGATACTATCAGCTAGGTTTAGGTTGGCCAGTCCTTCCAAATCAGGATGGCTATATGTCACTCACTCATTCCAACTGATTAATGACACTGAGCCTTCAAAATGGCTTGCAAAGAAACCCATATTTCAAACACTATCACTTGCTTTGCTTTAGACAAATTAGATGCCTAAGGCTCACTCTGGAAATAAACAGAAAGTATCAACTATGTGCTAAATCAGTCAACTCATATTTATTGGATGTTTACATTCCTAGAACTTTAGAAGTTGTTCTCTGTCCTTAAGGAGCTTAAAATCTATTTGGGAACACAAGACTAATTGGTATGAAACAATTAGAAAATAGCGAACTACCCAACAAGTAAGCACTGAATGTAGTGCTGGTGAAGGTCAGAGGAAGAAGGTATAGAATAATCTAACTACTATTGGACTTTGGGAAGAATTTGGTGGGGAAAGGGGGAGGAATGGCACTGGATCTGATCTAAAGAAAAAAAGAAAAAGAAAGGGGAAAAGAGGAGAGAAGAAGAGAGGAGAGGAGGGAGAAACTGGGAGGTAGTATAAGAGACTAAGAAGGAAATAAAGGAGGAGAAGGTAGGAGAGCATAATGGAGGAGAGAAGAGGGAAGAAGTAGAAATAGAGAAGGAATGAGTAAAGAAAAGTGAGAAGAATAGGAAAAAGAAGGCACCTTAGATAGGAAGGGGCAACACAGAGTAAAGGAACAGAGGCAGAAAAATACCTGGGAATGAGGATAGTAGGAGAAGAACCAGAGATGTGAACCACAGGAAAAGTAAATAGAAGGTAGCACCATAGGCACTACTTTATTTGGCACTGCATGCTGAATACTAGGGTCAGAGCTTGAAGATTTTGCCATAACTATATGTTAATAAATTTACTGAGAAAATTGGGCCATCCTTGTCACCTCCATCATCAGTCAAGAAACATTAATTGTTAACTTTGTTCCACGCATTGTGTTCAGTGCTAAAGATATGAAGAAAGGCAAAAGCACGATCCCTGCCCTCAAGGAGCTCATATTTGAATGGAAAATACAACATAAAAACGTGCATATACTATATCTGTGTGTGTATACATACACACACATATTAGATAGAAGGTAATCTAGGAGAGAAAGCCCTAGGGGAAGAAGAGAACAGAGAAAGGTCTACAGATGGTAGGATTTGAGTTGAGTTTTGAAGGAAGTTAGGGAAGCCACAAATTAGAGATGAGGAAGGGACAGAGTTAAGTAGGCAGAACAATTCAGGCATCAGAGTCATCTAGTGTGAAGGAGATGGAGTGCTGTATGAGGGAACAGAAAGAAGATCAGTGTTGTTGGATTGAAGAGTAAGTATATGGAGAGGAGTAAAATATGAAAAGATAGAAAGAGGTCAGTGTGAGAAGGATTTTAAAAATGAAACAGAATATTTTATAATTGAGCTTAAAGTTAATAGGGATCCACTGGAGTCTATTGAAGTAAGGGGATGACATGATCACACCTGTGATTTAAGGTAACATTAGCAGCTGAGTGGAAGATAGAGAAAAGTGTAGAAAGACTTGAGGAAAGCCAAGTTAACAAGCATTCATTAATTACTTGGTATGTGCCGGGCACCATGCTGAGTGCTGGAGAGTCAAAGCAAGACCAAAACAAAACAAACCACAACAACAAAACCAGACCCTACTGTCAAGGAGCTCACAGTCTAATGAGGGAGACAATATGCAAACAACCAGGTACAGACAGGATGCATACAGGATAAATTGTAGATAATCTCAGAGTGAAGGCACTAACATTAAGGAAGGCTATGAAGGGCTTCTTATACAAAGTGGAACTTCAGCTGAGACTTAAAGGAAGCCAGGGAAGCTAGGATAGGGAGATGAGGAAGAAGACAGTTCCAGGGATTGAGATAGTCAATAAAAATATAGGGAACCAAGAGACATGAATGTCTTGTGCAAGGAACAACAAGGAGCATAGTGTCCCTGGAGCATAGAGTACATGGTGTTTGGGGTGTGGAATATGGTGAAAGATGACAAGGTAGGAAGCAGTGAGATTATGGAAGGAGTTAAAAGCAGGGGAATCAAAAGAAGCAATCATCCAGGTGCGAGGAAATGAGGGCCTACATCAAGATGGTGGCTGTGTGAGTGAAGAGAAAAGGATATAAATAAGAGAGGTTATGGAGGCAGAAGTGGCAGATTGGGCAACATATTGAATTGTGGTGTATGAATGTGTATGACATTGACCTGGTGGGCCTGCATAACTAGTTGGACAGTTATGCCCTTAACAGTAATGGGGAAGTTTGGAAGATAGATGAGTTTTATTTTGGAGTTGATTTTGAAGTAGCTGTGAGACATTTAGTTTGAGATATTCTAGCAGTTAGTAATAGAGCCTGGTAGGAGAGGGATTGAGGCTGAACATATAGATCTCATGGGAACCTATGGGAACTGATGAGCTTAGTGAAATAGCATAAAAAGACAATAGGGCTTAGGATATCATGGGGAGGTCACTCATGTTAAATGATAATGACCTGGATTAAGATTCAACAAAGGTGGGGGCAGCTAGGTGGCACAGTGAATAGAGCACCAGCTCTGGAGTCAGGAGGACCTGAGTTCAAATCCAGCCTCAGACACTTAACACAAAAACTAGCTGTGTGACCATGGGCAAGGCACTTAACCCCAATTGCCCTCCAAAAAGCAAAAAAAAAAAAAAAAAAGACTCAGCAAAGGAAAGTAACAAAGAGTGGTCAGAAAAGTAGAAGGAAAATGGGGAGAGATTAGAGTCAGAAAAACCTAGAGAGATTTCATTCAGGGGTAGAAGGCTATCAACAGTGTCAAATATTGATTAAGATCTTTAGATATGGCAAGAGATCATTGAACAAATTCCCCAAGGGGTCAAAGTAGAGAAATGTGATAGCTCTTCAATTAACCAGAATGCTCAGGAAATGGACCATGCTGAGATGTTAAATTTTCTGATTTGTGAAATGAGTGAAATTGTAAAATATTTGTGAAATCACAACCTAAGGGTTACATTTTGTTTAAATAACCTCCTACTCCTTTCATTTATTTGAGTTCTCACCCATGAGATCATCAAGCATAGATGAGATGACTATTTGTCAGATATGTTGGATAGCAGTTTCTTGTTCAGGCAGGTGTTCTAATTAGATGACCTCTGAGTTTCCTTCCAACTTTGAGATTCTGTCATTCACTTACAGAATTTCAGCAAATACATATCAAAATTTATCATATTTAAGAAAATATGTAGAGGGATGATTCATTTAGAGTTGAGATGGACTTCAGAAGCCACCTGAATGAATGGATGAAAAAATATTCATTAAGCACTTAGTTAAAGGGCAAAAGTTCACTTGCTGCTCTATGGCTGGTTCTATCAACAACCCCAGTAAAGACAGATGGTCTCTTTTACTATGTGTGAATCTCTGAAGCATGGATGACATTTTAATCCTCCAGATGTTTGCCTCATTGTTCAGTCATTTGGGGTTAGTGAGACATGAACTAAATGGATGTGACCCACAAGATATAACTGTGTCAATGCTGTTTCAGCCTCTGACCGAATATTTAGTGTGTGCAACTGTAAAAAGAAGCAGTTGTGATGGGCTGAGAAAAGCCAATATGAGATGTTGTAATGAAAGATGGCCCCTCCTCGACGATGGGTGTCCTTGACCTAATTAGAAACAAGACCAGACAGAAATCAGAACAGCAGTAGCCTCAGTCCTAAAGCCTGCTAATAAGTTCGTGTGCCAACTGTTTTCAATATCTTCAATGCCATGGGCTTCTGGGGAGCGCCCTGAAGATTCTATGCTACATTTAAAACTCATCAGCTGGGAGAATTATTTTTAGCAAATTGATGACTTCAAAGAGGGTTGAAAATGTTTTGCAGGGGGCTTGAGAGGTTATGTGGATGGGTTGGGAAGGTTACAAAGAGAGCTTGTAATGTCATTTGCAAGACCCTTCAGATAAGAGGGGAAGGAAAAGGGAAAATTGCATGGAATAATAAGGGAAGTAAACAGGGAAGAACAGAGAATATTATTCAGAAGGTCACGGAAGATTATGGGCAAGTATCGGAGAGGTCACAGGAAAGAACAAGGGAAGATACAAAGAAAGAGGGGGATGGTTAGAGATGGATGTGAAATGCTTCTGATATTTATTTCACAAATTTTAACTCTTGCCCAGAACTAAGAAAGGGGATATGTATCTGGAATTTTTATCTTGTAGAAAATATTTCATCAAGAGGATTAAAGGGTCTTGCCTCAGTTGAAAGCAACTGGGATGTGAACTCAGGTCTTCCACTTCAGGACTTAGACCTGGCTTAATTTTCAAGATGGATTTTCAAGTTTTAAAGAGGCAGCATGGTTTAGTAAATAGAGCACTGGATTTAGAGTAAGGAAAACCTGGGTCTGACTTCCACCTAAGATATTTCCCAGCTGTATGACCTTGGGCAAGAAACTTAGACTTTCTGAACCTCTAAAATGAGGATGTTGGACTTCAAGATCTCTAAGGGAGACCCCTTCCAGTTCTGAGTCTTTGTTTCTATGACTCTGTCCCTAGCTGAACCAGGCTTCTCTTCTTCTGGCATACTAAAAATCTCTGCCCCAAATATGGTTCTTTCTTAGAATAATGTCTATGAGAGAGTAAGGACAAGCCCCCTGGAAGGCCTCATCATTCATTCCTATTGGGCCATGCTACTAGAGAAATGGAACCAGAGGGCAAAATAGAGGTCCCAGGAAATATAAATTGGCAGGTTGTAGAAGCAAGCCTCTAAAATGAAAAAGTTGGGGGGGGTTGTTTTTTTGATTTTTGCAAAATGGAAATGATAAAAGCACCTGACTTCACAGGGTTGTTGTGAAGATCAAATAAAAAATTGTATGTCAAGAATTTTGCCAACCTTAAACATAAGGTTACATGCATTATTCATGTAATGTTGTATCCAGTTGTGTCCTCCTCTTCCTGACCCCATTTGGTGTTTTCTTGGCAAAGATGCTGGAGTCATTTGCCACTTCCTTCTCCAGCTTATTTTACAGATGGGAAAACTGAGAAAAGCAGGAAGAAATTACTTGTTCAGGATCGTAACAGTTAGTTAAGTACCTCAGGCCAAATTTGAACTCAGGATTAATCTTCCTGACTTCAGGTCAGGTAGTCTATCCACTATACCACATATCTGCCTCACAAAGTTATATTTATACCATGCTATATAAGCATTAGCTATTAGGGTACACCGTGGAGAGAGTGCCTCACCTAGAGTTAAGACTTGAGGTCAGATACAGCCTTAGACACTAACTATCTGTGTGACTCTGGGCAAGTCACTAACCCTCTGTTTACTTCAGTTTCTTCATCTATAAAATGGGAATAATAATAGGACCTACCTCTTAGGTTGTTGTGAGGATCAGATGAGATAATAATAAGAAAGCACTTAGCCAAATACCTGGTGAACAATAAGTACTATGAAAATGCTAGCTATCATTACTATTGTTACTGCTACGGCCATTATCATTAAGGAATTGAGAGAGGAAAAGAACAGAATTTTTAAATTTGTTGAGCAGTGTGGTATTATCCAAGGGAAAGTGTTTAATCTAGTAAATCCGACATCCTTAAAGTTGGCTGATAGCTGTGTTGTGGAACTGAGGATGGACCACAGGGACAGGACTAGGCTGGATTTGCAATCTTCCAGCCCCAGGGGATTGGCAGGCAGATGGTTTGATCTGGGCCATGGTTATTACGAGTGTTTTCTGTTAATGTAGTTTCCTGAATTTGTACTTCATGTCTATTTTAAGTAAATTGTCCTTTTCCACACTATAACATGATATCATTGTGGTTCACATAGCCAAAGCTTATGTGGGAGAAATTCAGATGTAATGAAGCTCAAAGCATTAATTCAAGTGGATATAAATCACAAAAGAGGGAGAATACTGCATAATTGTTAGAGAACTGGCCTTGGAATCAGAGAGACTGGAATTCAAATCCAGCATCAGATACTTGTTAGCTGTATGAACCTGGACAAGTCACTTAACTTGTCTGCCTCAGTTGACTGGTATTTGACACAGTGACTATGTGACCATGACAAGTTGCTTAACTTCTCGGTGTCCCAGGCCATATTTTCTCCTTGATCTGTGAACTCTGGAACCTGGCTATAATATTCCTAGGAGTTTTCTTTTTGAGATCTTTTTCAGGAGGTGATTCAGTGAATTCTTTTAACCTCTATTTTGCCCTCTGGTTCTAAAACATCAGGGAGATTTTCCTTGAGAATTTCTTGAAGGATGATTTCTAGGTTCTTTTTTTGATCATGGCTTTCAGGTAGTCCAATAATTTTTAAATCATCTCTCCTGGATCTGTTTTCTAGGTCAGTGGTTTCTCCAATGAGATATTTCACATTGCCTTCTACTTTTTCATTTGTTTGGATCTGTTTAATAGTATCTCGATTTCTCATAAAGTCATTAGTTTCCATTTACTTCAGTCTAACTCTGAAGGAAGTATTCTCTTCAGTGAGCTTTTGAGATTCTTTTTCCATCTGGCAAATTCAACTTCTTAAGGCATTTTCCTCCTCATTGGCATTTTGAGCCTCTTTTGCCATTTGAGTTAATCTGTTTTTTAAGGTGTTATTTTCTTCAGTCAGGTTGTTGACTCTCTTTTCATGATTTTCTTGCATCATTCTCATTTCTCTTCCCAATTTTTCCTCCGCTTTTCTTATTTGGTTTTTCAAAATCCTTCTTAAACTCCTCTATGGCCTGTAATCAGTTCATATTTTTCTTGGAAGCTTTTGGTGCAGTTCTGACTTTGTTGTCTTCCTCCTGTTCCATGCTTTGATCCTTTTTGTCCCCCAAGAAGGAATCTAAAGTTGGATTGCTATGCTTGCTTCCTTTGTTTGCTCACGCTGACACTCAATTACTTGATTTTTGATCCTTTTGCCGCAGTAGAACTCTGCTTCCAGAGAGGAAAGCTTTGTCCCAAATCACTGGGGTTTTTGTAGCTGCCAGAGCTATTAGTTGGGTGCCCTCTCCGAAGCTTCCACAGGCTCTGGCACCTGGTCACACACCCTAGGACCTCCACCCAAGACAGTGATCTAGATCCAAGCAGGTTAAAGCAAGAGTTTATCCCTCAGACTGGTCGCTTGGTCCCCCTATGATCTGCAGGCCAGGAGCTCTGAAGCAGCCCCACAGCAGAGTACTTGGGACCACCCTGAGGCTTAAACCACAGGCTTTCAGGGGGGCTGGGTACTACTCCCAGCATGCTGTGATGGACCCTTCCTGCTGACCTGCAGGGCTGCCTTCAATGGGAAATTTGTTTCTCTCTGTCACTTTGTGGGTCCTGTAGCTCTACAATTTGTTTAGAGTCATATTTTATAGGTATTTGATATTGTTATGGGAGATCTCATGGAGTTTTCCTGCTTCTATGCTGCCATCTTGGCTCTGCCCTGTGACTTTTTTTTTTTAATTTGGAGACAGAGTCTTGCAGTAGTACTCACTGTGTACACACTTACTTAGATGAAGGTAGTGTGATTTAGCCAAAGCTCACTGGAGGTGGGATCCAAAGTCTTAGATTTTATTACTGGCCCTATTAACTAGCTGTATGACCATGAATGAATCTCTTGACATATCTGAGCCTGAGTTTTCTTCTTTGTAAAATGAAGTGGTCGGATTAAATAACTTCTAAAGTTCCTTTCATACTAACATTCTATAGGTTCTATGGATTTTTCCTCTAAACAGGATAGTGCTTTGCAAGGGAAGAGAGACTGATATCATGTAACACTCAAGAGAAGAAAGGAATATTATAGAAATTGTAGAAAATATAACAGAAGTGAAGAAAATAGGAAAGAAAACTGCTAAAGGACACAATGTGTAAAAGTAGAATGTTTCAGAGAAAATAAGGGTGCTGAACTGGGTGTCAAGAGACTTGCCTCAAATCCTGTAGTATCACTTACAACATATGAGAATTTGGGCAAATCACTTAATCTCTCTGTAATTCAGTTGTTTGTTTGCTTACGTCTATAAACCATGGTTTTGGAATTGCTGATCGCTAGCATTTATACTGCACTTTGAAATTTGCAAGACACATTAAAATGTTTTCATCTGATCCTCACAACCACATTATAAAGTAGGTGCCATTTTTATCTGAATTTTGCAGGTAGGAAAACTAAGGCTGAATGAGGTTAAGGGACTTGTACAGAGTCACACCGTAACTATCTGAGGCACAATTAAAACTTAAGTCTTCCTGACTGCGAAATACAGTGAGCTATCCACTTATGTCCAACTATCCAGCATATAGTTGCTTTACCTAGCTGACCTCTGAGGTTCCTTGCAGTTTCCATACAAAGGGATCCAGGTCTTATAGTCACACAAAGACTGAAGAGCCTTGCTTAAAAAACAAGAAGGCTTGGAGTTTTTTATTGTAGTTATTCAATTTATTTTAAAATTGGGACTTTTGAAATAATGAGATTGGGATCCATAAAGAAAGAGATGTAAAAAAAAGTGGGAAGTGATAATTTTTTTTTTCTTCTTCAGGACAGGGAGTATTTCTTTTTCTTCTTCTGGGGTCAGGAGTCAAAGAAGTTCTAGTTGAAAGGAGCTTCCAACCATTTTAAGGATTGCTTATCTAACTACAGCAGACTGATTGTAATTCATGGATCCTGGCTTACTATTGCCAAATAGGGTATTTGGTGACTGACAATTAAAGCCTGTCTCTGATTTTTCAGAGTCCATAAAATTTGCCTGGCTGAAGGTACTTTTAACCAAGAAAGGGCCACTGGAAAATGGCTGTTTGCAAAGGCTCCTGAGGGCATAAAACCTTCTCAGCAATTTTCTTTGAATGAAGTATGCTTGGTTGACTTTGTACACCTCTAAGAAGCCTCTGGCCATTAGGATCTGATGTCACATGTACAAGGCTTTTCCTCTTGTTCTACCTCTTCATCATTATAAGCTCTCTTAGCCAAGGTTTCCTCAAATATAAAATGAGAGGGCTACACTAGATGACTGCAGCTCAAAAATTATCACTTACTCAATGTTGTACAATTGGTTATGGGCAGAGCAGAGCCTGGAAGCTGTGTAGCTTGACTCTCAGGAAGGGAAGAGGTCTTTCCTCCTCAACACAACACACTGTATAGGGTAAGGGCTGGATTAGTTGATTTCATGAATGTAGAGAACCTTCAGGTAAGGAAACTCTCTCAATGCCAGAAAGTAGCTTTACAATAACTTTATTAAAGTCTTAGGGAATTACCTAGAACAGGGGTTCTTCACCATTTTTGTGTCATGGACCCTCTGGAGAAACCTATGAACTTGTTCTCAGAATGATGTCTTTAAATGCATACAATAAAGTTCACAAGAATAAAAAGGAAGGTGATTACATTGAAATATAGCTATCAAAATATAAAAAGGAAAAGTTCATGGATGCCAGCTTAAGTATGCTTGCTCTAGATTACTGATTGCCTGTGAAACTTGTCCAGGGTCACTTAGTATGTGATAGAGGTGGTCTTTCTGGATTTCAAGTCAGCTCTCTATCCAGTCACTGTGGCTGAGAAAGAAAGTTTGAGCCTTTGCCCTATTTTGAAGAAGTATGGGACACCACAGTGAGGAGGTTGGGATCCCATAAAGGGCAGGATGAAGTGGGACTTGGCAACCAGAGAGCAGGATAAGGAGGAATTCTGGGGGAAAGCCTGAAGAGAGACACAGAAAAGGGAATGTGAAAAGTGGTCCAACACACATTTCACCTACTTTCCAATTTTGTCCAGGGCCTATCCTCTAAAAGAACTTCACTTGCCCTGAGGAATTTTCAAATTGACTTTAGTGAGAAAGTCCTGACCCCTGAGGAAAGGTTAGAGTATCTTGAAATGACTTGCTCAGTAAGAGAGTGGAAATAATTCCTCCTGAGAGCTGGAAGAAAAAGGGATAAATATGAGATGTTATTGAGGCAGTTTGTTCAGAGCAGAGACACAGAACTTAGAACTTTCAGCTCTTCCTAGCTACAAGATTCTAGGATTGTCTTAACTTTCCTGTCCAATTATTGGAAAATCAAAGTGAATATGTACTAACTATATTCTATAAACGAGGGGTGGAGGCCCTCCAGCTTACTTAACTTTTCCTTAGCCTTCTTTTTCTCTTGTTTTCTCCTCTGCTCCCCTTTACTTTCTCTAATTTACTTTTACTCTCTCTTGTTCTGAGTTCTTTCCCTTTGTCCTGTTTCTTTTGCATACCCCTAGAAACTTTCTATTCTTAAGTCTTTGTCTCTTTACCTTTCATCCTTTCTTATATGTCTCCATTTGTCTCTGTCTTTCTCTGTCTCTCTGTCTCTGTCTCTGTCTCTCTCTGTCTCTCTCTGTCTCTCTCTGTCTCTCTCTCTCTCTCTCTGTCTCTCTCTCTCTCTCTCTGTCTCTCTCTCTCTCTCTCTTTGAATGACTCCCTTATCTTTGTCTCCCTCTTTACCTTCAATTTCCATCTTTTCCTTTATTGATGCTTCTATGGATCTGTGAGCTCACTGATGTGGGTACTCCTTTCAACAATCCATAAATGATGAACCATTCACACCTTATTCTGTGTGGTTGTTGTTCATTTTCATCCCTATATCATCCAGTAAGGTCCACCTTATTGGAGGCTTTCCTATTTAGCAGGAATTGTTAACTTTGAGTACAATGACCTCCCAAGAGGTCTGTGGATAGATTTCAATGGGAATAAATGAACTTAGACAGAAAAAATATTGCATCATTATTTTGCCCAACCTCTAACTGAAATCCATTATTTCCTTTAATTATGAATATAGCAACAAACTACAACAGTATTAACAGCATCTGTGACTTTTTCATCAATTAAAATCATAGATATTTTATATTACATTACAATTATAATTTTTGGCTCAAAAATTTGCATAAAACCCTCCATATTGGTGAAGACCACATGAGGGGCAGGTCTGGCAAGAGACTAGGAGAAGAGAGATCCTGGTCTTCTGGCTTTCAACTTTGAAAGAAAAGACACATAGTTTTATATTCTCTTCAGAGGAGAAGACCCTGAAGAGAGAGAAAAATTCTGTGAAAAAGTATACATGTAGAGGGGTTAGCACGTCAATTATATTTTTATTTATATCTTACTATACTAAAGATCTTGTGGGATGTCTCTTCAGGTAAAATCTGAGACTTTCTCTTTTGGCCGAGTAAAAATATCTTGCTCCTCGTGGAAGAACCCATTTACTCTGTGTATTGCCTGGTGAAGTTTAATCTGTATATCTTCTCTAATTTCTATTGATATTGGTTTGCATATTGTTGTTATTCAGTCACTTTAGTCATGTACAACTCTTCGTGGCCCCATTTTGGTGGGGGGGGGGGCTTTTCCAGTAGAGATACTGGAGTTGTTTGCTTTTACTTTCTTTAGCTCATTTTACAGATGAGAAACTGAGGCAGAGTTAAGTGACTTGCCCAAGGTCATCACACAACTAGTAATTGGCTGAGGTCAGATTTGAACTCAGGGAAATGTCTTCCTGATTCTAAGCCCAGGATTCTATGCACTGTACCACTTGACTTCCCTGCATCGGTTTGTATGAATAGATTTATTTGCTATTTCTCTATTTGTGCTCTTGTTTAACTGGCATTTGGTAAGAAAAAAGTCAAGTCTTGTATACTTGAGACACTCCTTCACTATTAAAAGAAAATGAACAGGAGTTCAGCTTAAACCTAAAGATTACCTCCCCTAGACTAATATTATTTAGAGGGGCAGCTAGATGTAAATCTAGCACAGAACCTCCTTTGACTGAGGAGAGAAAAGTGACTAGGTTCTATTGCCAATCTCTTTGTTTCCCCTTCTGAAACAAATCAGTATTCCTTTGGAGAAGAATGGGCTGAGGAGTCTGGATATGTTTAATTGTGCCTCACAATGAACCACATGTAGAGAGACACATATGGATACATATGACTTACACACACACACACACACACACACACACACACACACACACACACACACACTTACTTTATATAGTTGCTGCAGATATCTTGAAATATTGTTTACCAACTAGCCGTGTGACCTTGGGCAAGTCATTTAACCCCAGTTGCCCCTCCAAAAAGAAAAAAAAAGAAATATTGTCTACCCTCAATAGTATTTTAAAATTACTATAGTTATTAGACCCACACTTATACTGTACAGGATCTCAGCTTTCCTATCTACAAACTACACTTCAATATAATTGGCTGTCTTTATAACATGATGTATGTTGTTTGGTACATTTAACATTATTCTGAAAAGAGATCAGTAGGTTTCATCAATCTGTCAGAAGAGTCCATGGCACAAAAATAGTGAAGAGCTTCCAATCTAAGAGGGAAATTTCTCTTCTTTAACTGAATATAAAATAAAATCAAAGTATCCTGTTACTTGTTTTATTCATTTTTTAAGTTTTTATGTTCCTCAATATTAATTTCAAATCTATCATTAAAGGAGAGAAAATGAATGCTTAATTGAAAAATAAAAACCACATTTCAATCTTGTGTACTTACTTTTGTTAATGACCACTAGAAACAAATGTTGTTTTTCACCTGTTAGTCTCCCTGTGTCTAGGGTGTCTTGCCCAAATCTCAGTGAATGACACTATCAATGAAGAGAAAGAAGGATTCCTGATTCTCTACCTGTGATTGACTCTCCACAGAGCTGGTCTGTGATAACTCAACTTCAGTTCTGTATTCTGTCTCATAAACATTTTGAATACTACCTTGAATCCTTGAATGATCAGGTTAAGAAAAATACACATCTCTGTTCTTGTACTACTCCCAGACTTGATAGTGACCAACACAGCCTGTCTGAACATGGTCTTATCTGGTACTTAATGCTTCACTTTAGAAAATGGGCTGGATTTGGAAAGAAGATTTAGGAACTAGATCTGTCAATTACTACTTGTGTGAGTTTGGATGAGTCATTTCATTTCTCTAGGCCTCAGCTTCCTCAAAGGTAAAATTTAGGGACTGGACTAAGTGACCTCTAAGGTCCCTTCCAAAGCATTGTCCATGATACTATGGGCTGTACCCAGTACCTTCAGACTGTACAACCTGTAGTCAGAATCAGTGACCAGCTGATCTAATTGGTGTGGCAGCTTGATGATTCTAAAGAAGAATTATTCTAAAGTAGAATAATCAAATCTAAGCTGCTATATAACAATAGCAGCTTATCAATGACTCTTGATAAAAAAAAAGAATATCCAACCATATCCCATAAAGGATATTCTTTACAAAATTGTGCATTGTTGTCTATCTCAAAACTAAAGATGAGTGAATTATATGCCCACTTTTTCTGTGACCATCCTGTTGTGAAGGGAGCTGACATGAGGCAATGAATGGTTCTTTCCCAATGGAAAAGTCCAAATCAACAACTAGGTGCCTACTATGTGTCAGGATGCAAGGAAAGAAAAAACAGCCTCTATCCCCTAAGGAATTCCCATTCTAATAGGAAAGACAATATATGAATAAGTAGGTATATACATATGCAGAGTAGATGGAAGATAATCTCAAAGGGGAAGAAATACTAGTAGCTAAGGGTGCCAGGAAAAGCCAATGAATTTTAGGAGTCTTCTACTCCAAAACATTCCTCCAATGTCTAGGTATGGTTTAAAATCAGAGTTTCAGTATTAATTGCTAATGTTGTAGTGAGGGTGATCTAGTCTACCTAAAACTAACATTTGACTTTTCAATCAATTGTCTGAAAGAGTTAATGAACATGCTCTCCTAAGAATATTTGATGAAAGTCCAAACAGGATCAATCATTGAACAATCCGCTTTTTATATATTGCCTTTTGTCGTATTTATCTGGATATATCCAGGTATCCATCCATCCATAGCTTTCTCAAGAGCAGGGGGAACAACCCTGACTTATTTATCTTTATATTCTCCCATATGCCACAGTAATTAGCACAGAGTCTTACACTTGGCAAGTGTTGACTATTTGTTGAATTAATTCATCAATTAATGAGACCAAGGTAACAACAATGTCCCCATTCCATCTCACTTCAATCCTTCCATTTCAGTAATCAGAAAATAGATTATTTTTCTGTCATTTAAATCTAAGTAAATATAGAGCCACAAGGGAAAATTAATTTTAAGGGAAATGTGTCTCCAATTGAGTTTTCATTAAGGAGGCATTCACAAACCCTCTTATCTCAATCAGCCAATAATAGGAAATTCACTGAACTAAGTATGAGTCTGGAGACCAAGTTCCTAGTTCAAATTTTTCCATTAGTTAACTCTATTATGTGGGACAAGTCATTTAACTTCTTTGGATATCTATATAGTAAGGGATTGGACATTACTATGATTCTATGACTAAGTAACTAGATACTTAGAATCAACGATTAATGCTGGAAGGGACTTAGAATTTATGTCTCAAAAGGGAATTTTTATTATTTTAATCCTGTGTTAGAGGACATTGAGGGAACATGTAAGAGACAGAGAAGAGGGAGTCCAGGAGGTGGGGGATGGAGCGATGAAAGGGAAGCTGTGGATGTGAAATTAGAGAAACAGGATGGAGGACTTCAAATGATCTGGTGTGCTATTGTTTGGATAAGAGGATACAGCTTCACAAGGGGAATTTGGTGACTTTTTCAATCTTTCAAAAGCACTGTTCTCACCTAATTAAGGCACCTCTTTGATCAACCAATCCATTATTATATTTCATATCTTTTACATTTATATGGCACTTCAAAGTGAACAGTATTTACATACATTATCTCATTTCTGCCTCATAACACATTTCTGAGGTAGGCACTGCAATTATTATTATCCTCATTTTACAAATGAACAAAATGAAGCTGAGAAAGATTAAGTGACTTATTAATGGTCATAGATCTAAGAACCTTAAGATGTAGGATCTGAACCCAGATCTTCTTGACTCCAAGTCTATCATTCTACCCACTGTACCATACTGACATTCATCTTGATGGTGTTCTTTTGTATGCTACCTAAGGCAGAATGGTATAGTATAACATTTATTGGATTCATAGTCTTCAGTTCTAGGTTCAAACCCTAACTCTAAGAGCTTCAGGTTTCTCCTCCTCATAGAATTAAATTAAATAATCTTTAAGATCTCTTCCAATTCTAATCTTATAGTCCTTTCCCTAAAATATCTAAGTATTTCAGCCTAGTATTGGGAACATTTTCAGAAGGCCATACTTACTCAAGAGTAAGAACAATAATTGGAGCAAAAGCTAAAGGAACTCAAATAGGCATCAAATCACTCTTGTTGGACCTTGCTCAAGTCATGGAACCTTTGATCGTTTTCTGTGGTGAAATTTCACATACCAATACAAAACTTGGCAAATCAGTAAATCCTATGCCATAGTAAGGGGGTAGCACGGAAGAAGGGAGATGGTTATATGGCACTATAAATGACATTGTCCTTTTCTTCAAGTGGCTTATGATGTAGTTGGTGAGAAAAAGACTAGTACACAAGGAATAATTAGGAAACATGTCATTGTGTGATCACATCACTCTTTAACTGTCTATATCTAGTACCCTGTACATATTTTAAATCAAAGTTATTGATACTTCCTTGCCATTTCTAACCCATGCTTCCTATTCTCTGGCCATCCTCCTCAATCCCTTTCCATGAGAACTTGGACCTTAGATTCTGATAGGTGAGCCTTCAACTTATCTTGCCCAGAATGAAGCTCTACATCATTTCAAGGATATTATCAAAATTCTTCCTCAACTTTCCCCCATAGGAACCTGGACTACGTTCCTATAAGCCTAGATGTTGAGAGGTGAACTTCTGTCTTATCTTGCATGAAATCCTTTATGACATTTCCAAGCTATTTAATTACATGGGTAGCTCTTTTGTCTTGTCTTCTCACATTAGAATGTAAGCCCTTTGCTATAAATAATTTCATACTCTTTGACCCAGCAATACCATTTCTAGGGCTGTATCCCAAAGAGATCATAGAAGTGGGAGGAAGACCCATATGTAAAAAATATTTATAGCAGCTCTTTTTGCGGTGCCAAAGAATTGGAAGTTAAGGGGATGCCCATCAATTGGGGAGTGGCTAAACAAATTATGGTATATGAAAGTAATGGAATACTATTGTGCTATAAGAAATGGGGAGCAGATGGACTTCATGTTTACCTGGAGAGACTTATACAATGCTGAGTGATGCTGAGTGAGGAGAGAAGAACCAGGAGAAATTTGTACACAATTACAAACACAACATATGTGTGATGACCAACTTTGATAGACTGGACTCTTTTCAGCATTGCAGGGTTATAAGACAACTCCAAAAGATTCATGATGGAGAGAGATGTCTACATTCAGAAAAAAAAAAAAAACTAGAAAGAACAGAGTTCAAATGCAGATTGAAACAAACTACCTGCTCTCTTTCTTTTTCTTGTTTGCTTTTGTCTCCTCTTTCCTATTGTTCATTCCATCCATTACAATCATTCTTTATAAACTGACTAATGTTTAATGTGAAAGTATTTGCACATCCTATACTTCATTGCATGCTGCCATGGGGGGTGGAGGGGTAGGAGAGGGATGGAGAGAAAATTTGAAACTCAAGGGGTTGTGGACTGAAATTTGTAAACTAAAAGTAAACAAACAAATTAATAAAGACAAAAAAAGAATGTAAGCCCTTTGAGAGCAAGGACTTCCATGCTTACTTGAATTTGTTTCCCAGCATTAGCACAGTACCTGGCATATTAGGAAGCACTTAATAAAATGATTTTAATTTATTCATTCCTTTATTATGACTACAAACTAAAGGACTAAAGGTAATCAGGAGGGGCTTCTTACAAATTATAAGTCCCAGATATGTCTTCAAGGAGACAATGACTACAGCTGTACAGAGAGACTGGAGGAAAATATTCTGAGTAAGGGAAACAAGAAGAGACATAATATGGGCAAAGACAAGGAGCAAAACATGTACAAGAAAATTTTGAGCTCTTATTTCTTTTATTTCTGCAAGGGTCTTTTGCTATTTTGGTTAATGGGATGGTCTTAATACAGTCATAGGGTTTCTTATACTTATTCTTTTTCTTTTTTTACAAGTAATTGGTCTTAAACATTTTCAGCTTCCTTTGACATCTTTCAGATGCTTCAATCAGACATTAAGGAATCAAATTCCCAGAATAGCTTGAATAAACTTATGAACTAGACAGCCAGAAAAGGTCATTCTTTATGGAGCCCATCACAATGGTCTAGTGGAAAAAGCACTAGAATGAGAGCCAAGAGACATTCTTCTATCCTTGATTGATGCTAATTTACCATGTGACCTTGGCTTTTGCATACAGCATGAAGATTTGGATTATATGGTGTTTACAGGCCTCTGCTCTGGAGGTCTATGATGCTATAGTAATAGCTAATATTTGTATAGCACTTACTATGGGCCAGGTACTTTGCTAAGTGCCTTATAATTACTATCTTATTTGAGTCCCACTACAACTATGGAAAGTAGATGCTATTATTATTCCCACTTACAAATAAGGAAACTGAGGCTTATAGAGGTTAAGTGACTTGCCTAGGATCATACAGCTTGTTAAGTGTCTGAGACTGGACTTAAATTCAGGCTTCTATGACTCCACCCAAGTGTGCCATCTACCATCTAGCTGCCTCGATTTTATGCTGCGATTGTATTCACCCTTTCCAGACTATATTATATTGCAATGCCCTTATATCACATGCAAAGGAATAAAACTTAGATCAACAAGGAGAATTGATTTCACAAACCTGGTCTGTATGCTAGTAGCAGACTCAGGCAATGGAAGACCTGTCAAGTTAATTTGCCTCAGTTCTGTGAGTGGTAGGGACTTGGAGATCTTGATCTTGCCAACCCTGGAATGGCCTTAATGAGCCAGAGTGAACAAATCAGAATGACAAGATCCTTCAGATTCAACTGATTTAGTCTTGGTCATCCAGGCATGCCCATAATTTCATTTTGTAAGCCTTAAAAATTTATATAAAAGTGAATTATGATAATAATACTGGGGATTTTTGCAGGAGCATTTCACATCATGGAAAGAGGAAAGAGCAGGGAACTTGAACTCAGAAAAAAAAAACTAGGTTCTAGAGCTTTTTCTAAACTATGTCATCTTAGGTCTTCCTTTCTGAGTCTCAATTTCTTTTTTCTATAAAATGAAGCAGTTCCCTTCCAGTTCTAACATTCCATGATCTTGCTGTAAGAATGTATTAAATGCAACACTCAGCTCAACTGTCATTCCAGTTTAGCATTCTGTGCCTGATGTCCTTAAGGTTTAGTGTGTATAAATGTATCACCATTTTCCTTAATGTTAATTTGAAAAAGGTTGGTGGCATTCTTTATCACCCCTAGCTTATCTTAAGTAACTTGGTAGAGAGCCAGCCTCTATGAATTTATCCTAACCCTTTTTGAGCATTTTCAGGTGTCTAGCTTTTTGCCTTTCTTTGAGAGCTAGGAGCACCATGGCTAGAGTGACAGATCTGGAGTCTGGAAGACATGAGTTCAAATCCAGCCTCAAACACTTAGTAGTTGTGTGGTCCTGACTGAGTCATATAACCTTTCTTAGACTAATCTTACTCAAGTGTATAAATAAGGATAATGAGAGTACCTACCTACATTATTGTAAGGATCAAATGAGTTATTTATAAAGTGCTTTACGAACTTTGAAATGCTGGCTATTATATCTATTGAATGCTAAGTCTGATTTCTACAAGGTAAAGAAGTATTTGTTCTCATTTCTCCCAAAAGTCTATTTCCCCAAGTTTTTTAATTGCAAAATCTCATGAGCAAATCTATGTTCACCCTCTCTATCTAGATCTGTGATTTTACAGACTTGCATTGTTCCTCCCTTAGTTTTTTTTCTCTCCAGCCTAAAGTTCTCATCCTTTTTACTTTGCAAGTCATGACTCTCCCACTGGGAGTGATCATGTCAGCTTTCCTTTTATGGACCTCCTTAAGCCACCCCGGCTTTCTTAAAGTATATATAGCCTCTTTCTACCTCAGTGTGTCAGTCTTGGGTTACCTAAGTGTGTCTGACGAAGGCTTGTAAAATCCTGTCAAGCTGAGTATCCTTCCAACTCAGGGACATCTCAAGGTTAAATCCTTTAGGATAGAACAAGTCTGATTAGAATAATAAAATCTGGAGCTGCTAGAGCAAAAAGAGGTCTGCTACACCAAGCCAACACTTAACACATGAGGAAACACATTCAAACTTTGATCAACATCTTTAAATTCATAAACCTTAGTGTTATAGGAATTGACACTTTTTAGTTTGGGGAAGAAAAGACTGGGGGGGGCAGTTACATGAGAGCTATCTTCAATAACTTGAAGAGCTGTCACAATGAAGAGAGATTAGGCTTGTTATGTTTAAAGCAGAGGTCAGAACTAGGAATAATAGGGAGGAATTGTAGAGAAGCAAATAAGGAAAAACCTCCTAACAATTAGAACTGTCCAAGTGGACAACAGGCCACCCCCAGGAGTTGGCCAGTTTCCCCTTCACTTGAAGTCTCAGAGCCAATACTGATTGAACATTTCTTGTGTTTATTTTTTGTTGTAGGAAGAATTCTTTGGATATGGGTCATACTAGATGGCCACTAAAATCCCTTCCAAGTGTAAAATTCTATGATTCTGTCTGAAGAGTGACAGGGTTAGTAATTCTCTCCCAGTCCGGTGTTCTTTTCATTATGTCCTACTGCCTCGGCATGTGCGTGTGTGCGTGTGTGTGTGTGTGTGTGTGTGTGTGTGTGTGTGTCCATCTGGCTAGTTTAGCTAGTGAATAGCCTGTGTTTATAATGCTAAGGGGAAGCATTCAATCTCCTCATGGATTGGTTCTTTTTTGCTCTGTTTCGAGTACACAGTATACATACATACCCCTTACCAAGTCAAGTCATTTGCAAGCTCATCCTTGGTCCCAAGAAATATGAGGTGAAAGAATAGGCATGGAAATAATAGAAACAAAATTTGGAACACATGTACCCTGATGATGGGTCAGTGACATTTTCTATTTGCTCAAAACCTGATGCGTGTTTTTTCTGTATAGTACATGATGAAGGTCACAAGAAGCATCCAGAGAATCCTTCTCCAGGTGTGTGTCCTATTGACACTGATGCCCTTACCTCTAACAAATGAGAAAGTGGATTTTTCACTGTTGGTCTCTCTAAATGATTCAGTGCTCAGAGTTCCCTATCCAACCCCGTCAGCAGCTAATAATTGCTATTTTTAATCAGGGTTGTGCATGGAAAGAGAAATAGCTTTGAAATAATTTGCTTTCCAGAAAACAGTAAACATCCTCTGGCTTCTATATGTGGATGTGACAGAATATTTGCTTCTCAGAATCAGGAACTGGGAGCAAAAACCAACCACCCCTTCCCCACCACCCCAAGCAAATCACCCAACTGCAACAATAACAACAAAAAGCTCTCATTATTGTCCCCATCCTTTGTTCCCTCTTAATTGCTCAGTAGGCATTCCAAAGGAGGAGGCACACTTAAACAGAATCATCTCTAGGTTATGGAGCAAATCTTGCATGTGGGCAAACATTCAACAGAGAAGAGCAAGTGAATCATACACTATCCTACCCGTCATTAGAAATGGTCCCCACCTGCTCTGGGCTGGCTGAAATAATCACTTGTCATGCTGTCACACAGAAATGTAATTGCAATGTTGATGCTTCTTTACCCCTCCCCCTTTCCCCAATGAAATATTCACCCACGCTTGCTCTATTTTAATTATATAACGCTTGCTAGAAGAAGGAAAACAACAAAGCCTGAGTTGAACTTTTGGCAAAATGGAAGTTGATCAAAAGTCATCTGTATAATCTAGATGATCTCAACTGATTTTTGATTACCCATAAGAAAGCAGGTATCAGCTTTAATCAAACACTACTCTTATATACAGGGTTAAACTGAGGTCCAGGTGAGACAGGCCAGCAAGTGAACCTGAAGAGGCAGCCAAGAGTCCAGATAAGATAGAGATTTGGAGATGGAAAGAACTTTAGAGATCACCTGTAAGGTCTAACTCCATTGCTATAGTAATGAAAAAACTGAATCCCAGAGAGAAGTGGCTTTGTCAAAGAGCACCCAGATAATAGGCTAGAGAGAGGGAATTTGAAGCCTGGTCATCTTGCTCCAGGAGTAACTAGGTGGCACAGTGTTTAGAGAGCCCAGCCTGGAATAAGGAAGACATAAATTCAAACCAGGTCTCAGGCACTTAGTAGTTGTATGACCCTGGGCAAGTCATTAACCCTTTTGCCTCAGTTTCTCCATCTGTAAAATGAGCTGGATAAGGAAATGGAAAATCACTTTAGTATCTTTACCAAGAAAACCCCCAATGGGGTCACAAAGAGTTGGACACAACTGAAACAACTGAACAATGACCTCTTTCTTGCTCCAAATCCCACATTCTTTAGAACATAAAACACTACATGAGCAAGACCTGTTGGGAACAAGTCATAGACTCCGGTTGGGCAAGTGCCATAGAGTGGATTGGAGCCTTGATGGCTTGGAGGAGCAGAGGAAAGCTGAGTTGGAAAAGTTATTTAATAGGTAGCGTCAGTCATTATGTTAAACAATTAATGATCATGAGGCTTTAGGGTCAAAAATGAAAGCGATATCAAAAGCAGAAGTGGGTCAAATGTAAAAGACAGAAAATTCATGGAGTTTAGTGAGATCTGAAGTATGGAGACATAGGAGAGACAGCTTTGTTCAAGTGGTCTTTCAATCTTATGCACTTAATGTTCTGTGAGCACCTGTGTTTTGGTGCCTGGACAGGTCTGCACGTCTCAGTCTTTAAAACTTTAAAAACTTTAATACTGCCAATACCCTCCTTGATCTCCATGGCAATAACTACCTTCTCTAAGCTATGGAAGACCCGAGCATCTGATGACCTCCCCAAGTCAGATGTCATAAGTGAGAATGCCAGAAACAGGAATGGGATTTAGGAAGGACTAAAATTCATCAGATCAGAAGGCAGCAGGAAAAGGATATGGAAGAATTAAACATCTCAACAACTCATGAGAGACATGGAAAAGTGGGACACTAGTAAGGAAGAAGGTAGATAAGGAGGAAGCTGTACAGCTTGTGTGGGAACCTCCAGCAATGGCAGGTAGAAAATCTGATGTCAGGAATGAATGTAGAGAGCCAGAGCTGAACTCAGACCACAAAGTCAAGGTCTACATATGTATATGTCACAGTCAAGTCCCCAAGGCACAGAGCACAGGTTAGATACCAAACTACTTCAACTTGAGTGATTCTGTCTCCTTTTCAAGTGAGAGATAACCAAGTTACAAATTTAAAAGGATTTAAGAGACTCTGAAATGTGGAAATGAACTTAGATAGCATGTTGCTATTGTTGAGTCATTTCAGTCTTGTCTGCCTCTCCATGACTCCATTTGAAGTTCTCTTGGCAAAGACATTGGAGTAAATTGCCATTTCCTTTTCCAGCTGATTTTACAGATAAGAAACTAAAGCAAATGGGGTTAAGAGACTTTCCCAGGGTCATAGAGCTAGTAAGTGTCCATGGCCAGATTATGAACTCAAGTCCTCCTGACTCCAGGGACAGCAGTTCCATTCACTGTGCCACCTAGCTGTCCTGCACCACATAGTTACAATAAGAAAAAATACGGTGCTGCGAGCACAATAAGTAAGGGCAGCTAATTAGAGAGTCAAAAGCACAAGTTCAGTCAATGCAGGTGAGCACCCAGAGGAGTATACCAGCCTCTATCATGATCAGGAGGCCTGCAGAAAGCATATCAAAATAAGCAGAAGGAGAATCCCTGGCCCAGTTTTCATTGTTGCCTCTCTTCCTCTCCCTCTAGGTCCTGTACTTCCTTTCAGAGCTGTATGTTATAGGAGAGAGAAAGTGAGCCAATGTGACCTCTTCATGGTGAAGAAGTTCAGTTCTGGGGAAGACTGGGGCAAGTCATTCCTGGGTGTCCTGATTCCTGTCATTCATGGGGTCTCTTGAGGTTTGTGTCTGTCTGTCTGTCCATGTACCCTTATTTCATGAGTCCCTGGGATAGAATTGTGTGCTAGACTAATGGTTTAAAACTTAAATAGCTACAATGTACATAAGGATACATATGGGTCACATATTGACTTAAGTATAAAATATAATGCTATCTATGTCTTATATTTTTATTTATTTAAAAATATTTCCCAATTACATTTTAATCTGGTTCAGAATATACTTGGGAGTGTTACTTGGAAAGAGTTTGAGGTTTTGGGTTCAACACCTCTGTCCCAGATCATGTTGCAAGATGACTAAGTCTTAGACACAGAAACACTGATGAGTTTAGGTCATAATGAATTACAATGATGATAGATTAATAACGACCATATCCTCACCAGCACTTCATAGATTCTTCTCTATTCTCTCAGGTATGCCTAAGTGAAAGCTTGTGGGAGTCTGACAAGTACCCCCATAATGTTTCAATCTTGTGTGGACTGAAGGTAAAGGTCAGAGTAAAGTAAAGGTCAGATTGTGTATAAATTGTTTTGTTTTGTTGGGGGGGCAGATATGTGTAGAAACAATCAAAGTCATTCTGACTCACATTGGTTTCATTTTCTCTCCCTTTGGTTATTTATCCAGAGGAACACTAAAGAGGTCAGAAAAAAGGAAAAGAATCCAAAATGCTGGATGAGCTACAGTCTGGTATATCAGTTCCTAAATAATTGTGAACTGACTACTATGAGTGATGTGGTAATATATCACTGCCAACCAGTCAAGCACAGGGCTCTGCATACAGAAGAGGTTTAATAAATGTTTGTGAAACTGAAATGAGGAATGAGAAATAAAGTGTCTCATCATGACTCAAAAAGAAATCATTAAATCACTGCATTCATAACTCATCAACATTCTCCTGAGAGTCAGCTAATTGTCCATTACAGAAATGATGATTAACTTTAAAAGGGTTGACTAGCTAAGGAGGAAGAATGCTTGACATCTTTTTGATTTGCTTCACTGATGACTGCAATTTGAAGGTTTTAGCAACTTGATCCACAGTTTTCCTTCATCAACTCTTTTATCACCTTTTTTTTTTCAAAAAAAAATAAGTATTAATGAAGTAGACTACCTAAGATTTATTTGCTATGATCTATTATGATGAAGATATGATTTGTCAACAAATTTCTCATTTTCAGTGTTCATCAATAGTAACTCCTTGAGGTCACACTTTGTCTTTGTATCCCCCAAACTTAGCACAGGGCTTAATGGATAGTAAGGGCTTAATAACTACCTGTTCATTGGTTGATCAAGCAATAATTATTTTTTTTTGCTTTTTGGAGGGCAATTGGGGTTAAGTAACTTGCCCAAGTTCACACGGCTAGGTTTTTGTTTGTGTCTTAACTGTCTGAGGCCGGATCGAACTTAGGTCCTTCTGACTCCAGGACCAGCGCTCTATTCACTGCGCCACCTAGCCGCCCCAATAATTATTTTCTTAATGCTGTTTTCAGCACTGTGGGAAAGAAGAAAAATGCATACTTCTTCTCCCTTCCCTCCAGGAACTTACAAGCAATTTGGGAAGAACACAAAGGGAACATAAAAGAATGATAAAGAGTCCAACAAAGTGGAACTCTTTGTAAGTATAATAAATGTTTGGAGATGGAGGAAATGCAATGTGGAAGAATACTGGACTTTGAATTATGGGAACAGTGCCTTAAATCTGATGTGCACTGTTACTATGAGTGATTTAAATTCTCTGGAACTCAGTTTCCTCATGTTTAAAAAGGAAGTAATTATGCTTATACTAGTAGAATCTGAACTTACCTCACCACTAGTTGTTCTCGAGGAAACTTGGTGGGTCAGGCATCTGTAAAAGACACTACCAACATTTCCTCAGATTTCTGTGGTTCTGCCAGTGACGTTGATGTACTTCCATAAAAAAAGTCAACATGGGGGCTGCTAGGTGGCACAGTGAATACAGCACTGGCCCTGGAGTCAGGAGGACCTGAGTTCAAATCCAGCCTCAGACACTTAACACTTACTAGCCCTGTGACTTTGGGCAAGATATTTAACCCCAACTGCCCTCCAAAAAGCAAAAAAAAAGCAGAACTGGGGGAAAGGTGAAGAGCAAACAAAACTTCAGGTTTAATGGAACAAAGTGACCATCAGGAGAATGGAGGCCCTGGGGTCTGCAAGGAATGCCAAGCTAGTCAATCACATTTTTCTTCTTCTGTATCACCATTCTTTTTTTTTTTGAAGGGGAAAGGCAGGGTAATTGGGGTTAAGTGACTTGCCCATGGTCATAGGGCTAGTAAGTATTAAGTGTCTGAGATCACATTTGAACTCATGTCCTCCTGACTCCAGGGTTGGTGCTCTCTTCACTGCACCATCTAGCCACCCCTTGCATTACCATTCTAAAACTAGAGGAAGCCATTTCCTAGTCAATCCTTGATTTCCTGCCTACCCCCACTCTGATACACACGTGAAGGGGAGAGAGGTGGGGAGAGAAGCAAATTTAGCTCCTTGCCTTTGGACAAATTATTCTCTAATGGCTTACTTTCAATGCCCAGTGCTATTTATATTGCTGTTATAAAAACTTGATGGTCATCAATCTGAGCTGGATGGAGCCTAAGGGGAAAGCCAAGGCCCTTAAAGGTACAGGAGACATGTTCCCCTTAGCTTAGCACAAGCTGGAAGGACATCTAGGACTGAAGAGAGAGAGAAGCTATGAGTACATATAGATATAGATACTCCACTATGGGGATATTATACATCTATATACTTAAAATAACAGTTAGCATTTATATATTACTGTAACATTTATAAAGCAATTAATATGTTATCTTACTTGATCCTCACAATAATTCTATGAAGTGATACCATAGCTACCATTTTACATATGAGGAAACTGAATCTAAGAGAGATTAAGTTACTTGCTCAGTGTTACAAAAACGCCAGAAACAGGCTCTAAACTCTCAGGTCTTCCTGACTTCAAGCCCAGCACTGTTCTACCTACTTTCCTAGAATGCTCTATTTAAACCCTATACTTATTTTCTTTATAAAATAGATTTGGGCTGGTGGGGGGAGGAGGAAAAAATGAGAAAACCCCATACTTCAAGGAGGAGAAAACAGATGCTTTTAGCTTGAGAGTACCTTAGGGAGTGCAGCTGACTACCAGAAAATCGTGCCAGGGAGATGAGTAGTACAATTTTCACACTCGTGAGTTTTAAAGAGACTGCAGCTGGTCAACTGCCATTGTTTGTTGGTGGAGGGCTTCCAGCCTCATACTGGCTGGACCACCTACATCACAAGACTGTTGGAAGGGATGACTTTGAAAACTTCGGAAGCACTTAAATACATATGAATCATCATTATCAGTATTAGCTAGAAGAAAGCGTGTGGAGAAGTGGGATGTAAAAACAACCTTGAAAACTGGTTATGATGGAGTCCTAACAGAACTGCCCTCAGGCCCAGTATCCAAGCTTCACTACAGGCCCGCTGTATCTATGGAGCGCCCCTGCTAATGTCCTAACTTATGCCTCACTGCTCACTAGAACAAGTGTGTCCCTGAACTCTCAGTTCCCACAGAAACAACAGACACGCCCATAGGATAGAAACTCAGTACCACCACCCCCACGCCCCGCCCCCTGCCCCAGACTCTCCCATGAGAACAGGTGTGCAATCACAATCAAATCATCCAGTTAGTCCAAGACGACCACAACACCTAGCTATCCATCTTGACCAGACAAGTCCACAATAGCTAGCCTATCTGAAAACAGCACCACCAGGATGTAGAGCAGGATTCTTGACCACCTAACCATAGAAGGAGACCACCCTATCTTAGCACCTGTGTAGCAAATAGTAAAGGGCTGACCTGGAGTGAACCTATGACATAGAGTGTATTATAATATCATTACCATACATGCATGCTCCCTAACTGTATGCATTATGGGTAACCACATGTGCAGTTACACTAAGGCTGGGACCTGTCTTCCATTACCTAATCCCTCAACAAACCGCTCCTCTCAATCATGTCCCCATAATTGTATGTAAATCTTGATTGTGTAATCAGCATCATATTCTCTATAAAATTGTGTGTCTTGCCTTACTGAGGGGCTATTTTCCTCAAAGGGACTTAGCCACCCATCAGAGAGTGAAACCTCAAAACTATAATAAATCTTACCAACTGTCTTGGAGTCAGCCTGAGTCTTTGTAATTCTTTAGACACAACTTGCCGCAACCCTACTGAAACCTCATCAGTTAGGATTTGGACTAGTGGAGGAATGTATGGAAGTTATGTCATTTGAGGCAAAAGAGCATGGACAAAGTGAAGAGTGGTCAGAGGTAGGAAAAAGTATGGCTCATTAATGGGATGAAAAAAGACCAGTCTGACTGGAGCACAGCATTTGTGGTAGGCTTTAACTAATTGGATAGCTGTAGGTAGGAGATCAGATTATAAATGGCCTTGACATTATAAATGGCAGAGACATGTGAACTTGATTATGGGTTTTGTTTGTTTGTTTTTCGTTTTGCTTTTGGGAGGGCAATTAGGGTTAGGTGACTTGCCCAAGGTCACATGGCTAATAAGTGTTAAGTGTCTGAGGCTGGCTTTGAACTCAGGTCCTCATGACTCCAGGGCTAGTGCTCTATTCACTGCACCACCTAGCCACCCCATGAACTTGATTCTTTTTCTTTTTTTACCTTTTGGTGGGCAATTGGGGTTAAGTAACTTGCCCAAGGTCACACGGCTAGGTTTCTGTTTTGTGTGTGCATTAAGTGTCTGAGGTCAGATCAGAACTCAGGTCCTTCTGACTCCAGGGCCGATGCTCTACTCACTGCGCCACCTAGCTGCCCCACAATGAACTTGATTCTTTAGGCAATTTAGAAGTTATTGTGGATTCTTGAGCAGACAATGACAAAATAAGAGTGTTGTCTTTGGATGGTTTGCCTGCTAGAATGAGGAGGATGTGCTAAAGCAAGGAAGCAAGTGACCTAAATTTTAAAGACTCCTTGAAAATCTTTGTTTTGTTTGAGGTTGTTTTTGTATAGTTGGGCCTAACTATTCTCCACTCTATAACAAGAAGTTTTCTTTGGCAGAAGTAAAGAATAAATGAATGATTCTCATATTATGACAGATGGTACAGCTCTTCATTCCTAACTATGATATAAGCTTCGCTTTCCCCTTGGATTGAATTTATTTACTAGGCACAAAGGACCTGCTTATCAACAGCAAAGATATACCTCATGAACAATTACACAAAAATGCATATGTGTATATATAAATATATACATATGTCTATCTATATTTGTATATGTATATGCATATGTAAATCTAAACATCTGAGGTCTCTTTAAGACCTGAGAGGTAACCAGATTTCTTCCATCTTCTACCAGCTTTTAACTTTGAAGAAATACTTTTCTACCAATCTGACTAAACAGGCATAGTTTATTGAAATACTGAAAGGATTTGTATTGTTCCTCTTTCTTGGGAAGGGAGAAAATCTTCTACACCTAAGTTTCACTATAGACTCGAGAATAAAATACACATTTCTTAGATTGGCATTCAAGGTCCTTAATAATTTGATCCCACTTTAACTTTCCAGCTTTTTTTTTAACTCTGCTCTCTTTCTTGCCTTCTATGCTTTGACCAAATTGAAATATTCTCTATTCATTCCCTCAGCTATATATTTATTTATGTCATTCCCTCATACATTCCTTTCTTTCTTGAAATCATTATCTTTAAGGTCTACCCCAAATGACACCTCCATCATGAAACCTACCCTTATAATCCCCCAGCTAAAAGTTATCCCTTGATCTAAACAAATTTTCTTAGATCACTTTTTCTGGACCTCTATTCTACCTCCATCTCAATCTACCTTTATGTAAATATCATATGTAGTCATGTAAATATCATAGAATGGAAAATCTTGTAGGCAAGACTGTGCTAATTTTCATCTCTGTATCACCAATGCCTAAAAGAGTGCATTGCACATATGCAAATACACAAAGTATTTTTCTGTGAATTGTCACTGTGAGGAATTCTTTCCAATAAGGCAGAGATTTATCTATGATTTAATAATTAAGTCCTATGTAGATATTTGAGATATACAATGGTTATGTGCCTTATTCAGGGTGATACAGCTAATAATTGTCAATGACTAGGTCAAGAGTCTTGCCATCAAGCCAGAGGTTGTGGGTGTGAATAAGTTTGGTGTCGTAGCTATACTGTGGCTCAGCTCTGGCCCTGTCGCTCAGCCCCAACTTCAGTCAAATGGGTCAGACCTGGTAGGACTAGCATGGTTGCTGTTGGTCTAGTCCTCCTGAGAGAAAGTAGAGGCAGAACAGGAATACTGGTACATGGAGCAAATTCATTGGAGGGTTGAGAGAAAACTGAGACCCGGCAGCTATTGCTGGGAAGGGAAGAACATAGTGCCCTTATCATTAATGTTGTCACTGGTCCTGAACATTCTATCTGGTAAGGGTCCCCAGATTTACTGATGCAACATGGGTATTCTGTCCCAGTGGGAGTGGGGGGGAGCAGACACATTGGCTTGGTAATGGGGAAAGATAAGACCCCAGGAGAAGGTTACAACTGTAACAGGACTCAGTGATTCTGGCCCTTGGGTCAGATGAAAGATCAGAGGTGGCTACACAAAATGGCATAAGACTGGCCAAAGACTATAATAAGGACCAATAAGGACATAAAATGCATACCTTATCCTCCAAATACTGGCACCTTGGTACTAAGGCATGGTCATTTTGTACCAGTAATGGTTCTGGGAAGGGGTGAGGAGTGGAGCTGTTCTATGGTACAAGACATGAGAGAGAAGAACAGAGAAAGACAGGAGGAATTTCTAAACCATAAGGTGAATGAGGCTTGAGAGAATTATTGAACTGAGTGAGGAGGCTAGACAAGAACCTGAGATGCTCTTTATATTCAATTCAATTCCAGAAGAATGTATTGAATGTCTATTGAACTGTCTAATCAATTCCAGAAGAATTTATTGAGTGCCTCAGCATTCTATCGGCCACTGGGGAGGGCAAGGAGAAAAGGAGGGTATATGAAATGGTCACAGTGTAATAGCAAAGAAACCTTTTAATGGCAAATGTACAGTTCCCCTCATCCACCACCACCTAATAGAGCAAAATAAATCATATTCAACAAAACATGATCATGTTGTGGTATGGAGTAAAATGGACTTGATGTTAAAAAGCTTGGTATTGATTTCTGGCATTGACATTGAATAGCTGGGCAACCTTGGTCAAGTCATTTAAAACCTTTGTGAAAAATGGTGATAATAACACTTGTAAGAAAACACTTTTGGAAAACAAAAGTACTATTTGAATGTGAGCTTTTATGATTGTTTATTCTTTAGTTGTCATGAAAGCTTTTATGTGTTAACATACTGCTTCCTGTAACCCTGACGAGTCCTGGAGATTCTGGTAGAAAGTACCTAAGCTTCCTTATTTTTGTCTTCATGCTGAACCAAGGTTCATCTTAGATAAAATAAATCATGAATTTATCATTGTTATTGCTACTTTCCTTGTCCTAACCACTTTCACTTTCCCATAACATTCCTCCTATTCAGATGCTTTGTGCCCATCCTTTGCTTTTCCTTTTTAGTGAAAACCTGCTCTTAGGAAAGGATCTGATATCATTCATTTACACTCTTATATAAACATGTTAATGTTTCACCATGAGGAACCTGAACTGATCTTTTCTCTGTATCTGAGATGCAAATTCTCTCAATCCCATTGGTTTTCTGAATTACATTCTTAAAACACAACTAAAATCCCATCTTCTCCAAGAAACATTCCTGATCTCCTAAGCTATAATGATCTTTTTTCCTGCTTTTGCCTCAATTAGCTTTTGTCTGGTAGTTATCACAGGGTCTCTGAGTTGAAAGAGACCTCAGAGGATCATTTAGTCTAGGGGTGGGGAACCTGTGGCCCTCTAGGTCCCCAAGGGTGGCCCTTTGACTGAATGCAAACATCACAGAACAAATCCCCTTAATAAAAAGATTTGTTCCATAAAATTTTGACTCAGTCAAAAGTCAAACCAGTGCTCAAGGACCTAGAAGATCACACATGGCCTTGTGGCCACAGGTTTCCCACTCCTGATTTAGTCAAACCCATACACAAAAGGTAATCCATTCTATCATACACCTGACAAATAACCAACCATTTTTTTGCTCAAAGACCTCTACTGAGAGACAACCCACTACATCTGAAGGGACTAGGCCACTTTGGAATGGCTCTACCCTTACCTTTTATGAAGTCTAAATTTACCTCCTTTCATCTTACACCCATTTCTCCAAGTTCTCTCCTCTGGGTCCAAGCAGAACAAGTCAAATCCTGCCCCCTCCATGTGAAAAACCATCAAATACTTGAAAACATTTATCATTTCCCCAGGCCATTTCTTTTCCAAGTACTTCAACTGATCCTCATATAGCTTCTACAAAAGAAAAAAAAAACTTATCAATCTGGTTACCCAAAACACTTGCTACTCTTGTGACTTTGGACAAGTCAATTAACCTCCCTGAGACTCAGTTTACTAATCTCTAGAATAAAGGGAATGAACTATATGCCTCTGAGATCCTTTCTAGTTCTAGGTTATGATCCTATGCGAAATCTCTTCTGGACAATAATTAGTTTATCAATGTATTATTTTGTATACAGTACCTTGTATATTTGTCACATCCTCTTCCAAGGCTGTTAGCTCCATGAGATCATAAAACATTTCTTATCTAAACTTATTCCAGTTTATAGTACCATGTTCTTCATACAGTAGGCATTCGATACTCATTTAATTCAATATATTTTTAAAGGAGAAGTAGAATGAAAGACTTTATACCCTGTTAGAAGAATTCCAGGGATCAATGGGACAGATTTTAGAAGCCAAAGCCCCACTTTCAAGCCATGTATAGTGTAGATGTTTAGTCATTTTTCAGTTTTGTCTGATTCTCTTTACCCCATTTGGGGTTTTCTTGGCAGAGATACTGGAGTGGTTTGCAATTTTCCACTACAGTTCATTTTACAAATGAGGAAATTGAGGGAAATAAGGTTAAGTGCCTTGCCCAGGGTCACACAGCTAGTATGTGTCAGAGGTTGGATTTGAACTCAACAAGATGAGTCTTCCTGACTCCAGGCCTGGTTCTCTATCCATGACACACCTTCTTACTCTGTTTTTATATGGTGCTGGCTCTGTTTTTCAACCCTCTCTAATCTCTATAAGTCAATAAACATTCATTATGGAATGGTCTGCCTCTGGAGACAGTGGGTTCCCTTTGACTACAGGTCTTCAAACAGATGCTGGAAGACCACTTGTCATGTATGTTGCCGTGGGGTTTTTCTTTTCAGCGATGAACTAGAAGGCAATAGAAGTCCTTTTTTAACTTAAAACTGTGAGTTTGACTCTCTCTGAAAGTACTAAAGGAATAAAAATATCTAAGTTTCCCATGAAGACAGAAAAAAATGTGTTTTGTTTTTTTTTAATATAAAACTTCCCCAAAGTAGCAATACAGCATACTTCAACCTCATGGCCCCAGGCAGGGAAATCTCCTCAAACTAGGGATTTCTTTTTTTAATATTTTATTTATTTATTTTAAGTTTTCAACCTTCATTTCCACAAGATTTTGAGTTACAAATTTTCTTTCCCCTACCCCCACCCCAAATTAGCAAGCCTACTGAATACTCCTTCCTTCAATCTGCTCTCTCTTATATCCTCCCCCCATACCTTTCCTTACTTTCTGGTAGGGCAAGATGCATTTGTATGCTTCATGGGAAAATGTATTCTTATTTCCCAATTGCATGTAAAAAACAATTTTTTAACATTTGTTTTTAAAACTTTGATTTCCAGATTCTTTATCTTCTTCCCTCCTCACCTACCCCTACTGGGAAGACAAGCAATTCAATATAGGTTGTACATGTGTAACTATGCAAAATGTTTCCATAGTAGATATATTGTGATAGATTAACTATATTTTCCTCCATCCTATCCCACCCACCACTTATTCTATTTTCTATTTTGACCCTGTCCCTTTTCAAAAATGTTTGCTTCTTGCTACTCTCTCCCCCAATGTGCCCTCCCTTCTATCAACCCCTTTTATCCTCTTTCCCCCTACTTTCCTGTAGGGTAAAATACCCAATTGAGTGTGTGTGTTATTCCCTCCTTAAACCAAATTCAATTAGAGTAGGGTTGACCCATTCCCTTTCACCTTCCTGTTCTTCCCCTCCATTGTAACAGTTTTCTCTTACCTCTTTTATATGAGATAAATTAACCTATTCTATCTCTCCCTTTCTCCTTCTCTCATTATATTCCTCTCTCACCTCTTAATTTTATTTTTTAGATACCATCCCTTCCTATTCAACTGATCTTGTGCCATCTGTCTATGTATACATGTACACACATAAACACACACTCACATATGTATTTATACACACATATACCCTACCATACACACATGGAGATATATATATATTTATATATTCCCTTCAACTATCCTCATACTGAGAAAAGTCTCATGAGTTACAACTATCATTTTACCATGTAAGAATATAAATAGTTCAATTTTAATGAGTTCCTTATGATTTTTTTTCCTATTTACCTTCTCAGGCTTCTCTTGCTTCTTATATTTGAAAGACAAATTTTCTGTTCATCTCTAGTATCTTCATCAAGAATACTTGAATGTGGGGGTGGAGCCAAGATGGCAGAGTAGAAACAGCTCATCCAAGCCACTCTGCCCCCAGATTCCCCCCAAACTATGTAAAAGGGGACTCTGAACAACTTCTGGAGCCCCAGCACCCACAGAACGACACAGAGAAGCTAAACTCCCACTGAGGACAGCCCAGCAGCCCTGCAGGAAGGACCAGCGCAGTGGTCTGGGACCTGGCAGCGGGCAGCGCGCAGAGCGCAGGAGCCGAGCTGAGCCCAGGTCCGCCTGAGCCGAGGTTTTAGCCCCAGGGTGGCAGGGCCAGCAGCCAGCTGGAGGAACACCAGAACACCAGAAGCTGTGGCGACTCCAGAATTATCAACATAGACTTGCCTAGGACAAAGTAAGAGGTTAGTGTCCTATGGACTTTGGGACTGGTATTAGGGAATGCGTTGGCTCCCGCCCCTGGGGGCTAGAAGCCGCTGAGGACAAACGCCATTTCGTAGTTTTCAGAGGCAGCTCCCACTCCCAGCCGGCAAATTTGTAGGGAGATACAGCGATCAGTCTTGGAGGAGTAATCACTCTTGCTTTAACCTCCCTGGATCTGGATTGTGATCTAGGGTGGAAGTCGTGGGTGGGTTTACAGCTTGCCAGAAACGGAAGTTGCCCCCACACGGTCGGAACGAAAATTCCTATATCTGGCCCTAAAGCCATACATAGTGTGGCAACAAGCCCAAAAGTCAAGTAATTAAGCGGCAACATGCCAAGGCAAAGGAAACAGAAAAATGCAACTCTAGACTCCTATTTTGGGGGCATAGAGCGGGAAAAGGACTGTGAGGTCAGAAGTCCTGCTCCAAAAGCCCCAGGGGAAAACATGAGCGGGTTGCAGGCCATAGAGGACCTTAAGAAGGACTTTAAAAATCAAATAAGAGAAGTGGAGGAAAAATTGGAAAGAGAAATGAGAAGGATGCAGGAAAAGTATGAAATGAGGGTCAACAGCCTGACTGAGGAAAACAACACCTTAAAAAATAGACTAACTCAAATGGCAAAGGGGGCCCAAAAGGGCAATGAGGAGAAGAATGCCTTAAAAAGTCGAATTTGCCAGATGGAAAAAGAATCTCAAAAGTTCACTGAGGAGATTCATTCCTTCAGAGTTAGACTGGAGCAAATGGAAGCTAGTGACTTTATGAGAAATCAAGATGCTGTTAAGCAGATCCAAACAAATGAAAGAATAGAAGGCAATGTGAAATATCTCATGGGAAAAACCACTGACCTGGAAAATAGATCCAGGAGAGACAATTTAAAAATTATTGGACTACCTGAAAGCCATGATCAAAGAAAGAACCTAGAAATCACTCTTCAAGAAATTCTCAAGGAAAACTGCCCTGATGTTTTAGATCCAGAGGGCAAAATAGAGGTTGAAAGAATCCACCAATCACCTCCTGAAAAAGATCCCAAAAAGAAAACTCCCAGGAATATTATAGCCAGGTTCCAGAATCCCCAGATCAAGGAGAAAATACTCCAGGCAGCCAGGAAGAAACAATTTCAATATTGTGGAAACACAATCAGAATAGCCCAGGACCTGGCAGCTTCTACACTGAGGGATCGAAGGGCATGGAATATGATATTCCAGAGGGCAAAAGAACTGGGAATGAACCCAAGGGTCACCTACCCAGCAAAACTGAGTATTTTGTTTCAGGGGAAACTATGGTCATTCAGTGGAATAGAGGACTTTCAAGCATTCTTGAGGAAAAAACCAGAATTGAATAGAAAATTTGACAGCCAGACACAAGAAGGAAGAGATGCCTGAGAAGGTAATCAGGGGAAAGAAATCAAAAGGAACTTATAAAAGTTGAACTATTTACATTCCTATATGGAAAAGCAATAACTGTGACTGATGATATCTTTCTCACTATGAAAATAATGGAAGAAGGGGGTGTGGTCATATGAATACATATGTGAATGTGTGTGTATATGGTTACAGTTATATATGGATAGAGGGCATAAGTTGAATTTGTTGGGAAGGGAGAACACTCAAGGGATGAAATTATGAGGTGAGAGAGGAAAGTGGCAAGAGGTGATGGGGAGAGACAGGGTAGTGTAAACTATCCCATGCAGAAGAAGCAAGGGGAAGTGGTTGCAAAAGAGGGGGAGAATAAGGAAGGCTAAAAAGGCAAAACCACATTCACATTGAATTTGGTTCAGGGAGAAAATGACATACATACTAAATGGGATATCTCAACCTGCAGCAGGATAGGGGGAAGGGGATGAGAGGAGGGATGATGGATGGGAGGGCATCCTTGGGGTGAGGGGAGGTTGGAAGTACCCACTATAGAAGAGGGACAGGATCATGTAGGGAATGGACCAGGTGGGGGGTGGGATGAGTGGGAGGGAATTATAAGCAGCCTTGTACAATATATCTACTATGATAATGTCTTGCATAGCTAGACATGTACAACATATACTGAATTACTTATCTCCCCAGAGGGAATGGGTGACAAGGGAGGAAGGAAATGGATCTGAAATTTGAGGTCTTAACATTAAATGTTTCAAATATATATAAATACTATTATTAATACTCTTTTGCTTGTAATAGGGAGATAAGATGTGCAGGCATTGGGATACAAAGACTCACCTTCCTCTAATGGAAAAGTCGATGGGGGTATGGGAGAAGGTATGGGAGAGAGCAGACTGGAGGAAGCGATATCTTGTGGGATTACTATTCTGGGAGGTTGGGTAGGGGAATAATGGGGGGAAAATGATTGTAACTCAAAATCTGGCAGAAATGAATGATGTAAAACAGAAGTTAATAAAGCATTTGTTTAAAATTAAAAAAAATTTAAAAAAATTAAAAAAGAATACTTGAATGTCCTCTATTTCCCCTGAAGCATTATACTCAGTTTTGCTGGGTAGGTGATTCTTGCTTTTAACCCTAGCTCCTTTGACCTCCAGAATATATCATATTCCAAGTCCTTCAGTACCTTAATGTAGAAGCTGCTAGATCTTGTGTTATCCTGATTGTGTTTCTACAGTACTCAAATTGTTTCTTCCTGACCATTTGTAATATTTTCTCCTGGGAACTCTGGAATTTGGCTATAATATTCCTAGGAGTTTTCTTTTAGGGATCTTTTTCAAGAAGTGATTGGTGAATTCTTTCACTTTCTATTTTGCCCTCTGGTTCTAGAATATCAGGACAATTTTCATTGAGAATTTCTTGAAGGATGATTTCTAGGCTCTTTTTTTGATCATGGCTTTCAGATAGTCCAATAATTTTTAAACTATATCTCCCAGATCTATTTTCCAGGTCAGTGGTTATTCCAATGAGATATTTTACATTGCCTTCTATTTTTTCATTTGTTTGGATTTGTTTCATAGTATCTTGATTTCTTATAAAGTCATTAGCTTCCAATTGCTCCAATCTAATTTTGAAGGAATTATTCTCTTCAGTTAGTTTTTGAAATTCCTTTTCCATCTGGGCAATTTTTCTTTTTAAGGCATTCTTCTCCTCATTGGCATTTTGGGCCTCTTGTGCCTTCTGAGTTAGTCTATTTTTAAGGCGTTATTTTCTTCAGTATTTTTGGAGTCTCCTTTAGCAAGCTCTTCCCTCACCTTTCATGATTTTCTTATATCATTCTTATTTCTCTTTCCAATTTTTCCTACACTTCTCTTACTTAATTTTTAAAATCCTTCTTGAGCTCCTCCATGGCCCGTAAGCAATTCATATTTTTCTTGGAAGCTTTTGATGCAGAAGTTTTGACTTCATTGACTTCTTCTGGTTCCATGTTTTGATCCTTTTTGTCCCCAAAAAAGGATTCTATGGTCTGATTGTGCTTCCTCTGCTTGCTCATCTTGCCAGCCAACTACTTGACTTTTGAGCTATTTGCCATGGTAGAACTCTGCTTTCAGAGTAGAGAGAGCTGCATTCCAAATTGCTGGGGGTTTCATAAATGTTCTCAGAGTTCTGAGGGGGTGCCCTCACTATAGCCACCACAAGCTCCACCACACTGGCATTTCTCACCCCAGGACCACCGCCCTAGACAGCAACCCAGACCTAAACAGGTCAAAGCAAGAGTGGTTACCCTCTGAAGGGTTGCTTGCTCCCCCGACAATCTGCAGGCCAGGTGCTCCAGAGGCAACTATGCGGTAGCAGTTGCAGCCATTGTGCCTCAACCACCTCTTGCCCAAAAGCAGGGGCCAGACCATGCTCTTCCATCACCCAGTTCCAACAGAGTTCCCCACTGAACTTTTAGTTTCTCTTTGGAATTTATGGGTCGAGAAGTCTGGAAACCACCACAGCTGCTGGTGATTCACTCTCCTGAAGTCTGCTCTGGCAGGTCTATACCACTGTTCAGGGCCGCCCCAGGTCTGGGTCCAGGCAGCTCACACAGGACTGTTCCCAGCTCCCAGCTCAGTGTGATAGACCCTTCCTGTCATCCTGCCAGGCTGCCTTCAACAGGAGATTTGTTTCTCTATGTCACTTTATGGGTTCTGTAGCTCTAAAACTTGTTTAGAGTCAAATTTACAGGTATTGGAGGTGGTTGGAGCAGGAGCTCATGCAAATTCCTGCTTCTACTATGCCATCTTGAAACTAGGGACTTCTTATGAGTCTTTATTAGAAATAAGATTTCTCTGACTAGAAGAGTCAATGCCTATCCCTAAACGTAGCAAGTTTCTTTACACTTATTTATAGGCCTAAAATATTGAAAATCTTTCTTAGAATTCTAAAATCCTAGGATCTTACAGTTAAAAGGGACCTTTGTGATACTCTTAACCATCCAACCCTTTCATTTTACAAGTGAAAAGATGGAGGCTGAAGAAATGAAAATGACTTGACCAAGGGGTTGAAGTTGAGACATAGGTCACTGTGAGTCAGGTCAAAGTAGCCTGCAACTGGTCTGGGATACAAGTCTTTGCCATCCCTTCGGACTATAAGAGCAAAATCAAAACCTTTCCCTGAGATTAGCATTTACTACTGAAGTAGGTGTAGATATGACCAGTCTTCAAGTGGTTGTGCAGACCTTCAGGGAATAAATTTGATGGGGTTAGAAGCTTAGAAAGAAAGATTGGATGGATGGGTGGATGAATGGATGGACAAAGCAATTATTGAACATCTACTTTGTGCCATGCCTGTGCATGTCAATGCCATCCCCTTAGGGAGCTTCCATTCTAATAAAGGAAGTCTGCACATGAAGTGGAACTGAAAAAGGGATGCTTAATGTGACATGGCAAGGAAATGTAGTAGTAATGGACTCCAAAGATCCACTGGGGAGGGAAAATAGGATGATGGCTGGCATAATTTGAATATGGCCAGGAAGCCTAATTGTCATGAATTTGTGGAGTGTGTTTGCATGTGTGTTCATGTGTGTGTTCGAGTGTGTATGTGTGTGTGTGTGTGTGTGTGTGTGTGTGTGTGTCTGCGAGCGTCTGGGTGAGCTGATGTGTCTTTAAGGATATGTGCTCACTAGTACATGCTGTGAATTACATAAGTGAAAGTGTCAGCCAGTGACAATGGTAAATTTGCATTCATATCTATGGGGTTATATCCAATTGCAGACTCTTTGGTCAGTTCAAGGAAAAATCCTCCTTCCAGATACCATAAAAAGTTAGGAGACCAATTTGTGTGAAAAGACTTAGAGCAGACCCTTGTGCACTGACCTTGACTGTGGAAACACAACACAGGGGTGGGAGCAGATTGGGATAGTGCCTGAGGTGGTCAAGTACTATCTGGGTAGGTTCTGGAGAGATTGAGATACCCATGACCATAGCACTGAGGGCTAAGTTGATAAGTCCTAGAAAGATATCATAACTGAATTGTTGGGTTCAGTCCCTAACAAAGTAAAAAGAAAATGGGAAGCTCAGGCAGAAGCCAATGAGAAAGTATACAGGTCTTCCACAAGGTGACACAAATTTCACATGGTAGACTAGTAATCTTTTTGCCCCTGGTACTTTCTAGCTCATCTTTTTCATGGATGCAAGACATCCCAACATATGAAGTACTGAAAAAAGAAATCTCAGTAAATGATAATCTCCTTTCTATTCAAAGATAGGACTGCCTGGAGGAGAAGATAGATTGGGGTGAGAGAAACAGGTCTAGGAAGTCATCTTCTCAAACCCAAATGGGAAAACAGCAACTGTCTGCATAATGGAATGGCCCTCCAGCATGCTCTTCAATATTCATTTAAGGATTATCAGTATTTGGGAAAGTGAAGAAAGGTTTTTTGTAGTGTGCTTCACACATAATTAGCAAATGTGACATTTTCCTCTGTAAGCACTAAAAAGTTTTTCCCTAATGTAAGACTACACTTTATTGTTTGGGGACTGCTTTTTCTGTCCCTGATATCACATTCTAGGATGGGAGAACTGACTGCAAATCGAAGCTCTAAGTGAGGAAATGAGTGTTGAAACATAAGGTTAGGTAGGCTTCACTACAGAGACACGGGATAGCTTTGTCTTCTTCCTCCACATCCAATCAATATATGTAAACACAGACACTCATCTTGTCACTGTCCAGTTAGCAATGACAAAGGGCCAGAGTTTCCATCAGGGCAAATAATCATTCTTATCCAATGCCAATCCATGATGACTATAAAATCTATTTCACAACTCAGCTCTTCTAAGAAACCTTTCTAGATTAACCACAACTAAGCTCTCATCATGGGATCATAGCTCTAGATCTAGGAAGGATCTCGGAGGCCATTTAGTTCCACTCCTCATTTTATGGATGAGGAAAATGAAGCCCAGAAATATTAGGTGACTTACGACCATATAGATAGAATCATTAACCCTCCCCTTTTTCTTTATTTATTGTGTGCATGTAGGTATGTGTTGGGAATGGGAAGTACCAAGTGAATAATTTTCATTTTTATGTACCTCTGTACACATTTTCATGGAGTCTTGTGCATGTCTTTTAACAAATTCTCCATAAAGGATCCATGCAACAGACTGAAGATCTTTCTCTTGTTCTTTTACTAAGAGGATATCCTTCATTCATTAACATCTCAAGAATACCAATATATCATTCTGACTGTTGGTCTTTGATTACTCACCCTTTGACATGAATGACCTACTTTCTAGTTACCCAAGTATAAAATCATAGATTAGGAGTTGGAAGAAACTTTAAAGGTCATTGAGACTAGTGGTGTCAAACACAAATAGAAATGGCATATTGATTAAAAAATACAAATTAACATTATCTATGTCATATTATATTTTTATTTATGTTGTTAAATATTTCCCATTTACATTTTAATCTGGCTCAGGTCTCACTCAGGAGTTTTGAGAGGAGAGAGCTTATAGACAAGAGTTTCACCCCTCTAGCTAAACTAACTCTCTTATTTTACAGTAGAAGAAATTGAGGTCTAAGGAAGTCAAATGACTTGGCCAAAGTCATACAAATATTAAATGGCAGAGTTAGCATTCAAATTCAGGTCCCCTAACTCCAGATCCAGTACCTTATTCCCAGCACAACTGCTTCAAAGTACCTCAGTACATTTACACATAAAGGATAATATGCATATAAAGATATATTTATCTCTATTTATTTATCCATCTATACCCCCACCCCTGCCCCAGGAGATAATATGTTTGTCTAAGAAGTTTTATCAGTGTTATGAAAGATATCCTTTATAAGGTCCAAAAAGAAAAAAAAAAGCTAAACAACAGGGAGGATCTCGAAGTGTTCCTTTCTACAAACTGTACAATACTAAATGCAAGGAACATAAAACAAATCTCCCTCAGTGAAATAAGCAATGTAATAGACATTGGTATAACTATCCATACTGGAAAAACAAAATGGATATAAAATGCATACTGTCCAGTTTATGACATAGCACTAAATAGCCAAATAAGACTGGTCCTTCAATATAAAAATATTGGAAGTCAGCAGATGAACAATGAAGCAGGCACAAAATTTTGTACAAAGAAGGCAATCAGACTTGACAGTCTTTGGGGAATTACATGGTGCTTTTGATTATTCTAGGTTACTTGCCACTATAAAATCTCATCTCCTTAACACTAATATTGTCCCAGCAATTCCATGACTGTGAATGATGGTGCAACAGATCTAGGAGAAATCAGAATTTCAAATAAATAACCAAAGAAAAAGACAGAGGAAAGATATATAGAAGGTATGAAAAGGCTGCAGTACATTAATAATGATCACTTTCATTTTTTCAGTTCATGTGGGGACTTTCAGCTTAAACATCAAAACCTTAATTTTTTTTGTTTTAAGAGCTATTGAATATCTTTCTAAAATGTAGTGCTTTCAAATTGCCTTAGTAAACACAGAAGGCTGAACAGTAATTTAATAGTTTTTGAATACTCAGCAACATTATTATGAATATCAGCAGGGTTCTACCTTAATAGTGTGATACACTCAAAAGCTATTAAAATCATCTAGATTCACGGAATGCCTCATCCCCAACCTGCACTCAAGAACTACTCCACTTTTGGTGTGAAGTAAGTGTGGCACAGTAGTGTCCTTTTAGCACTGGTTGCCCCTACTTCTGGAGATGACTGCTTTCCATCTGTCAATTCTTGCCAGCATACTGCTCCCCACCTATGATCACTTGTAATTTTCCCTGACATTACTGTTACCCATTGCTTTCTCCTTTTACTTCTCTATTATTTTTTTTTCTTCTCTTTTTGTCTCCTTTCCCACATTTCTCAGCTTTGGAATTAAGGGGATTTAGCTCTCATAATTCCTGTCAGCCAGTGAAAGCATTCCTTTCCTTCTGATCTTCAGAATGACTAATCATATTAATCCCACACATCCCTCCATTCTTTCATCATTTTTGTCAGTGTTTACTACTCAAAGTCTTTTTCTGTTCCCCTGTTACAGGAATCTAAAATTTTAATATCTTCCCTGCCCCTAGGTTAAGTACACCTGGAACATGTGGTGGGAGGCTTGTTTTTCAAGAATGCCCACACCTTGATACTTTGTGATTAGGCAGTGGGTCAAGAGGGTTGTTACATTCTCTGACCTAGGAGAAGGCTATATAATCCCTGATGTGAGACTTTATTTTGGGACTCACTTTTAGAAGTGTTGAAGATTTGATCAGATGAAACTCTGGGCAGCCGTTAAGAGCCCCCTGGCTTTGAAAACCCAGATGTTGATGCTTCCCTCTCTAGTAACACTAGGTATAGATGTAATGGTTGGACAGTTGGAGGCCAGTCTGCTTGATCTGTTTGTTTCTCTGTCTTCTTGTAATTTCTGATTGTAACCTCTGTATACTCTGAAGTTCCCCCCTGAACTAGGTAAATGATATGTTTGATTGATTAAAGCAAGATTATTAACCCATTTTGAGTTGTTTTCCTTTAGAAAAGCAGATCTAAGAACCTGTGTTGGCAGCCACCCTGGGTATGCTGGGGTGCTTGCTGCTACATCCCCCAACCCCTGTTTGGTGCTACATTAAAGTTCTACTCCAATGACTCATGCTGTAATAGAAAGATTACCCTGAACTCTCAAAGACTCTGTCAGTAAAACACAAACTCTAGCAGTAACTACCAAGTAGGAAAGTCTTTGAATACATTCCCAGTAATAGAGTATATGCCTGTAATCCAAGGACTCAGCCTAGTGAGGTCAGAGATTCTCTATTTAGAGGTTAGACTTCTGGTGTTGTTGTTTTTTTTTAATATCACAACTTTGATGGGATGGAGCCAAGATAGTGAAATAAAAGCAGGAACTCACCTGAACTCTCCCAAATTCTCCTCCTAACAACTTAAATAATGCCTCAAATCAAATTCTAAAAGGGCAGAACCAACAAAAGGTCAGGGTGAAATAGTTTTCCACTCTAAGACAACTTAGGAGGTTGACAGAAAAGGTCTGTCTTATCAGAGTGACAGTAAGGCCTGGAGAACAGTACAGCAGTAACTAAACAGAATAATAATAATAATAACAACACTTTAAGTTTTACATAATGCTTTGCAAATATAACCTCATTTAATCCTATACAGCAGCCCTGGGAGGCAAATAACATCACCTCCATCTTACAGATGATGAATTAAGGCAGACAGAAGTTAAATGTTTTGCCCAGGGTCACACATTTAGTATATATCTGTGGTGGTATTTGAACTCAAGTTCTCCTAACTTCAGGTCCAACCTCCATACCAATGAGAAGAAAAAGTAAAGGGAGGGGAGAGGAATGAGAAAGTATTTAAATAGTGCCTCCTGTGTGCCAGATACTATGCTAAGAACTTTACAACTATTATCTCATTTGATTCTCATAACCCTGGAAAGTAGGTGCTGTTCATGTTACATTTGAGGAAGCTGAGGCTAAATGAGGTCAAATGACTTGCCCAGGGTCACACAGCTAGTAAGTAACTAAAGCTAAAGTTGAACTCAGATCTTCCTCACTCCACACATAGGAATCTATTCCACTGAGCCTTCTAAGCAATAGATATAACCCACCACATAAACAATAACTCTTGAGGGATCCTTAATAAAATATAAGTATAAAAGGGTCCTGAGACTAAAACATTTGAGAACCAGCACTCTATAATAACAATTCACACCTCACAGTGTTTTCATCACCACTATCCTATGAGGTAGATCAGCCAAGAATTTTATTTTTATTTTTATTTTATGGAGGTGGAAAATGAACTTTAGAGAGACTAAATTACTTGCCTGGGGACACACAATTCTACTCAATGGCAAAATCATACAAAGAAGGAGGAAGCATACAGCTATTCTATTCACTGATAGAAACTACAACTCCCCACCCCCACTACCACCACCAGCAAATGCTGGTGACCTTGGGCAAAGTCCTGATTGCACTGCATTATTTAATAACATACAAATTTTTTTATTAGCAACAAAATGTAGTTTTAACAATGTGAAAAAATCATTATGGGGTGGAGTGATCAGAGTCAGAGTTAGGAAAAAATTATCTTTAGAGGATGCATAGGATATCACCCTCTCCCAAAGTTTCAATTATCACCCCATCCTTTCTAAATGATACCCCAGTCTATATCTTTAGTTTAGATCTTACTACAAATGTTAGTCCCAAGTACTAATCTCTTACAGATATACAGGGCCTAAATGTCAAGAACATCATGGAAATATGGCCCTGAATGTCTGCCCTCACACTGAAACTGTTAGTGAAGTCTGGACATAAAACTGTCACAGCAAAGAATCATGGGACTGATGATTAATCACACAAGCCTGGGCACAGTTTACTATAGCCAGCAGATGCCTCCTTTTCCTCCTCCTCTTCCCATCCTGGGCCTGAAGGGAATGTATACACACTACATATGGTTACACTAAAATTATGGTTTTTATGAGAAATATGGCTTCCAAAGACAAGCTCTCAGTGAGAAATTGCTCTTTTTATGGTTTTGCACAGGAATAGGAAATTCCCTTCCTGCTGTGATTTGAAGCAATATTTTTATCTCCTTTGAACATATACACAAACATGTACATTCTCTCCCCCCACCTCTCTCTCTCTCTCTCTCTCTCTCTCTTTCTCTCTCTCTCTCTCTCTCTCTCTCCCCCTCTCTCTGTCTCTTCCACATTTTTATCCCCCACTGCCCCCCTTTTTTCTTTGTCTCTCTTTTCTTCTCTCTCTCTCTCTCTCTCTCTCTCTCACTCTCTCTCCTCTCTCCCCCCCCGTCTCTGTCTCTCTCCCCCCCTCTCTCCCCTCTCTCTGTCTCTTCCACATTTTATCCCCCACTGCCCCCCTTTTTTCTTTGTCTCTCTTTTCTTCTGTCTTTCACTCTCTCTCTCCCTCTCTCCCTCCTTCATATTGTACCCTTTCTAAATCCAACTTCATCTCAGCAAGAATTCTAACATGAGTGAGTCCGAATGATTATTACCACAAGAGACTGAGTTAGAAGGGAACTTCAAGATGACTAAGTTCACCTCCCTTGTTTTAAGGGTCAGGAAAATGAAGTCAGAGTCTTGAAATGCTTATGTGACCTAAAGCCATAGAGGTGGATGTGGCAGAGCAGAATTAGAACACACATCCTCAGACTGTACCTCTAGCCCATTTTATATTTTACCATGCTGGCTTTTAAAGGTGTCAGCTAGTGTAGGACCAGAAATCAAGTACCCTGAGTTTCAGCTTTATCTTCCTTTGACTATATAATGCTGGGTTCAGGACATGCCCTCTCTCTGAAATATTACATTCCACTTTCTCCCAAAATTTGTGGTTTTCTATTTCACCTTTACTCTTCCCTTGTCAGATACAATCTTACTGATTTTTATAGGTCTGCTTTCTCCTATATTCATTCCTTTCCAATCTATCATCATTGAAGCCCCTATCACCTCCTATCTGGATGACTTCAATAGTGTCCTAATTGGACTACTTGCCTCCTACCTTGTTAGTCTAATAATAATAAAACAAATAGGAATTTCATTGGTGATTTCATTGGTGCAGAGTATTCCTGGGTGAAAAAAATACCATCTTCCAATGCAGGTTAGCACCTTCTCTGAAAGTCATGATCTTAGAAAGTTGACCAGGGTACTAACTTCTGTAGAATCACAGAGCCAGATGGGTACTTAAACCCAAGGTTTTTTGTCTCTAAGGCTAACACTCTAACCTTTATAATACAATCTTTTTTATAATAGTAACCTCAAAATATTTTTGCAAATTCAACAAATACTAGAATTGGTGTATCCTGGGCAAGTCACTTAAGCCTATTTGTCTCAGTCTCCTCAAAAGTAAAATGAGAAGGAAATGGCAAATCATTCCATTATCTTTGCCAAGAAAACCCCAAATGGGTCACAAAACTAAGACATGACTGAAATAACCAACAACATAGACAAAACCATTATTTACTATAACCCTGATATAATGATTCAAAAAATTTTAAGTATTTTGTTCTTTATCAAGGTCCTCAACTAAATTTGAGTATTCAACGTCAGTTCCACTTGGAATATAGAGATCTAGTGGAATAAATCAAAACCATATGGAATTAGGATGAAATACCTATCCTCCTGAAAAGCCATGAATAAGCAGTTTTCCAGAGGACTGCTGCCGTGAACAGCTTTTAAGATTCTGATTGCATAATATAGCGAACTCTCTACTTATTCAAAAACAAATTAGAGCAAAACATTAACAGAAACTCAAGATACTAAATTTAAAATATTACAGCTTATCACAGAAAATCAAAATACAGCATTCACAATGACTTATCACTAAAATGGCCACATAATGGTCACAATAGTTTTCAACAAAGTACAATCATTTAGTCAATCACAAAATCCTTAATTCAATCACAAAGTAGAAAAGTCAAAGTTCTCCATCCCTACATCACAGTAAATCATAATCTTCTTAGTCAGCACACAGTATCCAAGCAAAGTCTTCTTTCAGCTTGACTCAAGGCTGACCTCAGCTTCCATGGTTCCTCTTCCATGGTCCCAGCTCCAACTGTCACCTGGGTTCAAAGTCAGGCAGCTCCCAGTTCCTTGTGAATCTCCTTGTCCAGTTTTTCATCCAGTTTCTGTTCCATATTGATGTTCACAGTGTTCAGTCCACTTCAATTCCTTCATAGTTCCTGTTTCTTGGAAGACAAAACTTGACAGAGCCACAATATCATTCATGCATATTGCCTACACCATCATCAATTCACTATTTGCCTGTGAAATCAACTCAGACCCACCAGCAAGGTCCAAGAGGTCAGCACAAATCATCAGTAAAGTCCCAGGACCTCTAAAAACCTTTTCCAGGTCTTTGGTAAACATACAACCAGAAAATCCTCTTTCAGAACTTCCAGTAAGGTCCCATGGCTTCTTTACGAAGTATCACAAATATCAACACAAATAGAGCAGACAGAGTGTCAGGATACCACAAGTCTCCTCCTTCTTGATTCTGCCACCATAAGAGTCCTCTTGTCAGTTTTCCAGTCTCTAGCCCTGGGGCTTTCCTTATATAGTCATTAGCCCCTCTTCAGGAGTTCACAAGTTCTATAGTTCACAAGTTGGAGGGTTCACATGTTTTATTCCTTAACAGACCTGATACAAGGCTTAAAAGAAATTTGAACTGAAACAAGGTGTTAATTCAATAGCTGAAACAAGGTGTGAACTACTTCTGTGATTGCCATTACACATCCCCATCATCCTGTCTGCCACTGGTACAATTCCAAAGATGCTTTCAGTAAGCCTGCTGAAGATGAGCTTACATCCCAATTCTTTCACTCAAATACAAAAAAAGCTATCATTTTAATTGAACATGCAAGGGTTAGCCCAACACTATACATAAAAAAATAATGATGACTGGTCAAAGAACTGCTTCTTTTTTACATTCCAACAAGATACCAAGAATTGGAATAATATTAATAATATATGACATTTATATAATGCTTCAAATTTTGTATAACACTTTGAACATATTTGATCTTTGCAATGTGCCTGCGAACTAGATACTACAGGTAGTTTTATCTCTATTTTAAAGATAAGGAACCCAGGGGGTGGCTAGGTGGCGCAGTGAATAGAGCGCCGGCCCTGGAATCAGAAGGACCTGAGTTCGGAGCCGGCCTCCGACACTTAATCCACACAAACAAAAACCTAGTCGTGTAACCTTGGGCAAGTTACTTAACCCCAATTGCCCTAAAGGGGCGGCTAGGTGGCGCAGTGAGTAAGAGTGCCGGCCTCGGAGTTGGGATGACCCGAGATCAGATCCGGCCTCAGAAAATGAGCACCCACACATAAATAATGACTAGCCTTGTAACCTTGAGCAAGTTACTTAACCCCAATTGCTTTAAAAAAAAAAAAAAGATAAGGAACCTGAAGGTCAGAAAGGTTAATTAAATTTTACCATTGACACACAGTGCAAGAAGTGAGATTGAAATCGAGTTTCCAGACTCAAAACTAGCAGTCATCCTACTGTCTCCCTCTGCCTCCCCAATCTATTTCATAATAGTCAATCAATCAGTAAGCATTTATTAAGTACCTACTTAGAACAATGCTAGTACTATGCTAAATTCTGGGAATAAGCCCTCAAGGACCTCATAAGGTAATGGGGGAGAAACCAAGCAAATAAATATGTATAGACCAGCCATATAAGGAACAAATGGGACATAATTAACAGAGGGACAATATTTGAAGTAAATGAGATTGGGAACAGCTTTTTGAAGAAGGTGGCATTTTAGTTGGAACTTGAAGGAAGCCAGGGAGATAAGTAGGCAGAGATGAGGAGGGAGAGCATTCCAAGTGTGGTGAATAGCTAGTGAAAATACCTGAGCCAAAAAATGGAGTGTCTTGTTCATGGAACAGCAAGGAGGCCAATGTCACTGGATCCAAGAGTACATATCAGAAATTAAAGCATAAGAAGACCGGGAATATTGAGGAAAAACACTACATTTTGAAGGACTGTGAACACCAAACAGAATTTGTATAGGATCAGAGATGTAATAAGGAGCCACTAGAATTTATTGAGGGAGTGAGAAGGGACATGGTTTAGACTTTTGCTTTAGGAAACACTTTGTCACTGAATGGAAGATGGACTGGAGTAAAGAAAAACTTGAGGCAAGCAGATCCACCAGCATGTGACTACTACAATATTCCAGGCATGAAGTGATAAGGACCTGAAATAGAGGGGTGGTAGTATCAAAAGAGAGAAGGGGAAACTATTTGAGAGATGCTACAAAGGTGATATTGACAGAACTTGTCAACAATTTGGAGATGGGAAAGGAGCGGAGGTGATGGATAGTGAAGAATAGAAGATGACACCTAGGTTGTGAGCCTAGGGGCCTGGGAGGATGGTGTTACCCCGGACAGTAAGAGAAAAATTTGGAGGAAAGAAGGGTTTGGGGGTAGAGACAATAAGGTCAGCTTTAGATATGTTTAAGTTAAGATGTGTACTGGACATACTTACAGTTTAAGATGTCTGAAAGACAGTTGGAGATGTGAGATCAGAGGTCAGCAAAGAGATTAGGGCAGGATAGACAGATCTGTGAATCATCCACATGAACATAGTAATTAAATCCATGGCAGCTGATGGGGTTTCCAAAAGACATACTATAGAGAGGAAGACCTAGGATAGAGCCCTCTGTGAGAACTATGGATAGCAGGTGAGACTTTGATGAACACCCAGTAAAGGAAATTGACATCTTAAACATCCTGAAACTTCCCTTTGAACACATGATGCCTGGACTCAGATATCTTCAATACTTCTTTCTTGCCTATGGGACAAAAGGGCAATCTCCTTACCCTGGCATTCTAAGCCTCCCCGCCCGCCATTTAGTTCCTATCTCTATGTCTCCACACTAAAAATAGTCTACTAATTGTTCCTTGAATGAAACACATTTGTTTTTGTACCTCTGATAGAAAATGGAAGGAATCAGTTCCTTGATCCCTTGGGTCCATAGTGGATGATACTGTGCAACAGATGTCAATTGAATATGCTTATCACTTCTACCTTTTTTCCCTAAAAAGCCCAAGGAATGCAACCCCAAGGAGGGACTCTTAGAATTTAGTCACCAAAGTGCCTCAGGAAATATCAAGGAGAGTTGGAGTGATGAAGGATGCTTGCTGACCATAACATCTGAGAGTTAAGACAGTCTAATCACAAAGAGGTCCCTGTTTTAGACAAAATATGCTGGCTTTTTTAATGACATTTCCCATATGCCCCATTCAATATGAAAAGAAAGAAATTCTAGAGTTTACATCTACCTATTGAAAAATCCTAGAAGCCCCAAACTGAAATATTCCAGAAACCCAATACTGATTTCCCTTTTATAAACTTACAAAATGTTGGTGTACCTTTTTGACAAATTTCTCATACCCTCCTGAGTCAGTACAGGTACTCCAAGTGAGAATCCGTGGATATGACAGTCAAACAGTCAGTCAAAATTGCAACCTGACTTACCCACTGATTTTTAAAAATTATATTTGGTTTTGTTTTTGAGAAGAAGCACTAGGTAACAAATAGCAAGTCAGCTTTAGTCTCAGGAAGATCTCAATTCAAGGTCTACCTTTGACACACGTTGACTATATGACTGGGAAAGTCATTTAACCTTTCAGTGCCTCTGTAAGCATTAGAAGAAAGAGGTTCATCACCAAGAGTTCCCTACACTAAGGAAATGGGTCTGGACCACCCTATCCCCCCATTTTTTGTCTTTATATCACCTTTGTTTTTTTATATAATCCTACTCCCTGTCCTTACAACAACTAATAAAAAAATAAGAGGGGAGGAAAGCAAAACTTGCCAACATATTGACTGAATACGACTATACATAGGGAGTTCCACCACCACAGCTGCCCATCTCTCCAAAGAAGGGAGGAAAGTTCATTTATTTACCTGTTATAATTACAACATTCAGTTTCATTGTTATTGTTCTTTCCATTTACACTGTTTTAGCCATTATATATACAAATGCAAACATACACATATGCATATATGCCTATACACATGTAATGTATACAAAACATACATATGCATGTGTGTTTGTATATATGTGCATTTGCTTATATATGTATACGTGTGTACACATATGTGTATACACATACATGTATATTTCCTGGTTCTGCCTGCTTTACTCTGTATCAGTACATCTAAGTCTTCCCATGTTTCTTTGAATTTTTCATACAATCATAATAATAATGAGAGCTACCATTGATATGGCACTTGCTATACCAAGTGCTTTACAATTGTCTTATTTGATCCTCATAATAACACTGGCAAGTTTATTATTCCTATTTTACAGATGAGACAAACAGAGGGTAAGTGACTTGCCAAGGGCACACAGCTAGCAAGCTTCTATGATGGGATTTTAACTTGGAGCTTCTAGAGTCCAGGTCCAGTACTTTATCCACTGTGCCACCTCCACTACAATCAACATACCACAATTTGATTAGATATTCCCCAAATCTATAAACATCTACTTGTTTCTAATTCTTTGTACCACAAAAATTTGGCCATCGATGTATGTGGCTCTTCACCTTCACTAACAACCTTCTCTTGATGGTATGTGGGATGTTGACTAATCAAACAAAAATATTTATTAAAAGCTTATGATGTGTCCAGAGCAGTGCAGGCTACTGTGGGAAATGTAAAAGAAAGGTAAGACACAGTCTTACCTTATCCTCAAGGAGTTTACTACCTTGTTGGGAAAAGAAGACACATACACATATGTGTGTATACATATATGTGTGTGTGTGTCTATACATATATGTGTCTGTGCGTGGGCGTGTATAATACACATGAAATAATTAGACAACAAGTTCTAAATTTGGGGTGATTCATTATAAACGCAATAGAAAGTCAAAGAAGGGAAAGATTGATCACTGTGGACTGGGATAGTTAGGAAAAATTTCATGGAAAAGATGTATTATGTGGTAGACCTTGAAAGATGGGGAGAATTTAGATACATGAACCTGAGAGGAAAGGATATTTCAAGAGCTTGAGGGAGTGAGAATGAAGGCCCAGAAATAGAAATAAGCATAAAGTATACAAGGATCAAAAAAGTGTTTAATGTGTATGAATTAAGTTTGCATGAGGATCTGAGCAGTAGATATGGTTAGATAGATAGATTGGGACCAGATAATGGAGGGACTTGAATACCAATCTGACAATTTGGAAATTTAGCCCTATAGAAAGGAGGGAGTCATTATAGGTTCTTGAGCAAGGAAGTAGAATGATAAAAGCCTTGTTTTAGAATATTTAATCTGGCAGTGTATAAGATGGATAATATCATATGGGGTTTCATTTTCTTTTACTTTACTTCAATTACTTTTACCTAATCATTTTTTCACACTTCATTTCTCCCCACCCATAGCAAAGAAATGTCAAATCTCATTTTATTTCACAACTATTTACTTATTATTGTTCTCATTTCTCTATCAAAGCCCTATACTGATCCTACAGTGGAGATGACCCTCCCTTCTCAAGAAATATACCATGAAAATACAAACTCTGTCACATCCCAAACCAGGGGAGAGAGGGAGAGGAGAGAGAAGGAGAGGACAGGGAGAGGAGAGGGAGAGGGAAGGAGAGGGAAAGGAGGGAAAGGGAGGGGAGGGAAAGGAGGGAAGAGTAGGGGAGGAGAGGGGAGCTAAAAGGGGCCAGGAGAGGGGTGAGAAGGGGAGAGGTAAAGGGAGAGTGGAACAGAAAAGGGGAGGAGAGGGGACAGAAGGAATCAAAGCTGAGCAAGAGAGCTTTGCATGTTGAATTTCTTGTGTGCTTGGGAAGAACAAACTGTATATGATAGAGACTCAAAGATTCACGTACAAACCTCTCCTTCTGTTCTGCAATGTATAAGAAATGTTCATTTTCTTTGTTGTTTGGCAAGTTCAGCAAAATAAAAAAGGATGAAAGGATACAATAGAATCCCTCCCAAAAAATGAGGCAGTATGGTAAAGCTAAAAAGGTCTCAATTTCAATTCCAACTTCGCCTTTGAAGTAGACTCTAGCTCAACACACTATGTGACCCTAGGAAAGTCACTTATCACTGGATCAAGCACCAAGCATTTATTAAGTGCCTGCTTATGGCTAGACACGGTGCTAAGGACTGATCATCTAAAGCAAGACAGTCCCTGCTCCCAAGGACTCACAGCCTCCTGGGATGCAAAAAATACATGCAAAGTAAGTAAATCACAATACATACAAGATAAACTGGGGGTAATCTCAGAAGGAAGGCACCAGCATTAAGGGAGATTAGGAAAGGCTGTTTGTAGAAGGTGGGACTTCAGCTGAGACTTGAAGGAATTCAGGGAAGCTAGGAGGCACAGGTGAGGAAGAAAAGTGCCCCAGACATGGGGGACAGCCTGTGAAAATGAATGGAGTTGACAGATAAGAGCATCTTGCTCAAGAAACAGCAAACAGGCCAGAGTCACTGGATTGTGGATTATGTGGAGTGGGGCAGGGATTCGATGCAAGACATAAAGAAACTAGAAAGGTAGGAGAGGACTGAGTTATAAAGGCCTTCAAAAGCCCAATATTTTCTGTTTAACCCTGAAGTTTATTGAGAACCACTGGAATTTATTAAGTAAAGGGGGTGACATAATTAAAACTCTTCTTAAAGATCAGTCTGACAGCTGAGTGGAAGATGGACTGGAGAGGGGGGAAATTTGAATCTAGGAGACCAACCAGAAGGTTATTTAATAGTCCAAGTGTAAGGTAATGAGTTTCTGCATTGGGGAGGGAGGAGGTAGCAGTGTAAGTAGAAAACAAGGGGTTATATGAAATATGTTAGGAAGGTAGAAACAAGAGGACTTGCCAATAGATTGGATATGGGGAGTGAGAGTGAGGAGATGAGCTTGACACCTAAATTTTGAGCCCTGGTTAATGTTGGGATGGTGGTCCCCTATGAAGTACTTCTCTGGGTCTTAGTTTCTTCATCTATAAAATGAGAGATTTTAGCTAAATGATTGCCAAGGTCACTTCTAGTGCTAACATTCTATTAATCTATGTATTTGTGAGTGGTGGGTACTTCTCATAATGCCATTTTAGACTACATTGTCAGAGGCTTCTGGTATTAAAACTCCTGCCATCTAGCTTACAAGGTCATGCTCCTTGCTTGCTCCTGTCGAGTAGGAGAGGAGCATTTTCCATTAACTGACTGATCAGCCTGACTGGTGCTCTTGGCTGCAGTCGAGAGACAAGAAGAAAGGAAGTAATCTTCCTCCATGCCAGGGCAGTTTAGTACATCTGGAACTTAAAGAAATGTCACCTCTTCAAAAAATGTATACTCAAGCAGAAAAATGCCTTGCCATTGTACCCTGCCTGAATCACGGTATGAAGGGTTCTCTGGGGTCATGCCACTTTATTACATTGCTAACCAACCAAGACAAATAACAATTGTCCTCTTCCTGGAAGAAAAACCCATTCTCTCCCATTTGTATCATTTCTTGCTTAATGCTACCCTGTCCTTTCTTACATAGCTCTTCTCTGTTAATGACTTTGAACTCTAGGTGACCCAATGGGAAAGTGTTCCATCCAGTGCCCAAAGAAAAATGTATGTCTAGTGGTAGCCTCCCTTGGAAGAGGAAGGATGCAGTTGCTCCTACCCACCTGAGTAATTTCATTCAATTTGTTATAATTCGACTCAATGTGGTTTTTTTCTGAAATATTTAATCCCAGAATTGAGCCTGGCCATCCTATAAGAAGAGGATGAAAAATCCCTGTGGAATCACAGTCTTAGAACTAGAAAGGCCCTTAGAGATCATCTACTGTGATACAACCTTTTCATTTAATTTAACAGGGGAGGATACTGAGATCCACAGAAAGAAAGTACAGCGGTGGGGAAAACACTAGCTTCTTTCAAAGCACAGCTCAGGCAGCACTTTCTACATGATGCCTTTCCTGGCCCGCCCACGCAATTATTATTGCCGGTCTACTCATTATTATTATTTAGTTAATTATTATTATTAGTGCTGGCTCCCTCTTTTTTTTTAGCTTAATGGTTTTATTTTTTTATTTTTTTAATTTATGCAATAAAACAATCATTTTCATAACATAGTACAATAAAAAGATGATTGTACAGGAAACTACAAATCTACTATGCACAGCTTGCTATTCTTTTCAAATATATAACAAAATAATAATGTAATTTCTTTTCTTCCTTCTCCCAACTGTAGAGATGGCTACAAATATATATTATATATATACAATATACGTATATATAGTCTATGTATACAATATATGTATATATAGTCTATATATACAATATATGTATATATAGTATATATAACACATATACAATACACACATATGTGTGTATGTATGTATATGTGGATACATACATACACACATATGTGTATTGTGTATATGTACATAAAATTATTCTATACATCTATTTATCAGCTTTTTTCTAGATACAGATAGCATCTTTCTTCATATGTCCCTTAAAGTTAATTGTTAATTATTATTTATTAATTATTAATTAATCTCCCTCTTGAAATTACTTCATTTTATTTTGTAAATACTTCACATTTCCTTGCTGTCTCTTCCTCCCATACAAGTTGGACATAACTTATCAGCTCAATAAAAATAAAAGAAACCTGTGAACTGCTTTTCAAAATAGTGTTCTTATATTCATAAAATAAAATGCAAGTATTACCAAAACAAAACATAGATTTGTGGAAATTAGGTAATTTTTTCCCATTCAAGTTCATGCACCCTCTGAAATCTTTCTACATTCTTTTTGTTTATGAGTGTCTGGGTCCTTGGATTCCAGGTTAAGAATCCCTGTTCTATTGAAATAGTCAATGATGTAGTAGTTTTGACACAAAGGCAGACAGTAAACAGCAGTACTTTCTAGGATGCTGACTGACTCACTAGAGATGCTGCTGACAAAGAGGACTGGGGGCAGAGTCAGGGGCAGCTCACCATCTTCACAGACTGCAGTGGGACAAAATGACTAGGCTACTCCCATAGTCAATGCACTCTAATTACTTTGTCCTGCATGCTCCTTATCAGCCCAGCAGTTCTGACAATATCCTGGGGGTTGCATTAAAATTCCCCCTATAGAGGTGCTCATCAATAAACCCTGGAATTGTAAATACTGAAAGGAACAAAATAATCCCTTAAAGATCATAATTAGACGCACAAGGTACACTCACACACACGCTCACACAACATCACAGAATCACTATGTGAATAAGTGGCAAACTGATTAATACTAATCAAGTCTGAACAATTTATGCCTCAGGATTAAGAGTGGCCTACATGAAGCCCAAAGCATCTAGACATAGGAGGGGGAAGATGCAACAACTCTGAATCCAAGAAACAGGGAAAGCTGAAGAATGGAATGTTGCTATTGGCTAAGAGGGGAGTTTTCTGAACTTCTAAGTAAAGACATCCATGATATAAGTTTTTATTAGGAGTTGGATGAGGATTTCTAAACTTTTCTAAAGAATGGGTTAGAAAAGCCCGTTAAACTGGTCTACATAATAATCTTTTTTTTTTAAGTCAAATCCAATGAAAATAAATTTATTTCACAAAAAAAAACAACAAAGTATAGTTAGATAGAGATAGTGTAGTAGATAGAGAACCAACTCTGAAATTAGGAAGACCTGGCTGCCTCTGATACATACTACCTATGGGACTCCAGGAAGGATGCTAAACTTCCAAATGCACTAATCAACTCTCTAAGACTGTAAGTTGCAGGGAAGATACCAACCTGAAAACTCTTGGCAATTCACTATATTAATGAAATTCTGGATCTTGCAGAATGTGAGAGCTTCATGGGATGTCCTTTGCTATCTATCCCAATCTGTACTACAACATATCCAATAAGTTGTTATCCAACTTCTCCTTGAACATCCCCAAGCAGGTGAATTCATCACCTCTCCAAGAAATCTATTCCATTTATGGACAGCTCCTACGGCCAGGAAATTTTCCTGACATCATTTGTAAATTGGTCCCATTTCAGTTTCTACTCATTTCTCCTGATTTTGATCTCTTTGGCCAAACAGAATAAGTCTAGTTCTTCCTCCACATGGCAGCCCTTCAAATATGTGAAGACAGTTATCAGATGTTCTTCCCACATTTCCTGTACCCATACAAGTCCTTTCTACTTCTGGCTAAACATGTCCATCTCCTTCCAATTATCTTCATATTTCAGGGACTCAAGACCCTTCACTATACTGGTTGCCTTTCTCTAGACTCTTTCCAGCTTATCAATGTCCTTAGAATATAATGCCCTGAACTAAACACAGTACTCCAAATTCAATTTAAAAAAATACTTATTAAATACCTTCCATGAAAATGGCAATGAGTTAAGTATTGGAATACAAAAGTAAAATTAAATACAATCTAATAAGCATTAATTACATGCCTTCTATGTGCAAGGCACTGTCCTGGAGTAGAAATACAAGAAAAAACATTGATGTCAAAGAGTTTACAATATAAATACATAAACAAATAGAGAAATTATGATAAAAATTACAAAATGAGTAAATCCAGAGAAGAGGTCAGAGTAGCCTGAGAGATTAAAAGCAGAGCAGGGGGATTGCTTCCAGATCTAGGTACCAGTAAAGGTACAATGTAAGAAGTGACACAGTAAAAAAGGTTTTGAACTAGGAAGTTAAGCAGAGAAATGAGAGTTTATTCAAGGACTAGAGGAAATCTTATATAAGTTCCCAGGAAGTAGAAGAATTCCGGACAACTGTATAAGAACAACTCAATAAATATTCACAAACACCTACTATGTAAAAGGTCATACATTGCATCATTTGATCCACAAAAAATCCATAAGCAAACACTTCAAATATTGCTTTCCCCAATTTACATATGAGGAAACTGAGGCTCAAAGGACTTGCCTATGGAAACATAGGCAGTAAGTGTTAGAGGTGAAATTCAAACCCAGGCCTCCCTTGAATCAAAGAAGTACTATACTCTTTCCATTAAACTGCCTCTCAAAGGTAAATTGTACAGTTTTGACAGATTCCTAGTTGCCCTGTGGAAAAGATAGATTAGAGCCCTACTGCATAAGGCCCCCAAATCTATACAAGGCAAAAATAACCAAAACTCGAGCAAGGGCCCTCTTCTTGAACAACACCTGATGCGACCTAATTTCACAGAGTGATTCCAGGATCATACACTGTGTTTACAAAGCATCACTCCTTTTCTTTCTTTATTATTTACTTTGAATCTGATCCTTCCTTCAAGGCCCAGATTTATACCCTCCTCTTCTATGAATACTTTTCTAACTAAGCCCACACACACTGATAATAGTGCCAATATCCTTTGGTAAAGGGATTTTGTTCACCTGGGAGTTCCCTTACACCCGAGAAATCAAAGGTCCAGTTCCCAATCCCTATAGTTCTTTTACTGTCACCAGCTGCACTATAAACTCCCTAAGTGTGTTTGGTAGAGGGGTAGGAGAAGGGGGATAAATGATTATTTCAAATGATTATTTTTAAAACAGGCCTGCTTATCAGTGTTTCCTTCTGTCTTTTTTGTGGTTTGTCCGTTTCTTGAAGAGGACCCTGACATCAGGGAGGTGATGCCATGACATACAATTGAATTGGATTTGATGGAAGGAAAACTGTGCAAAGTCACCAGCCTCACTTTCTCCTCCAGCACCATCTGGGTCCAATGGGTCACATATGAATCAGGGTGACTGGAAATGGTCCAATGTATATGTATTTCTATGACCTTTTTTTTGGAGGGGGGGAGAATATTTTGTACTCATCACTGCAACAAGGATAATTTATTAAATATATATAGACAGCATCACGATAAATGCTAAAGGATACAGAAGTATAAGTGTGGGTGCTCGTTCTCAAGGATATTACAGCCAGGTAAGTACATAGCACGTACAAGTTCTACACACACAGACAGAATGACATTGTACAAAGCAGGAAACGACAGCAGTAATAACAACTAGCACTTATACAGCACTTCATTGTATGTAAAGCACTTTTGCATGATTTCATTTGAGTCCCACCGTAAACCTCTGAGGCAGGTGCTACTACTCTGTTCTTACAAATGAGGAAATGAAGGCTCAGGATCACCCACTAGGAAACGTCTGAGCTAGGATTTGAGCTGAATGAATAAAGCAAAGAATTACACCAGACATTCAGGTGAAGGTAGTCAAGAAAGAGTTCATGAACAAAATGGTTTTCACTGAGTAGAAGGATTTCCTAGTCTGAATCTTAGTCTTGCTTTTGGTCGGTGCCTGCTAGGCCTTCTTCCTGTGCCTGTTTACAACTTCTACCAGCTGGCAATTCTCCCTTCATTAAGTCCACCCCAGTTTTGCCTGATGAGAAACATTTTCATAGTCTCTCTAGACATGAAATTCCTCAGGTCTCAGTATCAGGTATTTGTATATAGACACACAAACATATACATATATATGTATATATATGTGTGTGTGTGTGTATATACACATGTGCACACATACACATGTGTACACACCTATATATGCATATATACATATATAAGGTAATTTGGGAAAGGAAGGAAATAAGTGTTTATATTGCCAGCTGTGTCAAGCACATTGCTAAATGCTTTATAAATATCATATCATCTATTCACAACATTCCTGCAAGGTGGGTGCCATTATTATCCCCATTTTACATCTGAGGAAACTAAGGCAGACAGAAATTAAGTGGTTTGCCCAGGGTTATACAGCTAATAAGTGTCTGAGGCTAGATTTGAATTCAGGTATTTCTGACTCGAGGCCCAGATCTTTCTCCACTGAAATATTTAGCTCCCTTGCTATTCAGTTGTTTTTTAGTTGTGTTTGAGTCTTCATGACCTCATTTAAGGTTTTCGTGACAAAAATACTGGAGTGGTTTGCCATTTCTTTCTCCAGCTCATTTTATAGGTGGGAAACTAAGGCAACTGGGGTTAAGTGACTTTCCCAGGGTCACACAGCTAGTAAGTGCCTGATGCCATATTTGAACTCTGGAAAATGAGTTTTCCTGACTGCAAGCCCGGCACTCTATCCACTGCTATTCACTCTGTCCACCTAGCTGTCCAGTGTTAAGATCTTACTATGTCCCAACCCCTGTGCTATATGCCAATAGGAAGTAATGACAATAGCCACATCTGTGGGTCACTGTTCCCTATTTTGGGTAGCTCATAATACAAATGGATATAAGAGAATATAAAACAAGAATTGTTTTTAGGGACAATTGCTTGTCATTGGATATGTTCAAGCCACATCTGGAGAGTCATTTGCCAAGGTTAACATGGAATGATTCTGCACTCAGGAGAAGGTTAAATAAGATAACCTTCAAGAACCTCTGCAACTCCCAAAATTCTGTGATTCTGATCCCTCTCTTCAAATGTGATCTTTTCTCCCTCTTCCTTCTTAAAAGGAACAGACATTTAAAAAAGCCAGATAGTCTACACATATCTATATTCTGTCTTCTGGTGGTCATTCTCATTTTATGAGAGCAAAAGAAAGAAAGGCCCATTGCTATGGAAGGGAGAGGCATATAGGGTAGAAACTTGTCTGTGTCTAGGAAAATAACAGAGACTTATAAGTGAAGGCTTCATGTAAGGGGAGGGGGGAGAAAGCAAAGAAGGAAAATAAACTGAAAAGGCTGATGAAGGAGATGGAGTTAGAAATAAGAGAATCAATGAGAAAAGTACAACAAAGAAGCTATGAAGAAACAGAGGGCAAAAGGAACAGAGAAGAAAATCCAGGAGGAACAAGACAAAGGCATTTGTAAAAAGGATTACTAATTAGGAAACCAAACATTTTAATTAAAGCAAGGCAAGTAGAAAACCAGGATAAAGAAATAAAAATATAATATGAGAGGTGAAGAACGAGAACCTTGGAGAATATAATTGGAAAATAATCGAGTGAGAGATGGGACTGAGGGGGATGAATGGATTTATTATAGGGAAAACAGTCTTTGTGAGATATAAAGAAAAAATAGAAGAAAGAAGAGGAGGAAATTCATGCCAAATAAAGCAATGTACAGAAAGAAATAATTATTGACATGAATGGAATTGAGTTTTGAACACTAAAGAAAATTGTTTTCATTCATCCATAGGACCCATCTCTCAAAGTGCTATCTGGAGTGAAAGCTGAAAAAAAGGCAAAGCTTGATCACTGAGGAACATCCATTGGTTAATCACCCATGGCCTTTGAAACCATTCTCATAAGTTCTCATATATGCATCAGGCTGTCTTTTCTATCCCTCTCCTGCCCTCCTGCCAGGAAGATTGTATTTTAAACCACACCCCCATTCCTCCCCACCAACTCCTTATCCCTGCAGGATCCCTCAAAAGAAACAAAAATCAGAGTCTGAGGGAGGTTTTCAAATATATAATCTAAAAATAGGATTGACCAAGTAGAATGATTGAAGAAGTATCTGAATGTCTGTCAAGTAGATGGGGTCAGTAAAATTTTCTGAGCATCCCTTTAGGATTCTTAGAGGGTGAAGAATGGAAGGAAGTTGCTTCTGCTCAAACAGTGCATGTTGTAGCCCTATCCCTTTTGCTCTGTTTCGCTGTTCCATTTTAGCATTGAGCAGGTGACCTCACCTTCTTTTCTGAAAAGGGCCACCCACTGTGACCTCTTCCCCATGTCTTCATCATTCACAATTTTCTTTAGCCACAAGAGCAAGAGGTGACCTCCTACCCTTACTCTGATTCCCTTTCTTCTCCATGAACTTGAGCCATTAAGGCTTCCCTTTATCATTCATCTTCAACTTTCCCCTCTCTTTTGGCTTTTTCCTTTCAGGCTACAAATATAATCAGGTTTCCTTTCTTCTAAAAATAATGTTCCCTTCCTCTATTCTTTTACTTATGAGGCTCTCTTGAAGAATAGGACCCTCAATGCATCTGCTTCCTCATGATTCACTCAATCTGCCCATTGCAGTTTGGTGGCCCCCACCACTCTATTGAAACAAGTCTCTTTATGACCACCAACGGCCTCCTTACTGACAAATCCAATGGCTTTTTTTTCCTCTCCCATCCCTCCTGACTTTCTCTAGAATATGTATTGCCATAGTAAAATGTAAATTTCTTGAGTTCAGGAACTGGCTAACTTTTGCATTTTGACTCTCTTGTACATAGCAATGTCTCACATGAAATGTGCCCTTAACATTGTCATTTAACACATGATATCCCTTCTCCCTTGAGCTCAATGGCTTTGTTCTCTCCTTCTTCGTTTTCTTTTCCATTTCTTATCTTAGCTTCTCATTCATCTATAGTGTCCCAGATAAGGGACAAGTTTCTGGCCTAGTTCTCTCCTATACTCACTTCAACAATATCTCCACCTATGATCTATTGCTTTAATTATCACCTCTGTGAATGACTCCCAACTCTCCAATACAACGTTTCCTAAGAGCTCCATTCCTGTTCATATTCAATTCAATTCCAACTACTTGTGGGATAAATCCTCAAAGCTCTTCCTGTGTTATCATGTCTGAAATTAACCTGTTATCTCCCCCCCAGACCTCCCCATCTCTCCTAATGGCACAAATATAATCTCAGTCATTCAGACTTGTAGTGATCATGATCTTTTCTTCTCACCCCTCCCATAGCCAATAACTGCCAAGTACTTTCACTTCTAACTCCACAATATCTGAAAATATGAACCCTCTTCTCCAATCCCATTTTTCCAATCTGGAATCCACATTGCTTCCTCCATACCCTTCCAGATGAACATATTTCTTCTATATAGATAGATATACATATGGATAGATATTGATATACATGTATATACATATCTATATAGATATAGATGTATAGGCACATTTATGTAGATGAACATATCTATATAGGTATATATGCAGATATACATATATGTATATCTAAATATGTGTGTATATATATGTATATATATACATATATATCCTTCAATATTCATGACACCTAACACAGTTCCCAAATATATGAGACACTTAATGATTGCTGAATTGAATCAAACTTCTCTGTGTTGAAAAGCATCCCATTTTTAGAACAAAGTATGGCAAAGCACTAACTACAACATAATCTGCATCCTCAGAGAGTAATATGTAACTGACTTCTTTAATTCAATGCCAACAAATGAGCTGACTAGGCTCTCATTTGGTGAATCCCTTGGTTTGTATTAATATTAGTAATAATAAAGCCTCATGTAAATATGGAACTTTCCAAAGCACTTTGATATCTATTATCTAATTTGAGCTTACCCTATGAGATAGGCTGAGGTGCTGTGATCTCAAGTTCACAAATGAGGAAAGAGACCCAGGGTAGTTAAGTAGCTTACCTAAAGTCACCCAGATAAACAGCAGCAGGCAACAGAACTCTGATTTAATTCTTAGTCCTATGTTCTTTCTATAAGACATTATCTCTAATGAGTTATTAGCTAAAATAATCAATTTAGGAATAAGAAAATATGTCAAAACAGTCGTTTTTATATTAATTAGGGAAAATTTAAAACTGATATTGCATTCACCACTTTAAAAAATCATTATACCAGATTGGTGACCTCATTGTCTCTTAAAACAAACTAAAAAGTCCTCAGTATCTGTTATCATAGCCTTAAAATGCCTAGTAGTGTACTAGGTATATAGCAAGGACATGACAATTGGTAGTTGAATGAATGAGCAAATAAATGTGATAATACAACCTTACAAAGCAACATGGAAAAATTTGCATAAATCATTTATTTTTGTCACAGGAAAATATAAATATAATGTGAAAATAAAACAGCTCTTTCTTTTCCTGTTTTGTTTCAAACTGATAGAAAACCATTTTCTCTCTAAGACCTAAAAACACAATGAAATGAGAAAGAATATGGATGCTATTTAGTTATTCCACTATGTAGTCTGGAATTAGAGCATAGTATCCAAACTGACTATAGGCTCATATAGTTCTGGGCAAGGAAGTCTTCTTTGCTGACACCATGGTCCCTTATGGCCATCTTGATTCTTAAGAGAGGCTTTATAAGAGGTAACAGACAGGAAACTAAATGCTTAAAGCATTTTATTTTTGCACATTTTAATTTGGAAAAAGGAAGACAATCTTGAAATAAAATAACTTTAGGCAATAATGTGGAGACAGGGTCAATGGCAGAAGGTTACAACCAAAAAAATTCACCAATAACTCTATACCATAGCAGCTCTTATACATACATACAAAGATCAAGGAAGGTGAGTTTTGTATAAAAGGAATGGGTTCTCACCCAGATACTCTGAATAAGGTTCCATTGGGATGACAAAGACAGGGAGGTACTTGAGATTGGCTAGTAAAGTATTGGTTATATAGTTATATGGGTCATGGAAGTCTCCAGTGAAGGAAAGAAGTAAGTGATGGCCCAGAACCACTCAGCCTATCATGAGAGAGGCTAGCAGTAGTATTTTATAGACTATTTAAGCTGCTAACTATTCAGTACTTGTAATGATATCCATTTCCTAGTAACTTAGCAAGAACAAATATGTATTCTGCCTTTCTACCAATCTAAAGAGATTTTTGTTTTTGTTTTTGTTTTTAAATCTTAAGCTACAGGGAAAGAGGAAAAACATTGAGGCTATGATTAGAAACAGTGTCAGAGCATTGGACTTGGCATATGGAAAACCTGGTTTCAAGTACTATCTCTGACATTTAACTGTGTACTCATGGCATGATACCTCTCTGTTTTTCAAGTTTTTCCAACTTGAAAATGGGTATAATAATGGATTACAGCCTGCTGGAACCAGCTTTAAGGGCTTGTGAAAAACCATGCTTGAATTTTTAAAGCAAGCATTTACATCTTGAAAATCAGCATTTGCTACAAATCAGGTCTTGATTTCTTATTTTGTTGCTTTCTAAACTTAGGAAAGTTATTAATGCAGATTAAACTTAAATGTGTGTAAATCATATTTTCTTTTTTCCAGAGAGCCTGGTTGTTAAACATTTACAAGCACACCTCTAAATTAGTCTATTGTTTGAGCTCAGCAGAAATGGAGTAGAAGGCTCAGGGAATGGAGTCATCACTACACTAGAAGCCTGGTGACAGCAGGGTAATAATAATAACAACAATAAGTGCCCCTTATAATGCACTTTAAGCTTTGTAAAGTGCCTTATTCCCATTGTCTAATTTGAGTCTGTCAATACTCCTGGGTATAATAATACCTACAGTACTTGTATTACTGTATTATTTTGAGATTCAAATTTCATATATATATATGTTATATGTATATATACATATAACATATCTGAATCTCTTTGCAAATTTACAAGACTATATTAATATGGAATATAAGCTCCCTGAGGCCAAGGGCTGTGTTGGTTTTATCTTTGCTCTTCCAGGATCTAGCATGGTGCCTGGAATATATTAGGCATCTAATGCCTGTTAAGTTGACCTTAATTGAATGGGACTGAATTGAAATGTTAACTATGACTATTTCCCTCAGTTTTGGCCTTCAGACACCATAGTACATCATCAAAGATAAAAATCTTCATCCTTTCCGAATGGATTCAACTTTTAAAAACCATCAAGATAAGTAATTTGGGTGACATAGGTGGCTAAGACCATGATTGAAGTGTGACTGTGGAAAGTGAAGGGGAGAGATTAAATCATGGATGCTAAACCTAGGGTCCATGAATTTAATTAAATTTTAATATTTTAATAATATTATGCATCTAATCATATTTAAAGCATTGCAATATAACTCATTTCCATGGCAATTCTAATTTATTTTATTCATTTAAAAATACAATTCTGAAGAATGCTCTATAGGCTTTACCACCAAAGGGGTTCAGGACAGACACAAAAAGGTTGAGTCCCTACTCTAGATAATATTATCCTCTTAACTATATTTAAACAGTGTCTTAACTAAGATTCTAGTCACTTGGTCATCTCCCAAGTAAATATTTCTCCCTCCTCAAATAATTAACTTTGTATGTTGTCCTCCCTTTCCCCCTATGAAATACAAGCTTCTTGAGGGCAAGAACTGTTTTTTTGTTTTTTTTTTTGCCTTTGTATCCCCAGCACCTAGCATAGGACCTAGAATACAATAGGTCAAGGATGGGAACTTGCAACACTCAAGGACACATGTGGCCTTCTAGGTCCTTGGGTGCAGCCTTTTAACGGAGACCAAGCTTTATAGAACAAATCCTTTTTTAAGGGTATTTATTCTGTGAGGCTTAGATTCAATCAAAGCCCCACACTCGAGGACCTAGAGGTCCACATATGGCCTCAAGACCACACATCCCCCACTCCTCTACTAGGTACTTAATATACTGAATTAGATATAGACACTTGTTACTTTGTCATATTTAGTAGGACTAGTTTGAGACACTAGAAAACTCAGTTGATGTAACTCAGGAAAGAAACATTAATTTGCAAATTGGTTTCATGCTCTATTTCCTGCTTATCAAAATATTCTCTAAATAAATAAATATAAACAAAAAATAAAGCCAATAAACACCCTTATAAAACAGTTCCTTTGCTTCAGGAGATGGCTGGCTCAGTGGTTAAATACTGGCGGTTCTGTAATTAGAGGATAAATTAGCTATACATGGGGGAAAAAAGAATAAAGACACTTCCTACTCACCGGCTATTTCTTCCTACTTCAGATAAGAGTAATTCTTATTCCAATAATATTCATAGAAATATTTACTCTGGAAGAAATCCCTTAGGAATTATAATTTGTGGTTTATTTTGACAATAAATAAAATAAGTAGGTTTCCATGGTAACTATTGCTAAAGAGCCCAGGGATGGTAATGAGTGTGTGTATATATATATATTAGAACTGATTGAGACACACAGTCTCCAACTTGATCCCAACTCCAGGCTACACAGTATCATGAATGATCATACCCTCCTGTAGAAAGCCTAAAATTCAAATGGCAACTATCTTCTTTCCCTCTCCCACCTAACCCTGCCCAATGCCTGTTTTTGGAATCTGATCTTCTAACAGTGAAATGATTTCAGTACTTCAAGGATCCATGGTTTCTTCCACAGGATACCCTCCCCATAATTGGCACTCCTATGCCCTCCATGCCTTAGAAGATGATGATGAATTTATGAGGCAAAAAAATATATAAATAAAATAAATCCATCACTTGGCAGCCTTCCTTCTAGTAATAACTAGTTAGTTTGATCTGCAGATGCCAAGCATATAACCCATCTCCTTCCTTCACACTTGAATCCTTTTCATCTTAGTAAGACCTAGAAGCAGTTAAACTCTGCTGATATAACCTTCAAGGACGCAAGGTCACCATTATGACACAATGAGTCATCTGGATAGGACTAGCAAAAATGAAAAATGATCCTATGATGAGATCACAAGAGGCATCAGTTAAAGGAATCTGCAATAAATTATAATGCAATCAGCCCACCAATGTACCTGAAATTTCTAATGCTGCTGTTATTTATTTCAAGTCACTAATTCTAAAAGACCCTCATCAAAACCTGAAAATCCTATTGGAAAAGGGTATTACATTCATATTTATCACACAACAGGGTAATTGATCAGATTAGCTGGGAATGAAACAGAGGACAAATACATATTGATTTGAGCAATGAGTTAGGAATGGTCAACAGCATGGGCAATCAGGATGGTTCCGAAAGAGATGAGAGAGCAGAATAAGCAAATGCTAGTGGTGGGGGAAGCGGGGGGCGGGGGGGGAGGGGGGAACCTTAACGATCAACCAGTCCAACTCCTTTATTTGATAAGTGAGGAAACCGAGGTCCCAAAGAAATGACTTGTCCAAAGTCATGCAGATTGCTAAGGACAGAGTCAGAACTTAAATCAATGTTTTTTATTCTAAATTCCAGGCTCTTTCCACTATGCCATTCTGCCTTCTGACTTCAAGTTTAGCACTGAAGTAAAGCCTTCTCTCTCCTCTCAACCCACACATAGCCCTTTGTACTTCTTCTATTACTCCATTTTTACATAGAGTAATGGTAAAAAAAAATTTCAACCTTACATAAGTTAGTAGCATAGGAGCCACTCCCTTAGTGAATGGCAAACTCCTTAGGGCAAGGACCACCATTTTTTCATCTCTTTATCTTTCTGAAGCCCAGAAATATGTTGTATATGTAAACTTCTTGATTACTGAACAAATCCTCTTTTTCAAATATCATGCTTTTTAACTCCGGGAGTCTGGCTGCCCATTAGCTTGCATTCTCCATGGAGACAAATTGATTTGGTTGACTCTATTTTGGGGGGTGAAGGGAATACCATCTAACATTCATTTCCCCTTCACTCAACGAACATATGGTTCACTGCTGAAAAGCTGTATAGCTGTCATTTTGGATGCTGTGATTTTGCTTTGGAATACTAAGAAAATAAGTTTAATGAAATGCTTCTATTTGTTTCAGGATACAAAGATCTCTTTAAGTTCAGGTCTGTTAGGTCAGATTTTATTGCTTTTGACCAAAAGCCATTGCAAGACTTGATGAGCCAAACAATGTGAAAGGGAACTCCGAACAACTTCTGGAGCCACAGCACCCACAGAACAGCACAGAGAAGCTAAACTCCTGCTGAGGACAGCCCAGCAGCCCTGCAGGGAGTGGCCAGCGCAGCCCTCTGAGAGCAGGCAGCACAGCTTGCTGGGAACCGACAGCACAGGGTGCAGAGCTAAGCCCAGGTCCGCAGTTTTAGCCCCAGGGTGGCCGGGTTTTCAGCCGGCTGGAGGGACCCCAAAACACCAGCAATTGTGGCGATTCCAGAATTATCAGCACAGATATGCCTAGGACAAAGTGAGAGGTTAGTGCCCTACAGACTTTGGGAACAGTATTTGGGGACCGTGTGGCTTATTTGGGGACCGTGTGGCTTCCTCCCCTGGGGGCAAAAAGCTGCTGAAGAAACAGGGGCACAGGAGCCATTTTGCAGCGTCAGTAGTGCCTCTAGCTCCTGGTCTGCGAACTGTAGGGAGATCCAGCAATCAGTCTGGGGGTTAATCACTCTTGCTTTAAACTACCTGGATCTGGATTGTGGTCTGGGGGGGAAGTTTGGGGTGGGTATCCAATTTGCCAGAGTATGTGGAGGCTTGACAAAGGCCACCCAACTGGCAGAAGTTGTGAAGACCCCACATTTGGGCGGAAGCTCCCCTGTCTGGTGGTAGAGTCCTACTGTGGCAACAAGCCCAAAAATCAAGTAATTAAGTGGCAACATGCCTAGGCAAATGAAACAAAATAAACAGAAAAGTTCAACATTGGACTCCTATTTTAGGGGCAAAGAGGCTCAAAGCATGGAGGAGGACTGTGAGGTCAGAACTCCTGCACCAAAAGCCCCAAATGAAAATACAAGCTCGCTACTGGCCATAGAGGACCTTAAGAAGCAGATAAGAGAAGTGGGGGGAAATTTGGGAAGAGAAATGAAAAAAGATGCAAGAAAAGTATGAAATGACAGTCAACAGCCTGACTGAGGAAAATAACAACTTAAAAAATAGACTAACTCAAATGGCAAAAGAGGCTCAGAAAGGCAATGAGGAGAAGAATGCCTTAAAAAGCCAAATTTGCCAGATGGAAAAAGAATCTCAAAAGCTCACTGAAGAGATTCATTCATTCAGAGTTACACTGGAGCAAATGGAAGCTAGTGACTTTATGAGAAATCAAGATACTATTAAACAGATGCAAACAAATGAAATAATAGAAAGCAATGTGAAATATCTCATGGGAAAAACCACTGACCTGGAAAATAGATCCAGGAGAGATAATTTAAAAATTATTGGACTACCTGAAAGTCACGATCAAAGAAAGAACCTAGAAATCATCCTTAAAGAAATTCTCAAGGAAAATTGCCCTGATGTTTTAGACCCAGAGGGCAAAATAGAGGTTGAAAGAATCCACAGATCACCTCCTGAAAAAGATCCCCAAAAGAAAACTCCCAGGAATATTATAGCCAGGTTCCAGAATCCCCAGATCAAGGAGAAAATACTACAAGCAGCCAGGAAGAAACAATTTCAATATTGTGGAAACACAATCAGAATAGCACAGGACCTGGCAGCTTCTACACTGAAGGATCGAAGGGCATGGAATATGATATTCCAGAGGGCAAAAGAGCTGGGATTGAAGCCAAGGGTCACCTACCCAGCAAAACTGGGTATCTTGTTTCAGGGGAAAATATGGTCATTCAGTGGAATAGAGGACTTTCAAGCATTCTTGATGAAAAAACCAGAGTTGAATAGAAAATTTGACATTCAGACACAAGAAGCAAGAGATGCTTGAGAAGGTAATCAAGGAAAAGAAATCAAAAGGAACTTATCAAAGTTGGACTATTTACATTCCTACATGGAAAAACAATAACTATGTTTGATGCAACCTTTCTCATTATGAAAATAATTGAAGAAGGGTACATGGCATATGTTCACAGGTATACATGGATAGAGGGCACAGGTTGAATTTGATGGGAAGGGATGATTCTTTTTTTTTTTTTTTTGGAGTGCAATTGGGATTGGGTGACTTGCCCGGGGTCACGCGGCTGGGTTTTTGTTTGTGTGTTGGGTGTCTGGGGCCGGATCCGAACTCGGGTCCTTCTGGCTCCGGGGCTGGTGCTCTGATCGATGCACCACCTAGCCGCCCCAAGGAAGGGATGATTCTTAAGAGGTGAAGTCAATGAGGTGAGAGAGGGAAGTGGCAAGAGGAGATGGAGAAAGACAGGGTAGGGCAAACTATCTCATGTAGAAGAGGCAAGGGGAAGTAGTTGCAGGGGAGGGGAAGAACAGGAAGGCAAAAAGGCAAAAGCATATTCTCATTGAAGTTGGCTCAAGGAGAGAATCACATACATACTAAATGGAATATCTTACCCTCACACACTCTCCTGATTAGGGGAAAGGGGGATGAGAGGGGGATGATGGAGGGGAGGGCATTCTGGGGTGAGGGGAGGTTGTAAGTACCCACTATTAAAGAGGGACAGGATCAAAGTAGGGAATGGACCAGGTGGGAGGTGAGACGGGTGGGAGGGAAATATAAGCAGTCTTTTACAATATATCTACTATGATAATGTTTTGCATAGCTATACATGTACAACACATACTGAATTGCTTATCTTCTCAGAAGGAGTGGGTGACAAGGGAGGAAGGGAATGGATCTGAAAATCAAAGTTTTAAAATTAAATCTTTCATAAGATGTCCAGGTATTGGGGCTCAGATTCACCTTGCCCTAATGGCAAAGTCGAAAGGGATATGGGAGAAGATATGGGAGAGAGCAGATTGGATGAGGGGATATCTAGTGGGACTGCTATTCTGGGGTGGTCGGTAGGGAAAAAATGGGGGAAAATGTAACTCATAATCTAGTGGAAATGAATGATGTAAACCAGAAGTTAATAAAGCATTTGTTTAATTAAAAAAAGATTTGATGAGAAGATGACAAGCAGCACATAGGTTGGTTATAAAAAAAAAAAGATCAGCACATTTTAAAGTTCTCTCCAAAGGTAAGCCATTAGTGAATAAGGCAATCAACAAGCATTTATAAGGATTATTGTGTCAGGCACTGTGCTAACATTATAATGGAGGAGACAACATGCCGCTAAATAGGCAATATACAAAATATAGAGAATACTTTGGAAAAGGCAAGGCAGCTGGAAGGGAAATTCCTCTTGTGGAAGGCTGGGTTTGATATAAGTTTTGAAGGGAAGCTAAGGAAACTAAGGGGTGAAGGTGAGGAAACAAATTATTCAAAAATTGAAGACTGCTAGTGCATGGAGATGAGTGACAGTGTCTTATTTGAGAAATTGTGAGTAAGCCAGAATAGCTAAATCATAAAATGCATGGAAGGACTGGAAATATTGGATGGGTCTATGGACAGAGGATTTTATATTTGATCCTAGAGCTAATAGAGAGACATTAGAGCTCACTGAGTCAGGTTGGGGCTGGGGGTGGAGTGGGGAAGTTAGGTCAGACCCAAGTTTTAGAAACATAACCTTGGCAACTAAGGTAAAGCTGGACTGGAGTGTGGAGAAACTTGAGTTAAGGAACCAATCCTGATTAGGAAACTCCCTCTGCCAATGAAGATCCATAATTGCTTTTTAGGGTCTTAGAGAGCTGCCTAGGGTACAGAGAGGTCAATGGACTGCCTAGTATCCAGAGGCAAGTCAGAGAAAAGAATTAAATCCACGATTAGAAGGATAACTTTAAATACATCATGGCACAGCTGTTTCAAGGAGAGTTATAGGAAATGAAGTTCAGAAAATTCAAGGTTTGGGTGGCCCAGTGTCTTAATGTTATGAGCCATTTTTGCTTTCTTCTTTTGTCTGCTTCCCCTTTTCTGGAACATCAAATATCTGGAATTTTACTAATGGAACCATTCGACTGCCATGCAACCTTGACATACATCACATATACATACATCAGCCTTGTGATGTCAGGGATGAAAAATAACATATAATAACAACTAAGATGTATGTAACACTTCACAGCTTGCATATATTATCTCCTTTGATCCCCACAACAATTCTGAAAAGGTGTTCTTATTATTATTACAGGTAAGGAAACAGAGGTTAAAAGTTTAAGTGACTGCCAGGGTCACAAAGCTACTAAGTATATGAAGTGGTATATGAACTTGGGTCTTCCTTCCTCCTAGGGCACCTGAGTGGTGTAGCAGATAGAATACCAGCCCCAGAGTCAGGACAACTCATCTTCCTAAGTTGAAATCTGGCTTCAGACACTTACTAGCTATATGACCCTGGACAAGTCACTTAACCCTGTTTACCTCAGTTTCCTCACCTACTATAAAATAAGCTGTAGAAGGAAATGGCAAACTACTCCAGTATCTTTGCTAAGAAAACCCCAAATGGGATCACAAGGAGTCAAACACAACTGAAATGATTGAATAACTTCCTGACTCTAGACCCAGCATGTTACTGTGCACCCAGCTGTCTTCCAATGGTTTGTGAATCCTCTTCTTCCTCTTGCCAGGCCTGAAGGTAGCTATACCTAACTCTGAGACCCTGTGTATCTGCCACCTTCAGAGATCTGATTATACTTATCTTCCAAGTGATAGTGATCAAAGTTCATCCTTGCCCCTTTTCCCCATATCCTCTCCCTTTCATGCTTCTACAGTTAAGTTTCTTCCTCTGTGTGAGGTGAAATGAGCCCATAATAAAGGCCAATTACTTTTTGTATTATTGGCTTAGTTTGCTCCTAATGTCTATACTCCTAAAAAAAAAGCAGTGGACTAGGAGATTAATTTCATTAGTGTTCTCTTCTGTAAAATGAAGCCCCCAGAGCCTAGATGGATTCTACAATCCATTTGCAGTTTTAAAATTCTATAGTTGTACCAGAAGTTGCCTCATACCACTCAGTATTGCCAAAGATTGCAGATACAATAGACACAGGCAGCCCTACATGGCACTTTGATTTCACAATTAGAGGGGCCCAAGGGTTAAATCCTGTTGAATAAATAATGTTACAGGAAATATGTGGCCCACATACACAGTGTTTTGTTACCTTGTTTTTAATTCTTTATATCAAATTCCATAACCTTCTGATGAATTTCTAAGTTCTCCCAGCAATAAACAATACCCTAGCATCAGAAGTCACAGCTGATAGCCCACTGACTTAAACTGAACCCACTAAACGGTCCCAAAGGACTTGGGTTACAAAAATCCTTTTCAGCAGCACCTGGATGTTAGCTTTCATTTGTAGTCCCAAATCAGAAATTGTGTTTTACATGATATCAGGAATGGGTTGAGCCATAGCTGTGAACTAACTGTGATTGTTCTGACATTATGCTACATACAATGAGGTTTTTTGGCGAGCTAGATATTCTCAGGGAAAAAGAAGATCTTACTTAGGCCAAGGACTTTTCAAAGTTAGAATAGCTTGTATTCCCTATAGTGCTACAGATAGGAAAAACTCATTAAAGATATCTCAGTTGATCTGAGGGGCAAAGGTGAGCCTGGGTTAATAAGTCCACATAGGTACTCCAATACTCTGCCACCCATACACACCTTGGGACTCGTCAGGCTTGATTTATCCAAAATGTAATGACCCTCAGTGGATAGAAAGATGAGAACAATGGTGCTAACCACATAAAACTTTAACTTTAACTGTTCAGAGACTCTCCTATAAAAACAGATTGTTACCATGGTACAGTGAATAGAGTGCCAGATGTAGGGTGGAGTTGTGTCTTCTCTCCATCCCAATTACAATCATCCCATTCATTCAAAAAATTAGCTTCTCCATTCCTTGATCTTCCTTAAACCTCCTACAGAGTTTTCAAAGTTCTTGCTTTCTTTAAGATTTAATGTCCACCTCAACCTGGTGTTATCCTACTGGTGCTACCCTTATAGGGCCATACCATGCCTTTACTTTTATCCTCAACCAACTTCATCCTTAACCCTTGCATCCGTATTCTAGAAGTCTTTTTAATATCTAAATTGGTCGGTTAATTCCCTGTGTTTATTCCTTGATCTATTTAGTCAGTTACTTCTTTTCTATTTTCAATGGAATGATTTATGGGTTCTGTAATTAGAATTTCATTCTTGAACATTTGTATTTCCCTAATATGTTCATATGCCCTATAGAATTGTAGGGCCTGTGATTGTACCTGTATTTCCTTTGTGTTTTTCAAAATTAATTAGCCTAGAATTTATCACATATGTCACATTTTTCCCCAGCTTTCTTCTCCTCTATTACAAAATCTAAGATGGTTAGCCACTTTCTCTCAAATTTTGAATCATTTCTCTTTCAGCATTCAGTTCCTCCTTATTGGTCATAATTAATAGAATAGCTCTTCTACTCATTGCTTTCCAAGTTTTGAGGAGTGAAACTGAAAATCATAGGATTTAGAGCTCAGAAAGACCTGAGAGAGGATCTAGTTCAGCCACCTCATTTTAAGTCTCTAATGAGCCTCTGTATCATTAAGTGGATCACCTACATCCACATAGCTAGCAAGAAAAGGCAAGAATGCTTTCTTGCAAAAAAGAATGCTTTTAGCAAAAAAAGCTGCTTTGCTCTTTGCTTAGCATATGTCTTAATCATACTGTGTCTCTGTGCTAGATTTGTGATCTGTTTTTAGAACTTAGCATTTATTTCCTCCTTCTAGCTGGGTGGTCTATACTATACTCCCACAACAATATTCCTATGATTTCTCTTTCTGTTGATCCACACCCATATATTGTCAAAGGTGTTTCTCCATTCTGGCTCTCATAGTTCCTCATATGAGCATTAATTGATATAAATGTTGATAGACAGGTGTGTGTACATATGAGTGTGTGTATACATACACACGTGTGTATATGAGGATACTTCATTACTCCTTTTATCTGCTTTCTATTTTTTTGAAGATGGCATATTATTATATAATCTCATACTAGTTTTTGATCCTGGGCAAGTCACTTAACCTCTATTTACCTCAGCTTCCTCAGCTTCCTTTAAAATGGGACTAACAAAGGTACCTACCTTATCAAGTTGTGAAGATCAAATGAGATAATATTTATGAAAAGCTCAGCACAGTGCCTGGTGTATGACAGACTGTATATAAATGCTTATTCCCTTCCTCCTTCCATCCATCTTAGTCATAAGTCCCATCCCACTGAGTGTCAGTAATACTTAAGACATTGGATTTATTTTCTTCCATTAAGATCTCTACTTGACCTTGTTAATTAGTCATATTTTAAAATTTGTATATAGACAGCTGATGTCATATCTTTGAATATTGGCTCTCTTCTTGGATACTGTCACCTGATGAATTATTGGTCATTTCTGCTGATATTCTTCTTCCTGACTTGTACACATTACTTTCTGTACTATCTTGCTTAACATCTAATTGTGAGTAGTCTTCTCCTTCCCACTCTATTTTCAATTTAAAGTTCTCTTAACATGATTCTCAAGTATCTAGTAAATTTATAGATATAGATATAAGTGATATAGCTATAGATACATATACACATAAACACACACATATATATACACATACACACATACATATTTATCAACACTCATTAAGGGCACACCATCACTGGCAAAAAGCCCATTATTCATATATTTTAAATAGAAGTTCAGAAATCCAAATCCCATTTATCAGACAGCATCTTTTTAATTTGCTATTTACTTTCCGGATTTGCTTTACTTTGTTCTTGTCTTATTTTGGAAGTAGCCATGAAAACATCATCCACATTTCAAAAGTCTTTAATTTCTTGTCTAAGACTTCAGAATCATTAGCTTTTCCAGACTCTTTTTGCCTCAAATGGTAGCATTTATCTCCTTATGACTATATAAAAGTGGTTAGTGGTCATCTCTTTTGGCAAGTTTCAGGAGGCATTGTCATATCCCAAATACATACCTCAGAAAGGGAACAAACCTTTGTTTCCCCACACTGACTCTATCCATCTATGTCTAGGGTGTTCCATATCCCTAAATTGGTTCATGATTGAGTAGGACCCCTTATTTCACCTATGCAGATATGAATTATCCCAAGATTTTTTATAACAAAGTTGTCCATTTTAAGCAGTCTTTGTCTCCATGGTTCTCTGTTCTACTTGTCCAAGGGTTTAACAATGCTTTGTCAACTGCTTGATTACTTCATGTATATAATGTCATTAATAAGGATCCTGCCCATTGCATTAATTATGTGAATGAAACTCCAGAGGGTGATGAAATCTGAAGGGAAGTTAAAAGAACTGACAATCAGCCATCTTTCTTCTCCATAAGAGAAAAATGCGCTAAAAGCAGTACAACATGGGATGCATTCAAATTATTTGGAGGCCACTAAAAGATAGATCTTCTTTCTCCTTGCCTTAAAGCAGGATTTTCCATTCTGTTACTTGGCACACAATGATTTATAATGTGTCAATGGAAAGAACTCTTTCCATTGAATTGTGTCAATGACCAAGATATCTCTAGTTTCTGAACTAATGACTATGTGTCTTTGTGCATGAGACTTCACCTCTATGTGCCTCATTTCCAAGCATGATAGTAACTATTCTTATATTTCACAGATTTGTTTTTTGTGACACAAATGAGAGAAGTGATGTCAATTTTTTATTTTCTTTTTTACAAATCTTAAAGTAGAATAAATGTAAAGCAACATTACAGCAAGTATCTGGTACTTCCCTAAAAGCTTACAAGGGATAGGGTGGCCCTATGAAGGGAAATTATTGAGTATGGGGATAGGCACCAATGCAGAGAGAAAATAAAAGCTGCAGTTTATCAATGGAGTCACTAGCAAGTGATAGTGGTTGGCACAAGGAAATAGAAAGTAGTTAGTCTTCCCTAACCACTCTTGCCCATTCCAATGTCTTCCTCCTCTGAACTGAATTAGAATTTGCTAGATTAAACTGTAACAAAAACACCTAACTCTACCCACTACTTCCCTCACACCAAATTCCAAGATGATTCCTGTGGAGGTGGCAAGTTCTGACTCCAATAAAATACATGTTCTACCTGGCCTTTCTGATCTCATGAGAGGTCATTCTCCTGATGGGTACACAGATGATGACCAGATGGTGGAACATGTCCTATCTAGCTATGGGAACACAGAAGAAATGGTGTCTATCTCCACTTTTATGATAGCCAATTATAAAATGATTGGACTTTGAGCTGGAAATAGCCTTTAGACCATTTAGTTCAATCCTTTAATTTTATAGATGAGGGAATTGAGGTTGAAATTCATGAATTGACTTAAGTACTTATTGTATATCTATGTGCTCATATAGCCAGAACTAGGAAAAATATCTGGAGCAAGCTGAGTAGAGAGTAGGGAGAGGGTCTAATATATGACCACTACCTCTCATGACTGAAATAGAGTGGAGACAAAAATCTTGGATATGGAAGAGTCTCCTGAGGAAATGAGGCCCCAGTGGACATCTAGTTAAAGAGATAGATAGGGCTATTCAATTCAAGCAGAACAATTCCTGATTTAGGTGGCCAAGGAAGATCACTCAGATATGCACAGATAAGTGAGTTCCAGGACATATATTTAATACTTATCCTGAGGTAGGCCAATACTCTCATGAATCAGGGGAGCAGGGTTTTGGAAGTTGGTGCAGTAAGTAATCATGCAGCCATCCATCCAGGCTCTTATATATCAATGCCATGGTCCTCCAGGTATATAATGAGCTCAGCCCTTCAGCTACAGTTATCATTGGGCAGCATCGCATGATTCCATTATGTAGACAATCCATCCATCTTTGGGTGGCTGGGCTTCACAGAGATCAACACTGCTAAGAAATCTAATAGTATGCTTTGGGTAAGAGACCCTTAAACTGATTGACAAATTGGGTGGATCTGGCCACTGGGGCTATTTTGTACATAATAATAATAATAATAATAATAATAATAGCTAGTGTTTATATAGCACTTCATAGGGTATATATATATATATATAGCATTTTATGTATAGTATCTCATTTGATCCTTAGAAAAACTCATAATATGGGAATTATCATTCTCATTTTTATAGATAGGGAAAATGTGTAAAAAAGGTTAAGTGACTTATACAAAGTCAGACTGCTGATAAGTACAGCAGGCAGAATTTAAACTCAGGCCTGGTCTTCCTGTCTCTTCCTAATAGTGTAGCAGTCTAACCATTACACCACCTAGCTGGCAAGATGGGACTGGTATGTTGGTATACTAAAGCTGGGTAGCTACAATTAGCTGGCATGACCTATTAATTTATGGCTTCACATCTTACCAAAAAAAGTAGCTATTGTTTTTACCCAGAAACCTTTGAGACTAAAGAAGGCACAGTATTTGTGTGCCCAATCAGGCTCTACAATAAGAAGGACTAGAGAATTGGACAGTCCAGATGTTAAAAGGATTGTAATGTAGAATACTTTGAACCATATAGTCAACTTAGCAGGGAAGAGAATGACTTGGAGGATATAATGGAATGACCTTTAAACGATAGTGTTTTGCTGAGAAGTGGTAGCAAAGAAAAGGTCTCAAACAGGAATGAGGAGTAAGGAGAACAAATGTCAATTCCCCTTTGCCCTGGGAGCAGGGGCATATAAGCAAAAGAACAGTTTTGGAGAGTCTGCCAAGTGAAGTGGTAGTTTCAGGATGGAGTTAGAGTTCACTGAACAGCTGAAGATGAAAAGGGTGGGAGAGGAAGTGATCTATGATAAATTTAAATTTGGTAAAAATGGAGGAAGGATACAGAAGACAAAATAGAAATGAAAGGAACAGAAGGAAAACAACTAGAAAGGGAATGGTATGAGCTGGACAGACATGACCATATGAGTAGGAGTATGAAGGGAAAGGGATTTTTTATCTAAGAAAATTGTAGCTATGACTCACAAGCATTAGAGGAGCAATAGGTAGTAATTTAATAGCCAAAGTACATGGGTGAATTTTTTTCTGAAAAGCTAAATTTGTGCCAAGGTTTAATTAGAATGGTTTGCAAGTAAGTACCTTAGTAAATCCTGACTCTAACATGCAGACCCTTCACAGAATTGCAGAATTCCAGAAGTGGAAGGTACTTCAGTGGTCATCTAGTGGAGCACATGTATGAAAATGAATCCCATCTACAAAGTGGAAACCAGTGGCGATCTAATCCTTGCTTGAATACCTCCAATGAGGGGGTCACTTACTAACTCCTGAGGTAGCCCAGTTAACTTATGGATTGCTCTGGTGCAAGGGTTTATAACCTGGGTCTATGAACTTGACATTTTAGTATTTTGATACGTATATTTCAATATAATTATTTTCCTATGAAATACTCCATTTTCCTATCCCCATTACATTATCCTATCCCCATTTTATAGATAGAGAAACAGCATGAAAGAAGTTAAGTGACTTGTCAGAGCTGGAAAATATATAAAGCAAGATTCAAACTCAGGTCTTCCTAACTCTTAAGAGTGGCAGTCTATCTGCTACACCACTTAGCTGACATGATGGGCATATTGGGATACTAAGGCTAAGTAGCTACAGTTAACTGGCACAAGCAATTAGGTTGTGACTTCACATCTTACAAAAAAAGTAGCAATTGTTTTTACCCAGAGACTTTTGAGGGTAAAGAAGATATGAAAGCCTATGTATTTACTTTATACACTTAAAAACATTCTTCTGTGAAGCAGTTGACTGCCAATGAGCACATGACATAGAAAAGATTAAAATGCCCTGCTCTATCAGTTAGGAAATCTTTCCTTATGTCAAGCCTATGATAGGACCACTATGTGCCCGAGTTCCTTTTTCCCCTGCTTCCACAACATGAGTTAGATTAGTTTAACCTAAAAGGCAAGAAAATTGCTTTGCGGACCTGATTGGCCCCTATGCCTTCCCTTGATGCAACATCCTGATGGCCTCTGGCCATATTAATGTGGCTTCCTGGTTACCTGATAGCATAAAAAAATCTATGTAGAATCTCAGCCTCTTCAGAATTGGTGAACTTCCTAAGACATACAAGTCATCACCCCTTGCCCTGCCTACCAATCATGTTTCCAAAAGGCAAGATGGACCATATCTAAATAAGCTAAATATGAGGTTAGCTAGGTGGTGCAGTGAATAGAGCCCCTGCCCTGGAGTCGGGAGGACCTGAGTTCAAATCCAGCCTCAGACACTTAACACAAAAATCAGCCGTGTAACCTTGGGCAAGTCACTTAACCCAATTGCCCTGCCCTCCCCCTCCAAAAAAAAAAAAAAAGTTAAATAAGCTAAATATTGCTCTGTCTTCACCAATATCCTTTTCATACTATAATTAAGTAAATCTACTTTTCTTAGCTGATTAAAGGCCTAGGGGTATCTCATTTCTTCCCAATATCAATGCTGAATTAACAGGTGCTTGCCTCAGGCCTAAATTTGCTTCTTTTCATTTCCCACCCATTGCTCCTCACTCTGGCATCTGAGACCAAAGCTGCATCTTCCATAGGACAGCCTTTCAAATACTTAAAGACTCCTATCATGTCTAAAGCTAAACCTTCTTTTCTAAGCAAAACACTCCCAAGTTCCTTCAGCCAATCTGCATATGGTCTGTATCTGAGGTCTTTTATCTCAGCTGATTACAGCAAGGAAGGAATTTAGGATCCAATATGCTTTTGACATGAAACACACCTACTACCATCAAGACTTTTTCATTCAAGACTTACTCTATGCAGCACCCCTCCTCAGTTCTAGAAAGATCAAGGGATAGGGGTGAGACAGGAGTAGGTGCCTCTGGCCAGCATACACTGATTTTGCCACTCCTTCCCCCTCAATGATACCAGAGTTCACATAAAATATGACTTAAAATTATAGGATCATAGATTTAATGCTGAAAGGGACTTTAAAGGTCATATAGTCTAACACTCATTTAAAAATGAAGAAACTGAGGCCTAGAGAGGTAACATATCTCTCAAAGGTCACATAGCTATTAATGATAGGGTCAGTATTCAAACCCAGGTGGTCTGACTCCAAATGCAGGGATCTTCTGTCTACACCATGCTGCTTACCACCCCCCAAGGGAAAACAGCTTAGGAAAGAGGCATAATGGAATTCTAAAACAAATGATAGCTTCAGGCCTGGAGAGGTAATGCTAGTCCACCAAGGTCAGGTCATGTGTCCCTAGGATATGGCACCCTAGGGAAAAGACCCAGTCACCTGCTTTAATTCCATCTCTATGTCTTTGATATTCTTCAAGAAATGGTGGGGGGGATGTAAGAAGTACAAAGTGTGGTTCCTGTATTCAAGAGATTCATAATCTTTCTGGGAAGGCTACTGCACATGAAATAATTAGATAACAATATTCTAGCCCAGAGTTCAGAGAAGGAGGTGATCGATGGCAGCTGGAAGAGCCAGGAAAGTCTTCCTCAATAAGACTGGATTTCAGCTAGACCTTCAAAAACAGGTAGAAATTAGGATAAGAATTGTCAAGGAAGCCTGCAAGAAAGAAAGAAAACTCACAACTTTCCTCAAGGCATTTAAAGCCCCCAAATGAGCTTTATCTTGGATTAGGCAAAAAGAAAGGAGGTAAAGATACACAAATGCACTTACCAGAGCAAAGAAGCATTTTCTTAGTGTATTTCCCTTTGGGAACAATAATGACTGGGCATTTAGCCCTGTACACATTATGTTTCTGATGTAATCTCTTCTATACTGCCCCATTCCAGCCAAGTCTCAATGGCTCAGGAACTCCAATTTTTAATGGATCCTGTCCCATATGACCAGAACCCTTCCCTTCCTTCTATTCCCTAGGACCCTGAAGCACTTAATACAAAGAATATATGTTTGTTCATCATAGATAGAATATTGAAAAGTGACATAACAACCAAATCTCATCTTTGACTCTTTTGAAAAAAGATCAAAACACCACCAAGAATCAAACATACTCAACTGTGCCATGGTATTTGACCCAAGATAGTCCTTCCCTTCACCCCATGCTATCCATATGCCCTGTAGCATATGAGTATGAGTAAGAGGATAAATATATGTATGTATACCATAGGTATAATATTTGTAAGGTGCCCCCAATGTATTTGAGAGGTTTCTACTGTGTCTATTGAGGGTATTTGAAAGAATGAATACCTCCCTTTTTTTCTTACATCATCTTAACTCCTCTGGCTGGAGAAAAGGAGCTACAATTATAATAGTTAGCACTGAAGTTCTGAATATCTCCACCCATAACTAAATCTGTAGTCAAAAACAAGCAGGTCAATGTCTAACAACTAGACAAAGAGAAATAAACATCAGGGTTGGGTTGGCAATCAAGTAGGGGAAAGTATAGATAAAAAGATAAAGCAGAAACAATATGAAGGACTCAAAGCTGAATTACCATGCTGAGGTGAGGAGGGTAGACCTTGGGGAAAGGAAAGTTATGGGAATAAGGTAAGATTCCCAGGACTCAAATTAAGAGTTGCCTCAGCTGTGGACATGGCTAATTATCCCTGTCCTACCTACCTTAGAAGGTCACTAGAGCAAAAGAAAAAAATAGAAAAAGGAATTATATTTGGTGGGTATAGTTGCTGAGTCCATGTCAACAGGATTGGAATTGGATCTATTTTTCCCAGGCATAAGAGCTTCCAGGTAAGAAAACTCCCTGTGCCAATGAAGGTCAACACCTTCTCTGCAATTCATAGATTTAAAGAGGATCCCAGAGCACTGAGATTCACCCAGGGTCATACTACCAGCTTGTATTAAAGGTAGGGCTTAGATCCAAGCCTTCTTGGCTATGGTACCAGCTCTCTATCTGTTATACTATGTTGTCTCATTGCTGCCCCTAATCTTTAAAAAATCACAAAGAATGAGCAAAATGCCTCAGTACTGGAGATAGACAAATATCCTGATTTTCAAAAAAGAGGATGACCAGGGTGGTGAGGACATTGAAGAGTGTGCCATACAAAGATCCACTGAAAGCATGGGGAGGTTCTATCCTGGAAGAAAAGAGGCGTGGAAGTAACACAATAGCTCTCATATAGTTTTTGGAAATATATGGGAATGCAATTAGACTTGTTCCTCTTTATCTCTGAGCTCAGAATTAAGAACAAATATTGGACATTGCAGAGAAGCAGATGTGAGCTCAACATAAAGAAAAAGCTTCTTTACAATTAGAGCTGTGCAAAAGTGGAATGACTTTTATGCTGAAATAATCACCTATGTGTGTATGTATGTGATGTAGGTTCTCTCCTGCCCCAAAACTTTCCAGGCTTATTAAACATTATTTTCTTTAATATATTCTGCTCTACTCAAATTTGCCTACTTGCTCTTCCATGTAAATTACAGTTTATCTTAAAAATCTGTGCCTTTGTACAAATTATCCCCCATGCTTTGAATGCAAGCATTCCTCAACTCAGAGATTACCTCTCTTTTTTTTTAAACTCAGTCCAACCTTATATAGCAAGCCTATTTTAAATCTTCCCATTACAACTGCCTCCCTATACCCCAGAAATTCCACTGTATCTACTTTGCAAATATTTTATATTTATTTTTCTGTATAGATACTGCTTATTGTGTATAAAATATAAACTTGTTGAGGGCAGGAACGGTTTCCTTTTTCTTTGAATGCTCAACACCTAGTACAATGCTTAGCATATAGCACAGTACCTGATAATTGTGTGTTCAATGAATAAATTTTTGACTGAATAAACCTGGACCATGAATTTCTTGTCCAGCTCCCTGCTTTTATATTGAACCCTAACACTTTAGAAAGTTTAATTTTAGATTAAATTTGTCATGCATTTCAAATCATTCCAGAATGTATGAACCACCATACATGAGCTGGGCCATGCTTTGTTCCCATTGTAAACTCTAGTGCAATCAATAAGAAAGAATTTAGATGGAACCCTGGGCTCTACCAACTAGATTAAGAACCAGGTTGGAGGTGCAGCTAGATGGCACAGTGAATGTAGAGAGCACCAGCCCTGGAGTCAGAAGGACCTGAGTTCAAATCCAGCCTCAGACACTTAACACTTACTAGCCATGTGACCTTCGGCAAATAACTTAACCCCAATTATCCCTCCAAAAAAAAAAAAAAACCAGGTTGGAGAAACATGACATAACCCCACAGAATCACTATATGACTATGGACAATAATGGTCATTGACATGACATAGTGGCTCCTTTCCAAAGCCAGGAAGACTGGGGCTCAATTCCCATTTTGGATATACACTGACTAGGCAAGTCACTCAAATCTGCAGTGATCCAGGAACATTTCTAAGAATTTCTAATAATTCTCAGGGAAGATGCCCAGCTACACTGGTAGAGGAAATTTATTCATCCAAGTGCTCCATATACCAATGAATCACAGGTCTATTACCTATTCCTAGTCCTAACTATACAGATGATCACACTAATGGTTTGTTCTTGTCAATCAACAGTAGCAGTTAATTTACTCCCTCAAATCAAACTATGTAAATATCTAGGAAATTGGATCAAAAATCTCATTTAAAGGATCTTTTTTTCTTTTGGTATGAAATCAACTGTCATAGAAATTGAGATGGTCTTGTAGATAATAACTATTTCTCTTTAGATTTGGTGATAAATCTCTTCTGAAGGAAATCAATCATATCTCCTTAAGAACTCTTGGTCTCCTATTAATTAAGCATATTTCTGGATGGTTGCATTTTATAACTTTACATCTTTTTGTAACTTTACATATGGCTCACATATGTTTTAACCTTACATACAGTTTTCAAAAGATGACAATAAGTCTGGGGAAACTGCTTGTCAATCATAAGCCTATGTGGAGATTGGGGAGGGGGAAGATAGGAAAAGAAAGAAGTAGGAGAACCCAGAGACAAACCATTCCAGTTCATATTAATTAGCTAGTAATTAGTTTCTTGGGCTGAAAAACTTCCCTCACTCTGAGAAAAGACAATGAATCATGGAATGGCTAGTCTTTTCCTAGGCATTGCTTAATAAGTGTAACCTGATGGCTAAAGGTTCTCTAACAAAAGGCCGACTTTACTTTATGATGAAAAAAAAGGTTGTGGGATGGCTAGGTGAGCAGTGAGTAAGAGAGCCGGCCGGGAGTCAGGAGGACCCAGGATCGGTTCCAGCCTCAGTTACTTAGCACCCACACATAAATAACTAGCCATGTAACCTTGAGCAAGTTACTTAACACCAATTGCTTTAAAAGGAAAAAAAAGAAAAAGAAAAAAAAGGTTGAACATGAACTTAAATTTGCCTTCAGGGATGACTTGTGAGATTTCTTCCAGAGTTCAATTTTTGAAGTTCAGAAGAGAAAGAGAGAGCATTTGGGAAGTAGGCACCTAAAGATAGGGAAGAGGGTTACAGACACAAGAGCCAACAACAGGGTAGAGAGGAGAAGATATTACTCAGAAAGGGTAAGGAGCCTGAGACCATCTAAACATTTCGACCAAGACTGAAGAGTGCAGGGTAAGATCAAAAAATAGATCTTAGCCCATTTATGATGAAGCATGAGGAAAATAAGTCAGTTAATCCACAAACATTTTTCATGTGTCAAACACAAAGACAAAAGTAAACCAGGACCTAACCTCAGGGTGGTTACATCCTATTGGAGAAGGAAGGAAGGGAGAGAGAGGAAGGAAGAAGGGAAGGCAAAGCATTTATTAAGCACCTACTATGTTCTAGTCACTGTGCTAAGAGCATTCTAGCTATTATCTCAATTGATCCTCACAAGGATACTGGAAGGCAGGTGCTATCATTACTTCCATTTTATAGTTGAGGAAAATGAGGCTAAGTGAAACTAAGTAACTTGTCCAAAGTCACACAGTGGCCAAGGTTGAATTTTAACCCAGATCTTCAGTCCAGCACTCTATCCACTAAACCACCTAGCTGCAATTTATGCCAAATATATAAGGTGGTGGGGAGGGGGAAACTAATGGAAAGAGGAAGAAGGAAACAGGTGAGGAAAATCTGGACAACCTTCTGGTAAAAGGTGGGGGTGAGCTTTTCTTTTCTTTTTTTTTTAACTTTCTGGAGGGGGGAAGGCAGGGTAATTGGGGATAAGTTACTTGCTCAAGGTCCCACCGCTAGTAAGTGTTAAGTATCTAAGCCTGGATTTGAACTCAGGGCCGGTGCTCTATTTACTGCATCACCTAGTCACCCCAGGGATGAGCTAAGTCTTGAAAGGAAATAGGAATTCAAAAGGAGAAATGACAAATAAATTCCAACATGGTAGTAAGCTTGTATAAAGTCTTGGAGACAAAAAAAATGAAGTGCTGCCTATGAGGAAATTTAAGTAGGCAAGTTTGACTAGATCTCATAGGGTGTGAAGGGAAAGGTAGGATTGGACTGGGTCATAAGGACAAAGAGAAGAATTCATATTTGGTCTTAGAGGTATTAGGGTGTCAATGCAGTTTATTAGAAGGGGGTGATATAGTCAGACTCTCATTTTAATAAAATCACTTTGGCAATTGGCAGATTGAACTAAAGCAAGATTTTAGGCAAGGAGACCAATTAGGTTGTTGTAAAGGCTAGATTATCTGGCATGTTTTTCCACCTGCCCTTAGCACAATGCTTAACACATGTTGTTGTTCAACCATGTCTGATTCTTCATAGTCCCATTTGGGGTTTTCTTGGCAAAGATACTGGAGTGGTTTGCCATTTCCTTCTCCAGCTCATTTTACAGATGAGGAAACTGAGGCAAACAGAATTAAGTGACTTGCCCAGGGTCACACAAGCTAGTAAGTGTCTGAGGCCTCATTTGAACTCAGGTCTTCCTGACTTGATTGAATGCTCTATCCATTGTCCCACCTAGCTGGCCCTTCCTGATGCATGTGCTTAATAATTATTTTTGAAAGCATTTTAGTTTTTCCCAATTGCATATAAAGAACAATTTTAACATGCGATTTTCTTAAAATTTTGAGTTCCAAAATTTCTCTCTCCTTTCCTCTCTCCCCTACCCCATTCCTGAGACGATTTACATATACAGTCAACCAAAACATATTTACATTCATAAATATTTACTGAGTGACTCATTGTATCTGAAAAGTTTGGGCAAGGATAGGTTGGGACATACATACATACATATATATATATGTATATGTATATATATATGTATATATATATGTATATATATACATATATATACATATATATATATATAATTTCTGAGATCTCTTCCAACTCTCAGATTTTATGTGTGTGAAGGGTAGAGGTTGGTTCTCTAAGGTCCCTTCTATCTCTAACATTCATTGATTCTCTAAGTGGCAGAGAACTTCAGTCTTCATGGGAAAGTTTATTCCATAATGAGCATCAAAAATAAGATCGATAATTTTGCTTTTAACATACTACCCAAACACTTCTGGGATACTCTTATAATGAGCTTTTCCAGTTTTCTAGTGAGTAATTATGCACACTCAAAATCTCTCAGATTCCTTACAGTCTTTTTTTTAATATCCAGGTGATTTTTATATTTATTTGTTTTTTTACTTATTTTTATATATTTTATTTATTTATTTTTAGTTTTCAACATTCATTTCCACAAGATTTTGAATTACAAATTCTCACCCCGTCTTTCCCCTACCCCCACTCCAAAAAGCAAGCCTACTGAACACCCCTTCCCCCAATCTGAACTCTCTTATATTCTCCCCCACCCCTCCTCTAACTTTCTAGTAGGACAAGATGGATTTCTATACCTCAGTGCCTGTACATCTTATTTCCCAGTTGCATGTAAAAAACATTTTTTTAAAAAATCTTTTAACATTTGTTTTTAAAACTTTGAGTTCCAAATTCTTTCCCTTCTTCCCCCCTCACTCATTCCCACTGGGAAGACAAGCAATTCAATATAGGTTGTGCATGTGTAGTTATGCAAAACATTTCCATAGTAGATATACTGTGAAAGACTATATTTCCCTCCATCCTATCCCACCCCCCACTTATTCTATTTTCTACTTTGACCCTGTCCCTTTTCAAAAATGTTTGCTTCTTGCTACTCTCTCCCCCAATCTGCCCTCCCTTCTATCAACCCCCCGTTATCTTCTTCCCACCTACTTTACTATAGGGTAAGATACCCAATTGAGTGTGTATCTTATTCCTTCCTTAATCCAAATTCAATAAGAGTACAGTTAGCCCAATCCCTTTCACCTTCCTGTTCTTCCCCTCCATTGTAACAGTTTTCTCTTGCCTCTTTTATATGAGATAATTTACTCTATTATTATCTCTCCCTATCTCCTTTATCTCATTATATTCCTCTCTCAACTCTTAATTTTATTTTTTAGATATCATACCTTTCTTTTCAACTGATCCTGTGCCCTCTATGTATACATATACACATATATATACATTCATATATGTATTTATACAAATGTACACCCTCCTATATAAACATATATATATACACACATATATATATATTCCCTTCAACTATCCTTATACTGAGAAAAGTTTCATGAGTTACAATTATTGTTTTTCCATGTAGGAATGCAAATAGTTCAACTTTAATAAATTCCTTATGATTTCTTTTTCCTGTTTGCCTTCTCAGGCTTCTCTTACTTCTTGTATTTGAAAGTTAAGTTTTCTGTTCAGCTCTGATTTTTTCATGAAGAAAAATTGAAAGTCCTCTATTTCACTGAATGACCATTCCTCTGAAGCATTATACTCAGTTTTGCTGGGTAGGTGATTTTTGCTTTTAATCCTAGCTTCTGTGACCTCAGGAATATCATATTCCAAGCCCTTCAGTCCCTTAATGTAGAAGCTGCTAGATCTAGTGTTACCCTGATTGTGTTTCCACAGTACTCAAATTGTTCCTTCCTGGCTGCTTGTAATATTTTCTCCTCGACCTGGGAACTATGGAATTTGGCTATAATATTTCTAGAACTTTTCTTTTTAGGATCTTTTTCAAGGAGTGATTGGTGAATTTTTTCAATTTCTATTTTGCCCTCTGATTCTAGAATACGAGGGTAATTTTCCTTGAGAATTTCCTGAAGGCTGATTTCTAGGCTCTTTTTTTGATCATGGCTTTCAGGTAGTCCAATAATTTTTAAATTCTCTCTCCTAGATCTATTTTCAGGTCAGTGGTTTTTCCAATGAGATATTTCATGTTGCCTTCTATTTTTTTTTCATTTGTTTGGATCTGTTTCATAGTATATTGTTTTCTCATAAAGTCATTAGCTTCCATTTGGTCAAATCTAATTTTGAAGGAATTATTCTCTTCAGTGAGTTTTTGAAATTCCTTTTCCATCTGGGCAATTTGGCTTTTTAAGGCATTCTTCTCATTGGCTTTTTGGGCTTCTTTTGCTATTTGCTATTTGGGCCTCTTTTGCTATTTGCTATAGTCTATTTTTAAGGTGTTATTTTCTTCAGTATTTGGGGGGTCTCCTTTAGAAGGCTGTTGATTCACTTTTCATGATTTTCTTGTGCCACTCTCATTTGTCTTCCTAATTTTTCCTCTACTTCTCTTACTTGATTTTCAAAATCCTTCTTGTGCTCCTCCATGGCCTGTAATCAATTCATATTTTCCTTGAAAGCTTTTGATGCAGAAATTTTGCCTTTGTTGACTTCTTCTGGTTCCATGTTTTGATCCTTTTTGTCTCCAAAAAAGGATTCTATGATCTAATTGTGCTTCCTCTGCTTGCTCATCTTGCCAGCCAATTACTTGACTTTTGAGCTTTTGCCATGGTAGAACTCTGCTTCTAGAGTGGAGAGCTGTGTTCCAAATTGCTGGGGTTTTTACAAATGTTGTTAGAGGTCTGAGGAGGGTACACTCTCTACAGCCAACACAAGCTCTGGCACACTAGCATTTCTCACCCCAGGACCACTACACAAGACAGGAACCCAGATCCAGGCAGGTCAAAGCAAGGGCAATTACTCTCTGAATGGTCATTTGTACCCCTATGATCTGCATGCCAGGAACTCCAGAAGCAGCCACATGACAGCAGCTGCAGCTACTGTGGCCTCAGCCACCTCTCATCCCAGGAGCAGGAGCTGGACTGTACTCTTCAATCACCCAGTTCTAACAGAGTTCCCCACTGGCCTTTTACTTTCTCTTTGGCGTTTATGAGTTGAGAAGTCTGGAAACAGCCACAGCTGCTGATAATTTATTATCCTACAGTCTGCTCTGGCAGGTCTGGTCTGCTGGTCAGGGTTACCCCAGGCATGGCATGAGGCTCAATGGGACTGTGCTCAGCCCCCAGTTAGGTGCGACAGACCCTTGCTGTTGGCCTGCCAGGCTGGCTTCAGCGGGAGATTTGTTTCTCTCTGTCACTTTGTGGTTTCTGTAATTCTCAAATTTGTTTAGAATCATATCTTACAGGTATTGGAGGTGGTCATGGTGGGAGCTCACAGAATTTCCTGCTTCTACTCTACCACCTTGGTTCTGCCCCCCCTCCTCTTACAATCTTAAAACACCTTATATTTTTCAAAGTACCTTAACATATATTTTCTTATTATTTCTTACAACTTTATTTTTTTGTTCTCACAATTCCAGAAGATAAACAGGGCAGATAGGATTCAATTTAATTCAATTCAATTCTATAAACACCTGAATACCTACAATATGAAATCACTGTCCTGGATATTAAGCTTTGAGAAGAAGCACCATATATAGAACATAAGATCTGGAATTAGCAGCCCTAGGTTCAAGTCCAAGTTCTACTACTTAGGAATGATGGGACCAGGGGAAGGTCACTTAACCTATAATACCCTCACTTCCTCATCTGTTAAATAGGGATAAAAATACTTGTATCTCACAGAGTTTTTGTGAGACAAAATAAACCTTTGTCAACCTTAAAGTGGTTAATTAGTTCTGTGATATTGTATAAGACAGTTGACTTAACTGAGCATAAGTAATAATATTATTAACAACTACAAATCATATTTCTTTAGCACAATAATGTTTACAAAGTGCTTTCCACTATTATGAAGAAGTCAGGACTTGAATGGAGAGTTGTGGAGGAAAGAGGAACTACTTATGTCTTCTCCCAGTTTGTTAGATTTGGATTTGGGCAAAATAGTCCAGGACTCCTAACCTGGTGTTCTCCTGTGTTGTTATTGTGGTTCAGTTATTTTCAGTCATGTCCAACTCTTTGTGACCCCACTTTAGGGTTTTCTTGGCAAAGATACTGGAGTGGTTTGCCCATTTCCTTCTCCAGCTCATTTTATGGATGAGGAAACTGAGGCAAATAGAGTTAAGTGACTTGCCCAGGGTCACACAGTCAGTAAGTGTCTAGGGTCAGATTTGAATTCATGAAGACGAGTCTTCCCGTACTTAGTATCAAGCCTAGCACTGTATCTACTGCATCACTAGCTACCTTTGCTCTCCTGTTTATAAAAGCATTTTGTTCATTCCCTATCCCAATAGAACAGAATAAAGACATAGCTAACTCCTCTTCCTTCCATGACTCACTCTCCTCTAAGAGTTAGTTTTGCCACTATTGCAAGCAATCTATAATACCATTGATCTTTCAGTCACAAAACTTCTCTAATTTTTGCCTCATTACACATAGCCTTTCCACTACCAAACCATAAATGCCTCTGATATTTTCCCATGACTGGCATACAGTAAGTGCTTAATAAATGCATGTTGTTGATTTGAGCTATTTGAGTTAGTCATAGTTGGAGAACTCCATATTGCACTTGACACAGACACTCAATGAGACAATTCAGGAATCACAGGAAGACACAAATGTCTCTTTTTCTTCTGAGAGCAACATCAGAATTTTATAACTGAGTCTGATGCATTGAGCCTTATTACCAAGGCCTTACTATCTTTGCCATAGGTCAGTCAAGAATGGGAATAAGAAGGAAGAAGAGCATTCCTTTCAAGTATCATTTGATGACAAACTTCCACTCCTCTTCAGTCTCCATCTTCAATCATTTCAATGAAGTATGCCTTGGGTAAGATGACTAACCCTATAAGAAAACTACTCTATTAGAGATGTTATATTTCTTCAAGTTAAATTTTAAATGGCTCAAAGGATGGTTGGGTCCTTTCATTATCAAGTTCAGGGAGAAAGAGAACAGAGGTATCAAACTGAAATAGGCAATCTTGGAGTGAGGGAAACATTGAAAAATGTAGAAGGTCCATTGAGCAAAGCAGAGGGTTAGGAGAGAGCTAGCTAAAATTAGTACTTCAGAACAGGCAGAAATAGGAAACAGGATAAACAGCTTTATCATATTGGAGGAAGATACTGCCTTGAGAAGAGCCACCCTCTGCCATGATTTGACAGTTCTTTTTAGGTATTTAGGAATGCTACAGAAAGAGCAGATAGCTCAGAAGCCCATATTGGAACTCTTTACCCTAAAGAGAGTAATGGTGGCTGCCAACCTCATTAGCAGAAGAGAGAGATCTGTCACCCGCATCCGAGAAAGCTGAATAGCTAATTAAAACCTTGCCAGCATGGCTAGGAAAGCAAACCTGAAGGGAATCCTTCGGCCTAGTAGTCAGTGGTGAATGAGAGTATCAGAATGAGCTCTATAGTCCCAGATTAGAAAGACTGTTTAGGGTTGTAGCTTCAACTAGGTTGGTGCCAGAAGTTAAATAGGCAAAGGAAATGAGTAAGTAAACAATACATGTTAAAGTTTGGATATTTTCTAAGTATCTGTGTTCATGTTCATTTTAATCTTGCTTTTGAAAGTGTCTCAACATACTTCTATGGAATTGTCATACCCATGTCCTTCCAATAAAACAGTTTTGCCATCCATCCACCTGCATATCCTGATCAAAAAACTGCATATATAATCATTTCAGCTATGATGCAATGTCTACTCCTTATTATAATTTTCTAATTAAGGGCATTTATGTATTAAAAGGACAAAACCCTGGAGTTCAAGTGTATAGACCTTTAAAGAAAAATTATTTAAATTTCATTAAGAGAAATTTAGTTTAAAGGTAGGTACTAGTTTTAGTCTAAAGAAGTCTGAAGGATGCATAATAGCATGGAAGCATTGAATGAGAGAGACTTTTTTTATTTGTTCTTTGTAGAATTGTTTTTGTAGGACTATTACAATTTTTAACTAGAGGCAAAGGGTCAGACTTCCTGACCTAAGTTGAGGATTCTCCAACTGGCTTGATATGCATTGTTTTTCTTGAAAAGAACAGCATTATAAGCAAGATGAAGGATCAGTTGAAGAAACTAGTTGTATTTAAACTTGGATAAGAAATTTAATGAGGGACCAGGATAGCTGTGGCCAAGTATTTAAAGGGCTCTCATATGGAAGAAGAGCTTATATTTATGTAGCTTAGTTCCAGAAGACTGAACCTCTAGTATGGGTAAAAGATGCAGAGAACTTGATCTCAAGAAGTGATTAGATGACTAACCATCCAACAAGTTTATAAAGATTATTGGTCAGTACAGTGGATAGAGTGCCAGGCCTGGAGTCAGGAAAATCTGAGGTCAAATCTGATCACAGATACTTAATTAACTATGTGGCCCTGGGCAAGTTACTTAACCCTGTTTGCCTCCGTTTTCTCATCGTAAAATAAGGTAGAGAAAGAAATGGCAAACCATTTCACTATCTCTGCCAACCCCCACTCCCCCCACCACACACAAAGGGGTGATGAAGAACTGGACATGAGTAAAACATGACTAAATAAGTTGTGCTACTTGACCATTAAAATCCCTTCCAATTTTGATTATTTTATTCTGAAGATTTTTGACCAAATATCAATAATACTAACTAATCAATAGCACCATCCGGTGGTATGATTTCTAAAAGGAATAGCTATATAGTAACAGCTATGCCTGAACAATTTAATCTTGAAAGTCAAATATAGCCCCGTCATTTCCAATTCTATATGTACTATGTTTTAATATATTTTGTTGAAGGCAAGAAGTATGTATGTGTGTGTATGCACACACACACACACACACACATATTATCTTCAGCATCGCCAGGGATAGAGCATGCCCCTGTATATGTCAGCTGCAAGTGTTGGGAATTTGATGAAAGGTTTTCAATGGAATGTGTACATCATAGTCATGCATTTTGTATCGGAGGGAGATAAAGAGACAAAGATTGAGAAAAGAGAAGGACCTTTAAGCACAGAGGCTTCTTGTTCCCTCTAGTAGCAAGACCCAATCTCTGTGATCAGTGATGATTGCCACAGGTATAAGTGAACTCCTTGCTAGATCATCTTTTGAGCAAGACAGTATATCCCTGAGATCCTGCAGCTGTCCTATTTGTCCATCCAGCAGTAACCATGAAAGTCACTGAAAGCTGCAATAACACTCTCAAAGTCCAGTTTTGACAATGGCCTGTGAGTTAATCATCTCTCTCCAGTTCTGATTTGATTTGGAGGCAGACCATTTATGAGCAGGTACTGATTCCTATCATTTCATGACCAGACCCCAGTTAGGGAAGGGTAATGGACACAACTGAAAGATGTGTCTCCTGCCCTAAGTGGTTGAGTGAAGCCCACTATCCTGGTAGAGTGTGAACAATCAGGCTATTGATAGTTTCATTCACACATTCACAGAGGCCAATTTTCCTTGTTTTCTTTGTCTATAACCCCTGTTCCCCTCTGAAAAGGAGGGTCTTTCATTATAGTTGCCTGAGGCTCTGGAGAACTTAATAGTCCACATTAGTCTTATATGTCCTTAGGCTATAGTTCACAAGTTTTATTTTTTTCTTCCATTTATAAATGGCCTGTAGGGTTTAAAAATAACAATTAAAGACCAAAAAGTATTCTTTGGCTAAAGCAAAAAAAAAAGAAGGAAAAAAAGGCCCAGGTATCTAGTACAGTCTCTATTACATGCAAGCAATAGTTCTGTTCTTATTAGTGGAAAGAATGCTGGATTTGGAGTCACAAGACAAGTGTTCAAATACTGGCTCCTAACTTGACTACCTGTGGGACTGTGAGAAAATTAACTTCTCTGAACCCCAGATTCCTCATCTATAAAACGATTGTGTTGGATTCAATTATATCTACGGTATTTTCTAGCTCTAAATCTATGGATTGATGATGTTTATCTAATACAATTAAGTTCTTTAGTATAATGATAGTGACATGAGGGCATTTGATTAAGATCTATAAAGGAAAAGAGGGAGCAGTTAAGTTGGTAAGGGTATGAGTTGAGAGATTTAATTGATGGATACACCAATAACAACATAACAATTGTTTAAATTTTCAATACAAGAATTTATATCCCAAAAATTGCTAAACACTGCAAACCAGAGTTAACTTTATTATTCTACTGATTGGCTAGACTTAAGAAAGTGATGAAGGGGGCAGAGTCAAGATGGCAGAGTAGAAAAAGGATTTCTGCAGGGCTCCAGCTTCCACCTCCCCCAATACACATAAAAGGTGACTCTGAACAAAATTTGGAGCTACAAAACACACAAAACGACACAGAGAAGCTAAATCTCCTGCTGAGGACAGCCCAGCCAGCCAGTAGGAAGCAGCCAGCACAGCAATCTGGGAGCCAACTCCAGCCCTGCAGGAGCCAGAGGTCTCAGCCTCAGGGAAACCACAGCCAGCCACCGGCTAGAGGGAATTCAGATCACCAGCAGCTATGGCAGTTTCCAGAATTATCAACACATAGAGGCTAAGGACAAAATGATAGGTCAGTGCAGTGTGAACTTTGGGATGCAGTAGTTTGGGAGTGTAGTAGGCTTTTGCCCACAGGGTGAGAAGCAGCTGAAGTACAAGGCGGCCTTGCGGCTGCAGCCACATAGCTGCTTTAGAACCTGACCTACAGATTGTAGGGGGATCAAGCTACCAGTCTGAGGGGTAATCATTCTTGCTTTAACCTTCTTGGATCTGGATTGCAGTTGAGGATGGAGGTCTTGGGGTTGCAACCAGCTTGCCAGAGTATGTGGAGGCTTCAGAGAGGGCACTCAACTAATACCTTTGGCAGCTGAGCAAACCCCAGCAACTGGAACAAAGCTCCCCTCTCTGGTAACAGAGTCTTACAGTGGCAAAAAGCTCAAAAGTCAAGTAAGTGAGTGGCAACATGAGCAAGTGAGGGAAGCAAAGCAAGCAGAGCAACCCAACTTTAAACTCTTATTTTGGGGACAGAAAGGATCAAAACATGAAACAGGAGGAAGACAGAGAAGTCAGAACTCCTGCACCAAAAGCTTCCAAGAAAAACATGAGCTGGTTACAGACCATAGTGGAGCTTAAGAAGGATTTTGAAAAACAAATAAGAGAAGTAGAAGAAAAATTGGGAAGAGAAATGAGAACTATGCAAGAAAATTATGAAATAAGAGTCAACAACTGACTGAAGAAAATAACACCTTAAAAATAGACTAACTCAGGGGCGGCTAGGTGGCGCAGTGAGTAGAGCGCTGGCCCTGGAGTCAGAAGGACCTGAGTTCGGATCTGGCCTCAGACACTTAACACACACAAACAACAAAAAAAAAAAACCTAGCCGTGTGACCTTGGGCAAGTTACTTAACCCCAATTGCCCTCCAAAAAGCAAAAAAAAAAAAAAAAATAGACTAACTCAAATGGCAAAAGAGGCTCAAAAAGGCAATGAGCAGAAGAATGCCTTAAAAAGCCGAATTTGCCAGATGGAAAAAGAATCTCAAAAGCTCACTGAAGAGAATCATTCCTTCAGAATTAGATTAGAACAAATGGAAGCAGTGACTTTGTAAGAATTCAAGATACTATTAAACAGATTCAAGCAAATGGAAAAATAGAAGGTAATGTGAAATATCTCATCAGAAAAACCACTGACCTGGAAAAGAGATCCAGGAGAGATAATTTAAAAATTATTGGACTACCTGAAAGCCATGATCAAAAAATGAACCTAGAAATCATCCTTCAAGAAATTCTCAAGGAAAAATGCCCTGTTTTAGAACCAGAGGGTAAAATAGAGGTTGAAAGAATCTATTGATCACCTCCTGAAAAAGATCCCAAAAAGAAAACTCCTAGGAATATTATAGCCAGGTGCCAGAATTACCAGATCAAGGAGAAAATATTACAAGCATCCAGGAAGAAACAATTTGAATATTGTGAAAACATAATCAGGATAACACAGGATCTGGCAGCTTCTACACTGAGTGATCAAGAGCTTGGAATGTGATATTCTGGAGGTCAAAGGAGCTGGGATTAAAACCAAGCAAAAACTGGGATTAAAACCAGCAAAACTGAGTATCATGTTTCAGGGGAAAATATGGTCATTCAGTGGAATAGAGGACTTTCAAGCATTCTTTTTTTTTTAAACAAATGCTTTATTAACTTCTGTTTTACATCATTCATTTCCGCCAGATTTTGAGTTACAATCATTTCCCCCCCATTATTCCCCTACCCAACCTCCCAGAATAGCAGTCCCACAAGATATCGCTTCCTCCAATCTGCTCTCTCCCATACCTTCTCCCATACCCCTTCGACTTTTCCATTAGAGGAAGATGAATCTTTGTGTCCCAATGCCTGCACATCTTATCTCCCAATTATAGGCAAAAGAGTATTAATAATTTATATATATATATATATATATATATATATATATATATATATATTTGAAACATTTAATGTTAAGACCTCGAATTTCAGATGCATTTCCTTCCTCCCTTGTCACCCATTCCCTCTTGGGAGATAAGTAATTCAGTATATGTTGTACATGTCTAGCTATGCAAAACATTATCATAGTAGATATATTGTACAAGGCTGCTTATAATTCCCTCCCACTCATCCCACCCCCCACCTGGTCCATTCCCTACATGATCCTGTCCCTCTTCTATAGTGGGCACTTCCAACCTCCCCTCACCCCAAGGATGCCCTCCCATCCATCATCCCTCCTCTCATCCCCCTTCCCCCTATCCTGCTGCAGGTTGAGATATCCCATTTAGTATGTATGTCATTTTCTCCCTGAACCAAATTCAATGTAAATGTGGTTTTGCCTTTTTAGCCTTCCTTATTCTCCCCCTCCTTTGCAACCACTTCCCCCTGCTTCTTCTACATGAGATAGTTTACCCTACCCTGTCTCTCCCCATCTCCTCTTGCCACTTTCCTCTCTCACCTCATAATTTCATCCCTTGAGTATTCTCCCTTCCCAACAAATTCAACCTATGCCCTCTATGCATATATAACTGTAACCATATACACACACATTCACATATGTATTCATATGACCACACACCCTTCTTCCATTATTTTCTCACTGAGAAAGATTTCATCAGTCACAGTTATTGCTTTTCCATATAGGAATGTAAATAGTTCAACTTTGATAAGTTCCTTTTGATTTCTTTTCCCTGATTACCTTCTCAGGTATCTCTTACTTCTTGCATCTGGATGTCAAATTTTCTATTCAACTCTGGTTTTTTCCTCAAGAATGCTTGAAAGTCCTCTATTCCACTGAATGACCATATTTTCCCTGAAACAAAATACTCAGTTTTGCTGGGTAGGTGACCCTTGGGTTCATTCCCAGTTCTTTTGCCCTCTGGAATATCATATTCCATGCCCTTCGATCCCTCAGTGTAGAAGCTGCCAGGTCCTGGGCTATTCTGATTGTGTTTCCACAATATTGAAATTGTTTCTTCCTGGCTGCTTGTAGTATTTTCTCCTTGATCTGGGATTCTGGAACCTGGCTATAATATTCCTGGGAGTTTTCTTTTTGGGATCTTTTTCAGGAGGTGATTGGTGGATTCTTTCAACCTCTATTTTGCCCTCTGGATCTAAAACATCAGGCAGTTTTCCTTGAGAATTTCTTGAAGGGTGATTTCTAGGTTCTTTCCTTGATCATGGCTTTCAGGTAGTCCAATAATTTTTAAATTGTCTCTCCTGGATCTATTTTCCAGGTCAGTGGTTTTTCCCATGAGATATTTCACATTGCCTTCTAATCTTTCATTTGTTTGGATCTGCTTAACAGCATCTTGATTTCTCATAAAGTCATTAGCTTCCATTTGCTCCAGTCTCACTCTGAAGGAATGAATCTCCTCAGTGAACTTTTGAGATTCTTTTTCCATCTGGCAAATTCGACTTTTTAAGGCATTCTTCTCCTCATTGCCCCTTTGGGCCTCCTTTGCCATTTGAGTTAGTCTATTTTTTAAGGTGTTGTTTTCCTCAGTCAGGCTGTTGACCTCATTTCATACTTTTCCTGCATCCTTCTCATTTCTCTTTCCAATTTTTCCTCCACTTCTCTTATTTGATTTTTAAAGTCCTTCTTAAGGTCCTCTATGGCCTGCAACCCGCTCATGTTTTCCCTGGGGCTTTTGGAGCAGGACTTCTGACCTCACAGTCCTTTTCCCGCTCTATGCCCCCAAAATAGGAGTCTAGGGTTGCATTTTTCTGTTTCCTTTGCCTTGGCATGTTGCCACTTAATTGCTTGACTTTTGGGCTTGTTGCCACACTATGGCTTTAAGGCCAGATAGAGGAATTTTCGTCCCGAACGTGTGTGGGGGCAACTTCCGTTTCTGGCAAGCTGTAAACCCACCCACAACTTCCACCCTAGATCACAATCCAGATCCAGGGAGGTTAAAGCAAGAGCGATTACCCCCCAAGACTGATCGCTGGATCTCCCTACAATTTGCAGGCCAGGAGCTGGAGCTGCCTCTGAAAACTACAAAATGGCGTGTCTCCTCAGTGACTTCTAGCCCCCAGGGGAGGGAGCTGACGCATTCCCCAAATACAGGTCCCAAAGTCCATAGGACACTAACCTCTTACTTTGTCCTAGGCATGTCTATGTTGATAATTCTGGAGTCGCCACAGCTCCTGGTGTTCTGGGTTCCTCCAGCTGGCTGCTGGCCCTGCCGCCCTGGGGCTAAAACCTCGGCTCAAACGGACCTGGGCTCGGCTCAGCTCGGCTCCTGCACTCTGCGCTCTGCCGGCTCCCAGACCGCTGCGCTGGTCCTTCCTGCAGGGCTGCTGGGCTGTCCTCAACGGGAGGTTAGCTTCTCTGTGTCGTTCTGTGGGTGCTGGGGCTCCAGAAGTTGTTCAGAGTCCTTTTTTACATAGTTTGTGGGGAATCTGGGGGCAGAGAGGCTTGGATGAGCTGTTTCTACTCCGCCATCTTGGCTCCGCCCCACTTTCAAGCATTCTTCATGAAAAAAACAAAGTTAAATAGAAAATTTAACATTCAGATACAAGAAACAAGAGAAGCATGAGAAGGTAAACAAGGAAAAGAAATCATAAGGAACTTATCAAAGTTGAACTATTTACATCCCTACATAGAAAAATGATCATTTTAACTGATGAAACTTAGTTCTCAGTATGAGAATAGTTGAAGGGAATAGAAATGTGTGTCTGTGTGTGTGAATATATATATTCACACACACACACACACACACCTATATATGTGTATGTATGTATGTATATATACATATATGTCTATATAGGAGGGTATATGGGTGTGTGAATACATATGTGAATGGGTGTATATATGTGTACAGGTAAACATAGATAGAGGGCACAGTTTGAGTTTAATAGGAAGGGATGATACTTAAAAGGTGAAATCAAGAGGTGAGAGAGGAATATAATGAGAGGAGATGGGGGGAGACAGAATGGGACAAACTATCTCATATAGAAGAAGCAAGGGAAAATGGGTACAATGGAGGGAAAGAACAGGAAGGCATAAGGAAATGGGTCAACCTTATAATCATTGAATTTGGCTCAGTGAGGGAATGACATACACACAAAATAGGCTATCTCACCCTAAAGTAGAGTAGGGAGGAAGGAGATGAGAGGAGGGATGATAGAAGGGAGGACAGGCTAGGTGGGAGGGAAGTAGGAAGCACACACTTTTGAAAAGGGGCAGGACAAAAGTAGAGAATAGAACAAGTGGGAGGTGGGATAGGAGGGAGGGAAATATATCAGTCTTTTACAATATATCCACTATAGAAATATTTTGCATAGCTACACATGTACAACCTATACTGAATTGCTTATCTTCCCAGTAAGGGTAGGTGACAAGAGAGGAAGGGAATGAATCTGGAATTCAAAATTTTAAAATCAAATGTAAATATATATATACTATTATTAATATTCTTTTACATGTAACTGGAAAATAAGATATACAGGCACTGGGGCATAGAGATCCACCATGCCCTATTGGAAAATCAGAGGGGGTATGAGAAAAGATATGGGAGAGAACAAATTGGAGGAGGGGATATCCAGTGGGATCGCTATTTTGGGGTGGTGGGTAGGGGAAAAGCAGGGAGAAATTTGTAACTCAAAATATTGCAGAAATGAATGATGTAAACTAGACATTAATAAAGCATTTAATAAAAAAAGTATTTCAAATTAAAAACTTCAGTGGATTTTTAACCTATTTGTTAAAAATAAAAAAATAAAAACCATCAGAAAAAAAGAAAAAGAAAAAAAAGTGATGAAAATGTTAATAATGCAGACTAAACTTAAAATATACCATGCATTTTTTAGAGAGCCAAAACAAACCTGGAGATAAGCCTTTGCCAATATGTTGCCATAAGAGTTTTACTGACATTGTGCTTTAATTAGTTCCCACTTTCCTCATGGCCTCTATGCATGTAGAGTGTGACACAGCCTTTGGAGAAAAGTTTTCCCCTTGTTTTTGCTAGGCCTTCTTAATAAATCCCTTTTCTAAAATGGAAATTATGTCTACTGGTTACCTAATAACTTATAGAACACTTCTGGGGATTCAGGAGCACCAGTGGAGCAGCTACTAAATCAATACTGATTAGAGAAATGCAAATTAAAACAACTCTGAGGCACCACCTCACACCTAGCAGATTAGCTAATATGACACAAAAGGAAAAGAAAAATGTTAGAGGAAATGTGGGAAAACTGTGACACTAACGGTAATTGACTCTAATTGGTAGAGTTGTGAACAAATCCAACCATTCTGGAGAACAACTTGGAACTGTGACAAGAAATATCAATACTAGGTCTGTATCCCAAAAAGATTTTAAAAAGTGTGCGGGGAGAACCTATTTGTACAAAAATATTTAGAGCAGTTCTTTTTGTGGTGCATAAGAATCAAAAATCAAGGGGAGGCCCATCAATTGAGCAATGGCTAACCAAGTTGTAGTATAAGATTGTAATATTATTGTACTATAAGAAATGACAAGTAGGAAATTCTCAGAAAAATCTGGAAAAACTTAAATTAACTGATTCAAAGTGAAGTAAGGAGAACCAGGATGAAATTGTACACATTAGCAGCAATATTGTACAATGAACAATGAACTGTGAATGACTTGATTATTCTCAGCAATACAATGACCCAAGACAATCCCAAAGGACTCATGATGAAAAATGCTATCAGTCTCCAGAGAAAGAACTGATGCCATCTGAATACATACTGAAGCATACTATTTCTCTCTCTCTGTCTCTCTGTCTCTCTCTGTCTCTCTCTGTCTCTGTCTCTCTCTCTCTGTCTCTCTCTGTCTCTCTCTGTCTCTCTCTGTCTCTCTCTCTCTCTCTCTCTCTCTCTCTCTCTCTCTCTCTCTCTCTCTTTCTTGTTTTTGTTCAAGTTTTCTTGAACAAAATGACTAATGTGGAAATGTTTTACATAATTGCACTGATATAACCTATATCATATTGCTTACCATCTCAGGGAGGGAGGAGAGGAAAGGGGGATGGAATTTGGAACTCAAAACATTAAAAAACACATATGTTAGAAATGTTTTTACTTATAATTGGGGGAAAAACCAAAATATTACTTAAAAAACAAAAAACCACAATGGAGCACCCAGGTGGCACAGCAGATAGAGCACTGGGCTTGGAGTCAGAGAGATTCATCTTCTTGAGTTCAAATCTGGCCTCAGACACTTACCATGTGATCATGTTTGCCTCAGTTTCCCTATCTGTAAAATGAGCTGGAGAAGGAAATGGCCAACCACTCCAGTATCTTTGCCAAGAAAATCTCAAATGGGCTCACAAAGTCACAAACATGACTGAAAATGACTGAACAACAGGAGCAACAATACTAGAAACTCAGACTCTCAGAGTTATCCCTAGAACCCTGAAACTAGTAGTAGACATTGTCCTTTGAAGACCTAACCTGCCAAGAAGAATAGGAGTTGGGAAGGAGCCCAGAGAGGGTACTACACATACACACATACACACACACACACACATTCAAAATTATGGCTGTCATAGAATGTTAGAAACTTTTCTGAAGTTTAGGTCTCATATGATACAAGGGGAAAAGCATGGAGTCAGACAAACTGGGTTCTTACCCCAGGACAACCAGTTACTTAATGAATATATGATATTGGGTAATCTATTTTACCTCTGTGGGCCTCTCTTTTCTCATTTGTAAAACAAGGGGGTTATATTAAATGATTTCTAAAGTCTCTCATCCAGCTAACATTCTAAGCTTTTATAGTTTGGAGTTTAATGAAACACACACACACACACGTTTCCAAAGTGCTGTGCTTGGCAATATCATTGCAGTTTATTTACATTTGGTTCTCATAGATACCAAGGCTATGCTGGACATTATCGCATCCCATAACCCAAATTCTGAGGGCTCCAAGGTAAAAGAGAAGCAAATTTTGTCACTAACAGGTTTGGTTAGAAAATCAGCAAGGAAACTAGGTTGGAGGCATATTATGAAAAATTGGCAGGTACTATTTAAATGCTAATAGCTGAGTGACCAGAAATGATGGGGGGGACTCCAGAAAAAAAATTGCTAGCTACCTTATGAATTTTGCTTAAGATCGATTTTTTAAAATCATCTAAGCATGATAAAAAACAGTTCTTTAAATAAATACCCTTCAAACTGAGCTTGAAATTTTAGATGGAAGGACAAATGATTATTCAATGGCATTTATAGACCTATTAGGGCAATGACTTCCCCATCAGATAAAGACTTTTTTGGTGGGGGTGGGGGGACGAGTTAAGTAACTGAAGAGCTGATAATCAAATTCCTAAAATGATCATTTCTTTTTCTTTCTCCTCCTCCTCTTCTTTTTTCCTTGACTCCCAACCTCATACTGGGGAGTCCAGTGGTTCTAAATCTACCTTTGCATATGTGTGTCTGTGTGTCCACACAGATACACACATTTTTGTTTAGTGATTTTTCAGTAGTATCCAACTCCTCATGACTTCATTTGCGGTTTTCTTCCAAAGATACTGAAGTGATCTGCTATTTCCTTCTCCAACTCATTTTACAAATAAGGAAACTGAGGCAAATGGGGTTAAGTGACTTGCCCAGGGTCACATAGCCAGTAAGTGTCTAAGACCAAATTTGAACCTTGGTCTTCCTGACTTGAGCACTGGTTCTCTATCCATTGTGCCACCTAGATATATATGTATGTGTATGTATGTGTATATATGTATGTATGTATGTATCTCGTGGTAGAAGCAATATCCTAACCTCTCCTTCCATACAGGTTAGGGTAGTTTTTCTTTAAAAGGTATTAAAATATTCCTTGACACTTGGTTGCCTCAAGGATTGAAGGAGCTCTCAGATGCTAGGCTACTGGATTAATGGGAACTTTACTCAACTGAATCTACTAAAGAGGTTCTCAATTTCTTTCCTTTTTCCATATCCTTTCTATGTTGTTGTTATTTAGTCATTTTCAGTCATGTCTGACTCTTTGTGATACCATTTGGACTTTTCTTGGCAAAGATACAGGAGGTTTGTTTGTTTGTTTGTTTTTGCCATTTCTTTCAATGGTTCGTTTTATAGATGAGGGAAATGAGGCTAGTAGACTTAAATGACTTGCCCCCAGGGTCCCATGACTGGTGTCTGAGGCAAGGTTTGAACTCTGGAAGATAGGCCTTCCTGACTCTGGTACTCTACCCACTGCACCACCCTGTAAATGTCCTTTTGTTAATTGTTAATTAATTAATTAATTACCATCCTATGAGAATCTCATTTTGTTTCAGTATTGGACCTCCACTACCGAGGGAAGGACCACTCTGTCCCAGTTCAGAATACTGTGTGGCCTGGGAAAAACATTTATTCTTTCTGGGGCCTCAATTTTTTCATGCTTAAATGGAGATAACACCTGTTATTCCTCATAAAGTTGCTAGGAAGAAATGATGCAACATACAAAAGGGAAAAACTTAATAAAGTTCTATCAGATGCCAGTCACTATTAATGTAATATGCTGAACACTTAGCTTAACTCTGTGTTGTATTCATATTGAATATACATCACACAAAGGGATCTGTAAATACTGAGATTGGACTCAAGTTGATATTTATGTTCTCAAACAATTAGCAGTACAATGGAAAGGTCAAGAAACCTCAGTTCAAATCTCGGCGTTTCCATTTACTACCTGTATGACATTTAGAAAGTTATTTAATCTTCCTAGACCCTGGTCTCCTCATCTTTAAAATGAGAGAGCTGGGTTAGATGATCTCCAAGGTGTCTTTTCAGGTGTAAGTTTTATGATTTCAGGATTGCTGTATGAAATTTACACTCCAGTGGCCAAAAGCCCCACCCTAGGAGGGCAGTGAACCCTGGAAAGCCATCCAACTTGTGGCAACGACATATTACCAAAGAGGGTTGACAATAACGAAAAGTTAAGTTGCTCATAAAACAGGGGGGAAATCATTAAAGAACACAGTAGAGAATATATGTGAAAATTTTTGACAACCTTATTTACTATAATGACTTTGCAAGTGCTCTATTGCATTGACTTGATAGCTGTGTAGCCATGAGCAAGTTACTCAAACTCTCTGAAACTCAGTTTTCCCAATCACAAAATAAGAATACCTCAAGGGTGTTTCGAGGAAAGTTCTTTGTACTAAACTTGAAACACTATATAAATGTGAGCTATTGCTATTATTAATATTTTGCATCTCATATCTTTATGTATAATTTATTCTATACATCAACAGTCTATTTATGAGTTATATGAAGAAGAAGGGAAGTGAGAGGCTGCTTGTGCTTGAGCCCCAGCTCTAAGATCATGCCTCTGGAAGCCTCCCAATCTCTTAGTAGGCCCCTGCCCTGGGAAAAAAATTCTCTTGTTGAAGAACACATGCAATCCTGGATCTGTCATTCCCTTATCAGAGCAGTTACAGACCCAAGGACTCTCTTGGTGCCAGATCCCCAAGGTTCATGCCTCTGGCAACTAAACAAAAACCATCTTTTCTCCCTCAATGTCTGCTATCAACAAAGTTGTTTCTGTCACATCCATAGATTATTGGCGCCTGCTCCCAAAGACACCTGCACCCCCAATATATCCCTTGAAATCCGCAGACAATCTAATTACCATTGTTGAGTTTCCTTTCCCTTGTCCTTTTCCATATAAACTCCAGCACCACCCTCACTATCTCTTAGGTTCCCTTGGAACTTTGTTTGCTTTTGCCAAAGCATTGCAATAAACTTTTGCCACTTGACTAAGAAAAGGCTTGGGTGTGTGAACTGGTTGCAAGCAACACAATTGGCATTCTTTGGGTCCCAGCATCCCCCAAACCTCTTCAGAAGGAAAGGAGAAAGGAACAAATATTTATTAATGACCAGTACCAAATGTTTTATAAATATTTTCTCCTTTTATCCTCACAATAAACATGGGAAACAGTTGTTATTATGATCTCCATTGCACAGTTGACAAAACTGAGGCAGACAAATATTAAATGACTTACTCAAGATCAAACAGTTATTTAGGGATCATACAGTCTGAAGCTGAATTTGAACTCAGATCTTCCTGATCAACCCAATGTGCCATCTAGTTATAAAGCATCATATAAACGTGAATTTGTATCATACTTGCCATTGTTTCAATTGTTGCTTATTCACCCACTCATGATAGGAATCTTGTCTTTTTTTTCTTGTATCTCATGCTATGTTAAGCACGTATTGGGTTTAAAAAATGAAAAACACAGACCTCTATGCCTAAAAGGCTTAGCTCCAAAGAGAAAGACTTGGTACTGAAAGGTTTATAGCTGTATTTTGTGTGAGGTAGTTTCTCAGCAGCCTCAGAACTATACTGCACATAGATGATAAAAGGAAGAAGGCAAGTTGCAGGAAGCAAAGGGGCCATTTTATCTCTACAGGAGCCAAGTTACAAAGAAACAACCATTGACACCAGGAGGCAATTCCATGGGCCTCTGGGGATTCCTGTTCGTGTGCCAGGTGAACAGTAAAGGTACAGAAGAATCTGACTCTACCTTCCTCTGATTTTGATATTTGAAAGTCAAGGCAGCTCACAGAGTTTAGTTAGGAAAAATGAAACTTTCATCCTGTGTCACTGCTCCTAGGAATGCATACCTACCATGGAAAAGGTTATAATAAATTCTATCCTTTGTCAGAAGTTAGGGGTGGGAGATGGAGTTAGAGGTTGGCATGTAGATGGGAGAGGGAACAAATGGAACTAAAGACATGGTTCATGTCTTCAAAAAGTTAGCCAGCTAACTGTAACAGCTTTAATTTACTAAAGCAGAATTCTTTACCTTTGATAAAAGCACATTCCCTACATGATAGCAACATGCTGTAGTAGATAGGACACTAGATTTAAAGTCAGAACAATCTGGATTCAAATCCCTTCTCCTCAAACACATTAGTTGTATGACTGAGCAAATTACTTAACCTCTCAGTGCCTCAGTTTTCCTCAAGTTTCCTTCATTTTAAAATGAAGGGGTTGGACTCCATTGCCCCCAAGGTTCCTTCCAGCTCTAAATCTAGGATTTAGAATGTCATGAACCTTGTGATAAAAATAGTACAATTTTACTGATGAGGGAAACGAATGTCACGAAAGGGAATTTGTTGTCTCACAGCCCCTATCCATTCCAGGCATGCGAAACCTGCATTACACCATCCTGCCATGCTATGGACTATGTGCTTTGTGCTAATAAGTAACAGAGTCAAAAGTGAAATCCTGTTACCTAGACTCTAAATCCACTGTTCTTTTTGCTCTAGTCCATTGATTACTCTCTGCTTTAGGGATTGTGTTGGAGAGAATAGTGTACAAACAATGAACATCATGAAGGAAAGGGCCTTGGATACAGGAACATACACAAGAGAGAAGGAATATAAGAAGGGGTTAGAAGACATGGTGAAGTACTTTTGCCAAATGGTCAGAAATCATAGGTCTATACACAAAATGTAAATTAAGCATTTTGACGAACAGGCCAGTTACTAGCCAGATATATGACTCAACTGGTTGGCCAATATAGTTAGCTCAAACCACAGGGTAAGTATAAGTCAATTATACATAAACAGTCTATTACATAGCTTGTCCAGAACCACCCTTTATGCACAAGCAGAGTAGGCATGTGCAGGACTTTTATCAAAAGACCTTGCCCCTGAAAACTCAAAGTTTTCTTCTATTACCCTGTCACATTGCCTTTAATTCCTACATTAGCCTTGTCCTAAATCCCAACAAGAACTACAGCATTTTTGAAGAGTACTAAGTCATATACTTTCTGGGAAGACATAACACATTACCTTAATGCTTAGAGAAATAACAGAGTATGGTTCAATGATCACTGAGTATTTAGGAGAACTGGCTTCTAATCTCAACTACAAAACTAACAACCTTACAAAAGACATTTAATTTCCTTGAGTTTCATCAAACCCAATATATATTGGAAATAATGATGTTTGTTTGTTGGAAGGAACAAAAAAATATAGTTTCAAAATGTTTTAAGAACAGAGGTACCTAAGTACAGTGACTAGAACACTGGACTGAAAATCAAGAATTCAATTCAATAAACATTTATTAAGCACCTACCATGTGTTAATTCCTGTGCTAAGCATTAACAATACAACTAAGAAAAAGGAAAGATGGTCTCTGCTCTCAAGGAACTTCCAACATACAATATACAATTATAAAGAAGTTGAAAAAGGAGAAAGTGAGTGAGGATCATCAATGGATACCTGATATGTGAAGGTAGGAGATTGTTTTCCCCCATGGGGCTCAATATTCCCTATAGTGGAAGTCTACTGATAGGAAATGGAGAGTTACATGAAAAGCTCCCAGACATCTACAAAGGAAAGCTTTAGGAAGAGTTTATTGCTCCAACCTTCAGTCCTCCATTCAGAAGGGAGAGTTAGCTGAAGGAACTGTCAAAGTGTATAGTAGACAGTCAAACACTAAGTCAATCTGATGAGATTTCAAGTGATCAGTTTATACCGGAGGAAGCCTAATGTTCCAAGGAGTGGAAAATGAGTAGAGCTGCTGATGGGAAATGGAGTGCAAGAAGACCTAAACTTGAAGTCTGCTCTCGATGGTTATTAGATATATGACACTTAGCAAAGTATTCAACCTCTGTCAGTCTCAGTTTCTTCATCTGTTAGATAGGGATAGTAATAATACATATCTCACATGGTTTTGTGAAGCTAAAATGAAAGGAAATTGGTAAAACACCTTAAATTTTCAAATGCTATATAAATATTAGCAATTATTTAGAAACAAAGGATAATTTGGAGAATGGAAGCTCCCTCAAGGTGGAGTGGCTTAAGGTGTTGTTAAGATATTAGTTAGATAATGCATTGTTCAGATATACATTTTTGCCATTCTATTCATGTGAAGAACTCTCAGGGTAGCATCTCCTTCTGTTTATGTGGATGACAACTTTATAATTTAGTGTCTTGGAGATTTTCCTAGGGGTACTGAAAGGTTAAGTAATTTGCTCCTGGACATACATACAATATATGTCACAGCTGGAAGTTGAACCTAGGTTTTCCTGACTATAAGGCAGCCCCTGTTATCCGTTAATACCATACTGCCTCTCAGCTAGCATACTGACACATTAATTTATCTTACTCACTTTAGTAGTGGTCTTTCAGTCTTATAGAGGTCACTCAGGAGGAAGGTACTGGCCAGAGGCAATATGTATGGAAGAACTTCTAGAAAGATGACCCCTAGGCAGGAGTGATAACTTGCTTTCAGTCCACAGCTTTGAGTGATTTGAATAATCCCAGCTCACTGCAGAAAAGATCTAATTGGGGAGTAACTGGGGCCTTCATCAACTCCTAAACAAATGAAAAACATTTCCTTGGGTGGTCTCTGTCAAGTGTCAGTGGAAAAAAAGGACATCAAAATTTGTGGACCTTGGCTCATGATAGGGATTCTCATGAGACTAGAGCCAGAAGAAGCCCTAATTTGAACATACTGCTCTATATCCAGTGACTGACTAGAGATTTGGTAAAGGCAAGCAATCCTCAGTAAAAAGAAGCCCCCTGCCTGGTAGGATACATCACAGAAGTCCTGTGCCTCCTGCCCAACAAGAACTTATGAGATTTTTTTTCCCTTGTTCATGAAGACCTTGCCACGAATAGAGAAAATTTTGCCTTAACATTGGGGGCTTTTTGCTCTTGTCTGCCCTGGCCAAAAAATAACTGTGTGACTGAGAGAGAAAGAACGATGCCCCTACGGGTCTTTTTCTGGGAACAGCTAGAGAACAATGAATGCCTGGGGACACCTGCTTCGAGTTACTATGTATGAAGTCTTGTTGAAGGATTCCTATTTTGTTTTCCAAGGCTTCTGTTCTGGTTTCTGTTTTGCTATCCTCGTTCCATAAAATCTCCTAAAACACTTTGAACTATATAGTTGCAAATGAGGAGTCAGTCTCAACATAATAGGGGAGGGCTACTGGACCCAATTACAACCAGTTCTCAAGAACCAACTTAAATTTTCAGTATCAGCATTTAGACCTTGGAAATGACAAACAAGAAACCATGACAAATCTGGACTTGATTTACTGTTTTATTGATTATCTAGACTTAAGAAAGTTATGGAGAAATGTTAATAACACAAATTAAACTTTAAAGTGTATTATGTGTACATTGTTTGAAGAGTTGAGTGTTAAATATTTACAAGCACATAGTCTGCCAGTTAAATATTGACATGGTGGGTGAGCAGGGAGGAGTGGCTAACACATATACATAGGATCAAAGATTTGGAAGGGGGTAATATTGAGATCATCTAGTATTTCTGAGATGCCTTATAACACCATCAATGAAATTTGACCATAGTAGTGAAGGGCTGTATCATTGAGAAAGGATTAGATCTTTTTTCTCTCTTTGGACCCGAAGAGCAGGACAAGGAGCAATGGGTAAAAGCTGGAGAGAGGCAAATTTAGGATTAACATCAGGAAAACACTTCCTAACAATTAATATAAGCTGTTCAAAAATGGAATGGATAACCTTGAAAGGTAGTGAGTAGGGGTGGCTATTCTAGTTGAATAGAATAGGCACCAGCCCTAGAGTCAGGAGGACCTAAGTTTAAATCCAGCCTCAGACATGTGACACACTTACTAGCCATGTGACTTTGGGCAAGTCACAACCCCAATTGCCCTCCAAAAAGCAAAAAACAAAAACAAAACCAAAAAAAAAAAAAAACAGAAAGGTAGTAAGTTGCCCCTCCTTGGAGGTCTTTAAGCCAAGGTTAGAAGACCACTTGTCAAGTATGTCTTTTTGAGTTTGAGTTGGAAGACATATTTACTGAAGTTCTCTCCCATTCTCAAATTCTGTGATTCTGTGACAGTACTTCCTTTTCAGTTTTATGTTTTATAGTTTAGATGATCTTGTTCAAAAATATGAAATCACAGGTTTGTGATTTAATTTCTAATGCTAGAAATAGGACATTTGAGTGGAAAGAATACTGGATTTGTAATCCAGAGCTATGAGTAGTAAGTCTCAGCTCCTATTCTTTCTAGCTATATGACTCCTGGAAAGTCATGCTAACATTTGAGTCTTACTCTGTTTATCTATATAACTGGAATACACTGTCTGCCTTACAAGTTTGTTATAAGGAAAGACTTTAAAGCATTATATACATATATTTTATAAATTTTCATATATGCATATGTATACATATATGCATATATAAGAACTTATTATTGCATTTAACTTTACTTTTAATTATTTATCATAATTTGCACCAAATCCATTTATATGGCTTCACAGCATTTGGGTTCTGATGTAGGTAATTGTGACTTTAGGGCATATAGTTTCTGTACTGATAATTAATTCCCAGTAGCTAATATCTCCCAGATGAAGAACATGCTCCCCAATCAACACTTTCTAATTATTTGATTGGATTTTAATAATGGAGGCAAAAGCCATTTCTAATTGTGGAAGCACAGTCAGAAATCTAATGTAGCTCTCTCTCTTGAAGTAAAGGAACCATCCAGAAAGGTCCCACATACTCTTATCTCTGTGTTCTGGGCTGGAGAGGATCTGACCTTCAGAGGTTCCCCTTAAACCTGGGTTTCCCAGTCTTTATCTGTCAAACAAAAATGTGAACTTGTCTTTGAGAAACAGGTAGTATAAAATAGGCTAAACTGTGAATGGTATAGTGGATGGGAGATTTGATTTGGAGCTGGGAACTCCAGATTCAGATCAAAACTAATGTTATCTAGTCCTCTACCTGGCTTTATTCACATTCCTTTGTCTATCAAGTGGGATAAATAATAGACTACCTACGTCACAGCATAGGTTATGAGGAAGTTCAATTCAATAAGCATTTGTTAATAAGCATGTTAAGTTATGTACAAGCTACTATTCTAGGCACTGAGTATACAAAGATAAAATGAAACAATCCTTGCCCTCAAAAAGGTTACATTCTGCTGAGAATATAAAATATCTGTATAAAAGTACACATAAAATGTAGAGTTAGTACAAAGTATATACAATATTTTATGCTTAAAACATAATATAAATGAAAAATATAATTAAGGATAGACCAGTTGTTCTAAAATTTCCTATTTCCACCCGCTGTCACTTAAATAGTACTTAAATACTTACACACTTAAATACTGTGCAATAGATATAGCACAGACACTAGAATCAGGAAGACAAGTTCAAATCTTGCCTCAGATGCTTATTAAACATGATCCTGGGCCAGATATAATCTCCCTCAGCCTCACTTTCCTCATCTGCAAAATGGGAATAAGAATACTACTTACCTCCCAGGGTTATTGTGATGGTGAAATGAAAAAAAAAATTGTAAAATGCTTTGGAAACCCTAAAGTGCTAGGGAAATGTTACTTATTATTATTGTTATTGTTCTATAGTTATGGTGGTAGTGGTGGTTGTTATCAACCACAACAACAACATAGAAAAGGATTCTGAAGATGGAATAAGTGTCACTATTCTAGTATTTTGGCAGGCCTTATCTTTTAAGGAATTGAAAATGGTGTAGCCAACATACACCTTTACAGAATTCACATACAGCTCTCTTTCAGTCATCTTAACCTTTGTTTGTTTGGGTTTCCTTGGCTTCCTGGACCTTGTACTAATATGATCAACTGGGTTTTTGCTCTAGAATCCTATATTTTATGTGTTTGATCCAATCTGTCATTATTTCTTTTCCTTTTCTTGCACTAATATGGTCATTTTTCTCATTCCCATGACCCCTTTCTACTAAGGCCTCTTTTCTCCTCCAGACCCCAAGGTCAGATTCTATTCTTGAGGGCAGTGAGTGAAAATAACACCCTTAAAAATAGCCTAGCTCAAATGGCAAAAGAGGCTCAAAAAGGCAATGAGGGGAAGAATTTCTTAAAAAGCTGAATTTGCCAGATGGAAAAAGAATCTCAAAAGCTCACTGAGGAGAATCATTCCTTCAGAATTAGACTAGCGCAAATGGAAGCTAGTGACTTTATGAGAAATCAAGATGCTGTTAAGCAGATCCTAACAAATGAAAGAATAGAAGGCAATGTGAAATATCTCATGGGAAAAACCACTGACCTGGAAAATAGATCCAGGAGAGATAATTTTAAAATTATTGGACTACCTGAAAACCATGATCAAAGAAAGAACTTAGAAATCATCCTTCAAGAAATTCTCAAAGAAAAATTGCCCTGATGTTTTAGATCCAGAGGTTAAAATAGAGGTTGAAAGAATCCACCAATCACCTCCTGAAAAAGATCCCAAAAAGAAAACTCCTAGGAATATTATAGGCAGGTTCCAGAATTCCCAGATCAAGGAGAAAATACTACAAGCAGCCAGGAAGAAACAATTTGAATACTGTGGAAATGCAATCACGATAGTGCGGGATCTGGCAGCTTCTACACTGAGGGACTGAAGGGCTTGGAATATGATATTCCAGAGGGCAAAGGAGCTGGGATTAAAACAAAAAAATCACCTACCCAGCAAAACTGAGTATCATGTTTCAGGAGAAAATATGGTTATTCAGTGGAATAGAGGACTTTCAAGCATTCTTGATGAAAAAACCAGAGTTGAATAGAAAAATTAACATTCAGATACAAGAAGCAAGAAATGCTTGAGAAGGTAAACCGGGAAAAGAAATCATAATGAACTTATCTAAGTTGAACTATTTACATTCCTACATGGAAAAAATGATAAGTGTAACTGAAAAAACTTTTCTCAGTATGAAAATAGTTGAAGAAAGGTATATGGGCATATGATTACATATGTGAATGTGTGTATATATAGATAGAGGACACAGGTCGTATGTAATAGGAAGGGATGATACTTAAAAGTGAAATTAAGAGGTGAGAGAGGAATATAACAAGAGGAGATGGGGAGACACAGGGGGTGGGATAAACTATCTCATATAGAGAGGCAAAGGAAAATGGTTACAAGGGAGGGGAAGAACAGGAAGGCAAAAAGGCAAAACCTTATTCTTATTGAATTTGGATCAGGGAGTGAATGACATACATACTAAATAGGATATCTCACCTTACAGGAGAGTGGGGGGGAAGGGGATGAGAAGGGGGATGATGGAAAAGAGGGAGGGAGGGAAGTAGGGGAGGGAAGTTGGAAGCACCCACTTTTGAAAAGGGACAGGATCAAAGGAGGGAATAGACCAAGTGGGAGGTGGGATAGGAGGGAGGGAAATATAGTCAGTCTTTTACAATATATCTACTATGGTAATGTTTTGCATAGCTACACATGTACAACATATACTGAATTGCTTATCTTCCCAGTAAGGGTGAGTGACAAAGGAGGAAGGAAATGGATCTGGAATTCAAAGTTTTAAAATCAAATGTTTAAAAATATATAAATACTATTATTAATACTACTTTACATATCATTGGGAAATAAGCTATACAGTCATTGGGGCACAGAGATTTACCTTGCCCTGCTGAAAAAGTCAAAGGGGGTATGGGAAATGACATGGGAGAGAGCAGATGGGGTGAGGGGATATCCTGTGGGACTGCTACTCTGGGGTAGGGCGTAGGGAAAAATGGGGAATAAACTGTAACTCAAAATCTGATGGAAATGAATGATGTAAATCAGAAGTTAATAATGCATTTGAAGCATAAAGAAAAAGAATTATTTTACCTAAGGTTAGGCTGTCCTCAGCAATATTCCCTGCTCCACCCCAGTCCCCCAGTCCAATTCCCCTACACACACCCAGCCCTGTTGACTCAACAATATTACTGTGAATACAATAATTTCTACTTATGGCTCTTGTCCCAGTTCTAGCACTGACCAGCTTCTGTGGCTTTGAGTAAGTCACTTAAGTATCTTTGTGTGCCTCAGTTTCTTCAAATGTAGAAGAGGGGAAGTTACCACAGGGTTATTGTAGGGGTTAAAAGAGAGTAGAAGGGAAAACACTGAATCAGAATACTTTATATTAGACATGAACTTTTTGACATTTTAGAGAGGAAAGGTATCATTCCCCAGACTGCCACTCTGGACCCTTTTGTCAAGAGTACCTCTAATTCCAGCTCAAAAAAAGAAAAAATATTATTTTTAGCCCTACTTCCTAAGTGGTTATTTTTACACCAGCTGTCAGATCAGCTTCAGATTTCATCTATTGGGAAACATTTCATAAAAGGTCCTTATACATGGGGGGGGGGGTGCTTTCCTCTTTGTCATTGGTTAATATTACACTAATGAATTCAGATGAGACATCTTGGCTTACATTGGCAGAGAAACATAAATATCTATCAGTTGACCTCTCCCCTCTGGGAAAAATTCTAATTCCAAGAGTACAATATTAGACATGAGCCCTAGAGAGTGATCCAGATAAGATTACATTGCATTGGGCAGACACGGAAGCACATCATTCTTTAGTGAGAGGTCATGATCAGGCCGCAGATTAATCAGTGGCTAAATGAGTCAAAGGGCATTCTAGGTTTAGAGAAGGCTGCCTAGAGAATATAACCACAGCAAAAGATGGTCTAGGGCTGGGCTTTGTGGAAAATGCAATGATAAGGAAAGGGGCTCTAGACCAACTACTTGACTTTTCTGTACCAGTCATAGGACATTACCCCACTCTCTAGGTGTTTAGTACTCTTTCGTCACACCCTGGCTACCAGAGACCCAACACTTGGGGTTTTTCACCCAGACTGGCCTTTCTACAGTATATTGTTTGAGAAAAACTACACCTTTATTTTGATGTCTTTCTTTGTATACCTACTTCTTTTAATTCAACACTTTTAAAAACATTATTCTAAGAAGGGAATCCATAAGTTTCATTAGACTACCAAAGGGGTTCATGATCCCCCAAAGTTTAAAATATCCTGCACTAAGGCAATTTCAACCACTGAAGGCAGGCGGGAGCAATAAACTAAGGGCTGAAGGTGACTCCATTTGGATGGTACACTGCCACCCCAAACTGAACCTATCTAAAGTCCAAATGATCTTTTTCATCCCAGATTCACTCACCTCCCACTTCCATGCCTTTCTGATGTTGAATAATGTCACTATTACTATTCCAGTCAGGCTCTGAAGCTTGAAAATTTAGAATCTTCTTTTCTTCATCCCTCTCTTTTGCCCTCAGCATCTAATCAATAAGTCAGTAAATTCTACTGATTCTTTAAAATCCTGAATCTTTTTCTTTCATTTATTTTCCACTGCTTCCACCCTGGTCCAAATATTAATTACTTATACAAAACAGAGCAATTTTTATTGCTAGTAGAAAATAGAGCAAAAGCTAGCACCTAGGCTAAAGTCACTTGGCCCATTTTAAGTCTTGTTCCCAAGGTGATTTGCATGACAACCAGGGATATTAGGGAATAAGGAAAAGGGAAAGAAATCAGCTTTCATATAGCAACTATTATGTGCCAAGCACTGTGCTATTATGAATGAAAAGTTCAAGAGACGGTTTCTGAAGAGTTAATAATTTTATTAATCATGGCTAGCAGATAACCAATAAAATAATCATTTAACTTTCTCTTATATACTAAAGATGAATCTTGGGGGTCTCTGAATGGCTAAAAAAACCTTTGTAAAGGGGAGTACACTTGAGGGTAGAAGTCAACTTTGATTGGTTAACAATAAATGAGGGGGTAGACATACTAATTGAAGAGGTGGGCAAAAAGTCCTCTCCTCCTCCTAAAGAGAATGTGGCCTAAGCAGGAGACTCAGCCACATCTAGCAATCTGGGCAAAAGATTCCATCTCTATTCACACCTTACTAGTTGGTTTCCCCTTCATAAACTAGGTCATCCTGAACTCTAATAGAAGGCTCTAAGGATAGACAGAAGTTTACTTCCTAAAAGCAACATCTCACTTAAACTTGATTCTGTCTGTAAGGTTTCCTAGCTGGGTAGAGTCCCACCCAAGATCAAAAAGCATGTACCCTAAGGATTTGGGCAATTTCATCTATCAGCAATGTCCTTCAGATGTTGGCTAAATAACCTACAAGGGGCTAATTTCTGAATGAGGAAATAGAAAAGGAAAAAATTTTATCTCCGTTAATAACTGAGATAAATGAGAGAAATAAAATAAGAGAAAGAATCATTTCTCTCAGACCTAAATGCATTATTATCTCAATTGATCCTCACAATAACCCTGAGAGATAGATGCTGTTATTATTGCCACTTTATAGTTGAGAAAAATGAGGTAAACAGAAATTAAGTGACTTGCCCAAGGTCATACAACTATTAAATTTCTGAGGTCAAATTTGAACTCAGATCTTCCTGGCTCCAGAACCAGCACCTCCTCATCTGACTTTGTAGTTTTGCTAAATGGGTTATTTGAAAGGGACCATAGCTAGTGACCCTTGGATATGACAGGGATTTTTAAAAGTTTGGGACCGTCACACAGAAAATAGTTTAAGGGAGGGAGAGTGTGACTGAGTAGCATAAAGAAGAAATGATTTCAAGATAGACTTTAAAATGGCTAAGGACTTCTCTAGCTAACTGGTTGAGAAGGATTGACTAGAGCTTTCATCACAAAAGAACAAAAAATAGCTCCTTGGGCTAATAACCTCAAGAGTTAGCAGACCCCTCTCACTCAAAAGAAAACTGTTTCACAACTGAAGATCAACTGGTGACAGCAGAAAGGCTACACGAAAGCTATAACCCAGTAGAGAGCCAGAGAGGATAGGGAGAGTCTCTACAGCAGCAGAAAATCAGCAGTAGAAGAAGACATAGTGGAGATATCCAATAGAGAGCAGGTGAGGGAAGATACCTAATGTATAAGAATGCAGCAGAAAAATTAAAACATCAAGAAACCCTAGAGTAGCTGAGAAAGTAGCTCACTTTAGGATACCACCAGAAGAAATCAGCATCTAGGAAGTATCCTAAGTTTGACTTTCCCCAACACATATGCAACCTAAACATAGGCATACTCGATATGATATCCCTTCACATATGTGCCCTGGCTCCATGTTCTCCCATGTGTCCCTTGTCTTATAATGGTGTGATAATAAAATGCATCCCTCTGTTTATGGGAAAATTTTCGTATCACTTATTTTGATAAGCTAATTGACTAAATGTGTTTTGCTTTGATCTAACATGTTAAACTAGTTAGCCTCATAAAAGTAAGCATATTGGCAGGGGCTCATGAAGTATGGTTTTCTGACCCACGATGTGTCTCAAATCTAGGTTGGATTTCTGGAATCCTACCAATGAGAGGGGTCCCAAGTCTCCTACATAGCTCTTACTGATATTACGGCAATAACCTGCTAACTGGTATCCCAGCCTCCCTTCTCCAACATCTACTTTTAATTCATCCTTCATATCACTACTTATGATTGATCTTAAGTGCTATTTTGCTGTAAAATGAAGAGGTTCCAGGGGTGAGGAACCTGAGGCCTTAAGGCCACATGTGGCCCACTAGGTTCTCAAGTGTGACTTTTTAACTGAATCCAAACTTCACAGAATAAATACATTTAATAAAAGGATTTGTTCTGTAAAACCTGGACTCAGTCTAAAGGCTGAGCCCAAGGAGTATATACATATACATATATACATCTATATATGTATACACACCCATATATGTGTATATATGTATAAATACACACACACACACACACACACTTAATTTCTGTTCCCTCAAATGCAAAATGGGGATAATAAAAGTACCTACTTTCCAGGGATATTGTGAGGACAAAATGAGATCATGTTTGTCAAGTGCTCTGCAAACCTTCAAGCTCTATGTAAATGCTAGCTATTATATTCATCCATATTTATATCCCTTGGACATAATAGGCAGTCATAAATTAGTTAATGAGTGAACAATAACAACAAAAAATGTTATACAGTTAATTATGTAATGAGGATAAGTGGTCCAATATATCCTGAAGTAATAATGCTTCATGGTTGAGCTGGGCTTAGACAAATGCTCCATACCCATGAGAAATTGATTCATTGAGCCAAAATCAAGTTCTCCAGTTCAAAACTGGCTGGCCCAGCACATATCTAGAGTAGTCTATAACCAACCCTGAAGTGAGTTCAGTGGGCTACTGTTACACTTTTTAAAATGCATATCTCCTTGAAACAGGATCCTCTCTTCTTTTGATTTGATTTCTCTCTTTTTGGCATTACTACAACCAACCTCCTTCCTTTTGACCATGTCCCAATTAAAAATCAAGAGAGAAAAAGAAGAGGAAAAAAACTATCCATAAAAAATAAGCAGAATCATGCCAAACAAATCCATATAGTGGCCACATTCATAAAGGTATATCTCTTTATGCACTTTGTGTGCATCACTTCTCTGTCAGGAAGGGGGTAACATGCTTCACCATAGATCCTCTAGAGACATAATTGATCATTACATAGGTTGGAGTTATTTAAAAGTTGTCTTCTGCTCACCTCATTCTGCATCAATTCATACTACCCAGGATTCTCTGAAATTGTATTTTTTTTGTCATTTGTGACAAGAAACATAATATTCCATCATATTGATATGCCCTAATTTGTTCAGTCATTACTCAATTGTCTAAGAAGCAATCTGAGTCATTTATTTTGATTCTAGTTCTTTTTTCTTCCTCCTTTTCACCTCTTCTTCAGAATCAGGTTTGTTTTGTTTATGACTATTCCTTTCTTTATATTATCATCCCTTCTAAATTATTCTCCCTGCATGACATCCCTGCTTATTTCTCTGTTGAATTAGATGTATTCTTACAAGATACAGTGCATATGTGTGTATTCATCTCTTCTTTGTCCATTTCAGATAAGAATTTTCATCTGATGCCTACTCTGGCAACCCCTTCTATGTTTATATATTCTTTTCACATATATCCCAATTATGAGAAATTACAAGTTTCAGACCCCTTTTTCTTCCTTCCTACACAAATGTAATCTTATTTTTACTCTCCTCTTTCTTTCCTTTCTTAAAACATTCAGAAGAAAATCAATTTCTCCCCAGCACTTCTGTTTTTCTTATTTAACTCTTTTGGTCCTCTTTGAAGACATTAAAAATTTGAAAATATACTTTTTCTCCTTCCTAACATCCTTAAGATGTTAGCACCGGAGAGGCAGGCTGGGAAGCCAATGGCGAGGCACTGAGAGAGGCAGGCTGGGTCAGTGTGGCCACACAGAGGCCTGATCAACACAGAGAGAAAGTCATCCCAGCAACCACAAAGGCCACTACCAGGCCTATCACCAAAGAGCTGGGACTGGAAAGACCAAGGTAAGAATCAAATGCAGGGCCCTTGTCAAGGACAGCAAATACTCCTAGGACTCCATAGCCCAGAAATTTAAAAAGCCTCTTTCAGGACCTCCAAAGACTAGGATGGCAGAGTGAAGCCCATCTGCTCCAACCCCCACCCCATCTGACCCTGAAAACATAGTAATTATTGCCCCAGGGCAAAACCCTAAACAGTAAAGGCTTGGGAACCCAAGAGGAAGGGTGTGGCTAGGGCCCTGCCTCAAAATGGGTAGAGAGGAGATGGGGAGAGACAGAATGGGGTAAACTCTCTCATAGAGAAGAAGCGAGGGAAAATGCTTACAAGGGAGGGGAAGAACAACAACGCAAAAAGGCAAAACGTTATTCTCATTGAATTTGGATCAGGGAGAGAATGACATACATACTAAATAGGATATCTCACCCTATAGGAGAGTATGGGGGAAGGGGACAAGAGGGGGATGATGGAAAGGAGGGCAGGAGGGAAGGGGGGGGGAGTTGGAAGCACCCACTTCTGAAAAGGGACAAGATCAAAGTAAGGAATAGACCAAGTGGGAGGTGGGATAGGAGGGAGGGAAATATAGTCAGTCTTTTACAATATATCTACTATGGTAATGTTTTACATAGCTACACATGCACAACATATACTGAATTGCTTATCTTCCCAGTAAGAGTGGGTAATAAGGGAGGAAGGGAATGGATCTGGAATTCAAAGTTTTAAAATCAAATGTATAAAAATATATAAATACTATTATTAATACTATTTTATACATAATTGGGAAATAAGATATACAGGCATTGGGGCACAGAGATTCACCTTGCCCTGCTGAAAAAGTCGAAGGGGATATGGGAGAAGATATGGGAGAGAGTAGATTTGATGAGGGGATAACCTTTATGACCAAACAAGAAAGAGAGAGCATTATAAAATGCAAAATGGATAATTTTGATTACATGAAATTGAAAAGCTTCGGTATAAACAAAGCCAATGTAACCAGGATTAGGAGGGAAGTGGAAAATTGAGAAGGAATTTTTACAACCTATGTCACTGATAAAGAACTCATTTCTAAAATATACAGAGAATTGAATCAAATCTATAAGAATACAAGTCATTCCCCAATTGATAAATGGTCAAAAGATATGAACAGACAGTTTTCAGAGGAAGAAATTAAAGATATTTATAAGCATATGAAAAAATGCTCTAAATCATTATTGATTAGAGGAAATGCAAATCAAAACTACTCTGAGGTACCACATCTTACCAGTCAGATTGTCTAAGATGACAAAACAGGAAAATGACAAATGCTGGAGAGGATGTGGATAAACTGGAATTTTCCTTTTAGGGTTCATTTCAAGTAGTTAACAGTGGATTCTTCCTACTTGCCTTCTGGTTCCAATAGAGGTAGGCTGTTGAAATTTATCATTTCTTGAAAAAACTGCCTATTTTGTAAGATCATGCTTTCCTCAAAGTCTAGTGATTTTTTGATTACCTTTTTTCTAGGTCAGTTTATTTTGATGTCAGTTATCTTACATTTTCTCCTTTTATCAGTCTTCTGATTTTGTTCCTATATTCTTTAATCCTTGGAGAGTCGTTGATTTCTGTTTGATAGCAACTAGTTTGCAGGGAGTTCATTTCTTGAGCAAGATATTTACCACCTTCCTTCTAAGCTACTTAATTTCCTTCCAATTTTTCCTGTTATTTCATTTTTTATCTCTTGTTTTATTTCTTCTAGGCATTCATGTAGTGCTTGTAGAAAATCCGTTTTCTCTTTGATTCTCTGTTTACAATTGTAATGGAGTCAGATTTACAATTTATTTTCATGCTTTTTGTTTTTTCTTTGATTTACTCATCTCGCTAGTCATAGTTCTTAGATTAAAGTTTTGTGCCATGTCAATTCTCCACCATCTAGTGTACTTTTGGTTAGGATGGTCAGTCCTGCTTGGTCTCACTCTGGACACTCTAAATTACTTGACTAACCTCTATTTTCTAGATGAGGTCCCACCTGGATCTTTGAGATCAGAGGAATGGGTATTCAGGCACCTCTCTGTTAGCTTAGTACAGAGTACTAGGGACTTCAGTTCTCCTGATTCTGGGCTTGAGTAATGCAGCACCATTGCACTGGTTGTTTCCACTCTGGTCTCTACCCATTGCCATTCATAGGGACTTCTGACTTCTCCACCATGGGACTTCCTGCCTACCTCCTCATTCATATGTCTACCCCCTCATTGATTGTTAACCAATCAGAGTTGATTTCCATTCTCAGGGACACACCCTTTTCCAAAGACCCTTTAAACATTCAATATCCTCTAGGAAATGTATTTTATTTATGTGAGAAAGCCAAGGATCATTTTATGACTAGCCATAGTTGTTATTGTTTGTCCTTCATTCTCAAAGAAGACCATGACATTAAAGAGGGACATGACATGCAAGTGAATTGGATTTAAGTGAAGGAGGGCTGTGCAAAGTCACTAATCTCATTCTCTTCTCTGGAGTCATCTGGGTCCAGTGGCAAGATATAGATCAGGACAACTAGATATGGCCCTGGCTGCAGTGGGAAGCCTTGGCCTTTTTAAGCTAAAGTCTTTGACAGGTCTCAGTTTGATTGTAGTAACACCCATTCCGTGATTAAGGTTAAGTAAGAAATTCATAAAATTATTAATTACCCAGAAACTAGATCTCTCAAAATTTTCATAAATCACAAGGGATGATAATGCATCAGTTGGGAACTGGTCCAATATTCTGGAGAACAATTTAGAGCTATGGAGGATTCTGGGAAGATGGTTAAATAGATCAGAAAATTCCCAAGCTCTCTAGATTTCCTCTACAAATAAGACAAAAGTAACACCTCAGGCCAAATATAGAGTAATAAAAATCACCAAGAGAAGGGGCGGCTAGGTGGCGCAGTGAATAGAGCACTGGCCCTAGAGTCAGAAGGACCTGAGTTCGGAGCCGGCCTCAGACATTTAATCCACACAAACAAAAACCTAGCCGTGTAACCTTGGGCAAGTTACTTAACCCCAATTGCCCTAAAGGGGCGGCTAGGTGGCGCAGTGAGTAAGAGCGCCGGCCTCGGAGTTGGGATGACCCGAGATCAAATTCAGCCTCAGAAAATGAGCACATAAATAAATGACTAGCCGTGTAACCTTGAGCAAGTTACTTAACCCCAATTGCTTTAAAAAAAAATCACCAAGAGTTGGGGCAGAATCCAGTGGTTCTCCTGGGGAAACCAGAGAAGTTATATGGTTTGGTGTTTCTGAAGTATAAACAATTCCAAGCTAGGTCCACTGAAATAGCAAGCAGCAAGCACTGGGGCTAAATGGGTTGGAAGGTAGCCTTGGACCCAGTCAAAGGAATTTTCACCTATCTGAGCATGGGAAGATTGAAAGAAGCTATGCTTATAAGGAATGCCAGGCCCAGCTTTGCTACTGAGATGCAACCCTGGGCCAGAAGGAGCCAGCACATGCCTGGTTAATGCAAAAGTAGTGGGGCAGGAACTCTGTTGGCTGTGGGCACATATAGGAGGGCAGAGCTCTCAGTTTCAGTTCCAGGACAGAGGGGAGAACCAAAGGAAGATCTGAGGTTAAAGGCATCATCCCCTGTAACCCAGAACAAGATGTTATTGCAATAAATAAGCTGCTATAAATCAAACAAAAATGAGCAGGCAAAGGATAAAGAGCCCAATCACAGAAAGTTACTATGGGAATAGAGAAAATTGGAGTTCATCTTCAGAGTAAGAAGTTGAAGCCAAAAAAGCCTCTTTTATCCCAAAGAGTAATATAAAGTGGTCACCTGCCCAAAATGAATTCATGGAAGAACTTTAAAAATACTTTAAAATTCAAATGAGACAGACTGAGGAAAAAATTTTAAAAATAAAAGCAATCCAAGAAAAACAAGATAATGAAAAGAAAGTGAGCCAACTAGAAAAGGAGACCCAGAATCTTAAGGAACAACTTCTTGAAAATTAGAATTGGGCAAGCAGAAGCCAGTGAAGTTATAAGAAACCAAGAAATAACATATATATATATATATATATATATATATATATATATATATATATATATATATATATAATTTAAAAATAGAAAAGAAAGTGGAACATCTCATAAGAAAAACAACTGATCTGGAGAACCAATTAAGAAGAGGAAACATACAAATAATTGGATTATCTGAAATTTATGATCAAAAAAGAATCTTAATGCAATAATACAAGAAATAATTAAAGAAAATTGTCCTAAAGATTTAGAACAAGAGGGAAAAGTAGAAATAGGGGGAAAAAATTCACCAATCACCACCTGAAAGAGATCTAACAAGGAAAACCTACAGGAATATCATAGCTAGATTCTGAAAATCCCCAGCTCATAGAGAAAATATTATGAGCAACAAGAAAATAACAATTCAAATATGGTGGAACCACAATTACAATCACACAATATCTAACAGGAATGACACTAAAAAGATGGCTGGTCCTAGGACACTGTATATCAAAGAGAAAAGGAACTGGTATTGTGGCCAAAAATATCATATGCAGAAAGTTAAACATAATTGTGAAGGAAAAATCTGGCAAATGAATTGCCAGATTTTTAGAATTCTGTTACAAAAAGACCTGAAATCAATATAAAATTTGACATACAAGATTCAAGAAAAATATAAGGTAAATATCAAAGTCTAATTATAAGGGACTCAATAAGGACAGACTATTTACTTTTTATATAAGGAAATACAAATTGTATCTCTACGATTTTTATTAGTTATTGGGCAGTTAAAAAGAAAGTTTACGCTAGAGCTGAGTATGATGTACTAAAAAGTGTCTAGGAAAAGGTAAAAAGAGTTATTATCTTATACAAATGAGATGCAAAAGGAGGAACAAACACAGAGAAGTTAGTTTGGGGAAGAGGGCTGGTAATTCTAGAACCCTACCTTCATTGAGAATAAGTTAAAAAGGGAACAATACATTCATACATACATACATACATACATATCTTCTAAATTCAGAAGGAAATAAAAGGTCCAGAGGAGAGGATAAGGGAGGGATCTTTGGGAAGAGAATAAGAAAAGGATCCTTGGGGCTGGGGGTAGGTTAAATAATAGGTGGGCAAAGTAGTGGGTAGAAGAAAAGCAGAGAAGTCAGGAAAGATAAGAAATAAGAGATACAAACATAAAATAAAGATTAGTAGTAGAATTTATAAGGTAAAAAAGCAGGGGTAGTAATCATGATCTCAGACAAAGTTAAAGCTAAAATAGATTTAAAAGAAAAATAGGGACAGTACACTATTTTGTCAGCCATATTAATCAATATTGTGCTAGACTATTTAAAATTAGATGGCAGAAGGTTGGAATATTTCTGTGGCATGGGAAATGGTGAGTTGGTATATTTATAGAAATATGCGAAGAATTGGATTTATAAAGGGAGATGTTATCCACCTTCAGAGAAACAGAGGACAAACAAGCATAATATGTTCTTACATAGATACATATGAATGTATATGTATATATCTATATCTATATATGTGTGTATGATTATAGAGATATATGTATATGTATATGAATATGTTTATGGATGGATATATATATATGTATGTGCATATATTTGTGTATATGTCTGTCTATATGTATATATAAATATATCCATTCTTAACTGTAGTTTTGCTTTTTGGAGGGGGGTAAGGAGGAAAAAAGAACAAAATAAAAAGTGCATAGCAGAGAACAAAAAAAATACAGGGAAGCAAAGAAAAATGGACACCTCTGAATACAATGTATAGTATTTATTATATAGGTTTTCTTGAAATGGAAATTTATGGCTTTATATTTTGAATCCCCTCTTATGTTCTGCTGTGTACATGACAATCCTTTTTTCTTTTCTTATTTTGTATTTAAGTTTAAAATATGTTTCTTTTTATTTTCTTATTTTGTATTAAAATTTTAGTATTTAACTGTAAAATAAATTAATCAAAAAATTAGAACTATGACAAAAGGACTATAAAACTGTGTATACCCTTTGATTTAGCAATACCACTACTTGGTTTGTAGCCCAAAGGAATCAAAAAAAAAAAAAAGAAGAAATTATCTATTTGTACAAATGTATTTATAGTGGCTCTGTTTGTAATGCCAAAGAATTAGAAATTGAGGGGATGCCAATCACTTGGAGGATGATTGAACAAATTGTGGTATATGATTGTGATTGGATACTATTGTGGCATAAATACAAGGGTGATGATTTCATAAAAACCTAGGATATCACTGTATGCAGTAACAGCAATATTGTAATGATGATTGACTCTGAAGGCTTAGCTACTCTGATCAATACAGTAACCCAAGACAATTCTGAAGGACTCATGATGAAAAATGCGATCCACCTCCACTTGATGAACTTTGAGTGTAAACTGATGTATAATTTTTCTTTTTATTTTTTCTTGCTTTTTTTGACAACATGGGTAGCATGGAAATATGCTTTGCATGATTTCATATATATAATGATATATATTGCTTGCCTTCTCAATGTTTTGGGGAGGGGTTTCAGAGAAGGAATTTAGAACTCAAAATTTTTAAAGTGTATTAAAAATAAATAATATTTTAAAGTGAACAGAAATTTAATGACCATAGTCTATAATTGGATTTCTAGATCATTATTTGGTCTGATGTAAATTTCAGAGTTTTTCTTATGAAGGTATATGGGAAAGAGGATGGCTGTCTCTTGTTTAGACTGCCATCTTAGTTGGGAAACTCTATAGTACTATTTTTAAATTATATTTCTTGACTTCCATTTCCACCTTTCTATAGAGGTGTGAAAGTTTGCTAGGTGGCACAGTGAATAGAGCACCAGCCCTGTAGTTAGGAGGACCCTCGGACACTTAACACAAAAACTATCCATGTGACCTTGGGCAAGTCACCTAACCCCAACTGCCTTCCAAAAAGCAAAAAAAAAAAAGTTTGCAGGGGAGCCCAGATCACCCACATATATTCTAGAAGTTACCTAAAATGGGTACATGGTCAAATAATAACCAAAAATGACAAAAGGAAACCAGTAATTCCCTTCTTCTACCCTTGGACTATACAGAGAGACAGCCAGAATGTGTGAGCACCAAAAGGGGAATCTTGCCAGCAAAGTCAGCATAAAGTCAGAAAAAGAGACTGAAGTTTCAGACAATTCTAAGATCAAAAAGGCCCTAATGGAAGACAAAAGTTGACAGATGTGTCCTCACCAGGTACAACTGCCCATAAAGTGTTAAATCAATGAATCCTATCAGTCCCCTAAGCACAGATATATTAGTAGAAGTAGGAGTCAATGTCATAATACCAGGAAATAGAAATTAGGTCCAAACAAGACCTAAACACCACATCTAAAATTACAGAATACGGCAAAACATGACCCTAAGATAAAAAAACCAAATCAGGAAATGAATTGGATATATACATAAACAGAATAAGACAGCATACACCATAAAGAAATATTATGTTTCAAGAGAGGCTAAAATAGAAAGAGAAAACAAGTACTTAACAACTACAAGGAGAATCTTACAGAAAAAAAATAGGTTTGTACACAAGGACTAGAAAAGTCCCAGAAAGAAATAAAACAAGAGGTGAAAAAGGAAGCATATGTTTAGTAATAGTTGTAGACGAAAGAATTAGAAGGAGAATAAATAACTGTCAGCAAGAGGCAGAAAAACATTCAAGTAACAGGCTTTCTGAAAATTGGAATAAACCAAACAGAACTGGGTTATATAATAAAATGAAAACAATTTTAATAAAACCAAGACTGAAAAATAGAAAAAAAAGTTATCTCCTATCAAAAACAACTAACCTGAAAAAAAAAGATCAAGGAGAGATAATGTAAGAATTATTGCATTCCTTTACAATCATAACCATAAAAAGTACCTGGATATTATATGTCAAAAAATCATGGGATAACAGACAAGATAATGGAAGTAGTACAGCCTAGCTCCCTCCACAAAAATATTCCAACAATTTTCTAATAAGAACACTAGAATGAGTAGTGATTGGGGAGATTGAAAGAGAAACCATAGTGGGCCATCATTCTAGTCCAATATAAAAAAAAAGATTCAACATGTAGTAAGTTCGAAGAGAAGGCAAAATAGAATAGGAATGGGCCAGGATTACAGACTCTGTACCTTGGTCCTGAGTTTGGCCAGCAGTGCAGGGATATCCAAAACTGATCCAGACTCAGCCCTATGCCAATACTGAGGGGTGTTCTAGAGAAACCTAGTTTGTTGACTCAGCTTCAGGTAACTAAAATCAAAAACAAGAGTAACAACCAGTCGTGATCTCAGATAATGCAACAATAGAAATAGACACAGTTAAAAGAGATAAACAGGGAAACTCTATTGTGCTTAAAGGCACAACAAGCAATGAAATAATATCAAAAGTTGATAAATATGTACCAAAAGTTATAAATTCTGAGTACTAAAAGGAAAAGTTAACTGAGTTCCAAAAAAAAAAAAAAAACAGGAAGGAAACATATAAGTCAGGAATCAATAAAATCACACACACACACACACACACACACACACACAAACACACACACGCACACACAGATCTAAACAATGCTAGCAAAAAGATACACAAAAAAGAAGTGAAGAATGTGAACAGAACTTTAGACAAAATAGATATCATAATTATCTGGCAATTATTGAGTAGAAGTAGAAAGATATATATCACAACTATGGTTGGTACCTTTATGAAAATTGATCACATGTTAAGGCATTAAAAACCTACAGAAAAGCAAGAATGTTAAACACATTCTTTAATGCATTAAAATTCCAATGAATGAAGGGTCTTTAGAGAAATAATTCAAGCATAAATTGAAATTAACTTAATCCTAAAGAATTTGTGAATCAAAAAACAAATCAAAGAAATAATAATTTCACAATAATAACAATAAGACAATATACCAAAGGTTTAAAGATGTGACCAAAGCAGTCTTTAGGAGAAGTTTTATATCAACAAATACTTTCATTAACAAATTAGTAAAAGAATAGATCAGTTCATCAGACATGCAAGATGATGTGGCCATAGACAAAGTTGCTGTAGAATACCAGCTACAAGCATCCAGGAAGCATATACATTTCTGCTAATGGGGCTCTGGACTAAGACCCTGGCCTTGAGAGAAAGAGGCACCCAGAGCATAAACCTAATGATTAAAAAAGAGAATGAGAGATATCAATCAAAATGAAAGTTTTCCTGAAAAGACTGTCATGCCCATAAATTTCTTTTTAATAAAGAGTCCTTAATTTCTGATATGTGAAATTTAAAAACATATTTTTAAAATTATATCTCAATAATTAGTTTCCTTATAATCATAAGTATTATAGTTTATGCATTTAAAAATATTATTCTGAGAAAAGTCACATAGGCTTCACTAGACCATCAAAGAGATCTTTGTCCCAAAAAAAGTAAGAACCCCTGTTCTAGTTTCTGTCTGGCTTACTTTTGTTTTGATTCACCAAGAAATTATCACATTTTCTACCTGATTTTATTCCTTTTTCCCATCATATACAGTAAAACTCTCAATGTTTTTATTATAAAATTCCATTAATTAAAGCTTGATCAAACTACAGCACAGCTAAAGAAGGATATGGCAATAGGCAATATGGTAATAGATATTCATCCAAAACAGAAAACTATAAAATATTTACTTCTAACATTCACACACACACACACACACACACACACGGTAAAGAATTGCTACTTTAACACGAGAATATATGATTTTCCTAATGAAAAACCAAAACCTGTTGGAAGAATGAAAGCGATTAGGTGGTCCTCCTAGAGATTTGAGTCTCATATAGAAAAAAAGATGTATTTCTTTTTCTAACAAGCTGAGAGTTTCAAAAATATGGAAGAATCAACTGAATAGGTCTGAGGCTCTGAGGATAAAGTCCCTCAGTTCATCTTAGATTCTTTCAGAGCACATTTTTCCCACAGAGCTATCCAGAGTACTGAATTGCTTCCATTTTAAGTCATCTAACCCAATGGAACCAGGTTTTTCTCACTCTGCAACCATCTCTACTTCTTCTGCCTATCTTACTCTCCTGATTTTGACAAATACTGATACCAGCCACTTGCAATAATCTATATCATTCCTGATGTCTCTATTAAAATAGATTCCTATCTCTCCTGTTATCTGTTGAAGTCCCTCTCTTCTTTTAAGGCCCAACTCAATTCCTACCCCTTCAAGAATTCTTTTCTGACCATTCCAAGTTAAAAAAGGGGTTTCTTTTCAAACTTCTCCAAAGTGATTTGCATAGACCTCTCCTTTGCTCTCTTATATGTTCTTGTGACATAGTCATAGCTATCTTTTTATCCCTAGAAGCCACCACCACACTTTGTACATAGTAGGTAATTAATAAGTGTTTGTTGTACTTAACTGAATTGAAATTTCTCCTATACCTGTTGTCTGGCCCAATATAAAGCTTAATTTAAAGTAGGTATTATGTTTGCTGCCTGATGTAGCCATGCTCTAAAGCAATAATACCAAACTCAAATAGAAATGGCAACCACAAAGCCATACATAAGGATCCCTATGGGGCATATTGATTTAGTTTAGAAGTTCAATATCATCTATTTTAACATATTTTATTTATTTTGTTAAATGTCTGCCAATTACATCTAAACCTGATTCAGACAGCACTCCAGAGTGTTGTGGGCTACATGCAGCTCATGGGCTGCATTTTTAATATATCTGTTCTAAATCAGTAATTCTCAAACTTTTTGGTCTCTGGATGCCTTTATGCCTTCACAAATTATAGAGGACCCCCAAGAGAGTTTTTATTTATGTACATTATATCTATCAATATTTACTATTTCAAAAATTTAAATGTCTTAGAATTATTATGAAATGTTTTGACTTTGCAGTTTCTGGAGACCCTCAAAGATCATTAAATCACACCTAGAGAACCATTGCCCTACCATAGGTTCATAAAGTGAGCAATTTCACTCCTTGGGTGTGCTGGAATGAAACAGGGAGTCGGTAGCAGTTTTAAAAGATGCAAATGTGAAAAAAAATTATAAAGTGTTAAAGAAAATAGATTTCCAGGGGACACTGAGTAATTTTTTAAAGGGGGGTAGTAGGCCAAATAAGTTTGGGAACTTCTGGACTGCCAGCAAGCCCAGTATCCTAACCTGATAATCAGCAGTTGAAGCATGTTAGGGACCACACTTATTTTTTGGAATTAAAACCAACAAAAACAAAATGATGATTTGAAATTCTTATCCAGTCTTATCACTCTTATAATTAGCAAAAAGGTCACCCTTCTAAATTATTACACATTATTATTGTCAATGTATATATTTTTTTTTTCTAAATGTATTATTTGGGCTGCCTAGTTCAGGTCACCCTCTTTGTCCATAAAGTGTTCCCTAAGCATCACTAGTGATCCCTCCATCCTCTGAAATGCCATGGTGTAGATGGTAGAGAACAGGAAATCAGGAACTTCTATGTTTGTACATACGTTGGATATATACTAGTTATACGATCTTTTCCAGATCTAAATCTATGACCCTATGTGATCCTTATCCTAAAAGCTCAAAATGTTTCATTCCTTGCCCCCACAACCCCATTTGGCAATTGGCCCATGCATCTTTGTATTGCTAGTTACCTTTTCTTTTTTCAGTTTTTTTTTTCTTTTTGGAGGGGGAAAGGTAGAGCGATTAGGGTTAAGTGACTTGCCCAAGGTCACACGGCTAGTTTTTTGTTAAATGTCTGAGGCCAGATTTGAACTCAGGTCCTCCTGACTCCAGGGCCAGTACTCTATTCACTGTACCATCTAGCTGCCCCTGCTAGTTACCTTATTATATGTGTGTTCTATCATCCCAATTGTAAACCCTTTGAAGGTGAGTTCTATATGTTATATTTCTATGTAGCTTCAATATCTAAGTGTATAGTGGCTGTTCAGAAACTGCTTGATAATGACAGTAATTAAAGATGGTATAATTTGGCATTTGGTATTCCATCCTCTCAACTCCCCCTACATACAGAATATAAAAGTCCTTTTTTTTTCTTCCTTTCCCTTTAGTCTGTCTAGATTCAGAGCTTTAGCACATTTCACATCAATACATCAACAAGAAAATAACTAGACACACCAAAGCACGGCTCGGAAAATGTAATTATGTAATCTTCTGGCAAACAAATAAACCCCTGGCTAATGCAGAGCTTGTTTCCTAAATGTTTTTGCTCTTTTCTGCCCAGAGCAGGCTCACAGATAAATATTGAGTGTGCCAGGAAGTTGCTTAATTATTCATGGACTAAACTTTTAAAGTCATAACTGGGAAAGACAATCTCCTTGAATTTACCTACTTGCCGAAAGCCATGTGTTATTCATTGGAGCGGAGGAGGTTTTTCATATGCCTCTTATTTACCTGTCAGTAGTTAAGTCTCCAGGTGGAAGAGCTGGTAATGCATTTTTAAGCAGCTTAATTTCATCCCCATAGATATCTTCATTAAACCAAAATGCAAATGACTCTATCCCATTACTATTTGGTGTGAGATTTTGGTATGCCTGTGTATATAAAGCTGGGCAGGCTATTTCATGCAGCCTGGGCAAAGTTTAAAAAATTCTGCCCGTGCTCTACACTGGAGGCTTGGAACTGTCTATGTAACACATGCAATTTCATTTATTCCAAACCAAATACTTATGTACCACAAAGAATATGATTTTCTGACATTAAAAGTAGGCACACATAAAGAGCAAATAATTTGAAGTGTCCCTCATTGTATCCCCAGGCAACTATATATATACAGTAATCAGATCTGGAAAGGACTTTAGAGCTCACAAAATCCAACCCCTCACTTTACCGTGAGGAAGCTAAAAGGAAGATCAGCAAGATGTTCCCTCTCCTAGAAAGAAAGAGAACAGTGAATAAGCAGCTGAGCTTTACTTTAAACCCAAGGCCTCTGACTCCAAATTCAGTATTTTTCCACTATACCATAACTGCCTCCTTTCCCACTTTAGTCTCAATTCTATGAACATATGAATGTATTAAGCAATTTACAAGTATTTATTGAGAGCCTACTATGTAATCAGGACTCTGGACACATGGATATGTCATTTAAATTTCTAAATACATTTCCACAAATGGGCATATATGTGCACAACATAGGAAGACTATGTTGTGCACATATTTTTTGTGCTAGGCCCTCCTGTTTTTGTTGTTTTATTACAATGATTGTGATTATCATTATTAGAAAACAAACAATCCCAAAGGATTTATTATATGTCTCCTAAGTGCATGGCAATGTGCTAAACATGGGAGTACAAGGCCAAAATGAAAGCCAGATTCTACTGTCAGTGAGTTTACATTCTACTGGTAGAATACAATTTTTAAATGAAGCCTAAGCATAATCATTTCAGAAGGGAAGAGGGGACATTATGAACTAACGAGATTTGTCCATCAGTCAACCAGCAATTATTAAGAGCGGTTATTAAGTTCCCGCTATGTGCCAGGCTCTGTGATATGTGCTGGGAAAGTTATTCAGAGGAGATGGCATGTAAGATGAACTTTAAAAGAAGCTAGTGAAATGGACACTTGGACAGAATCAACAGGCCAAGACCATCAGTAATCGAATTTAGGAAGCGTTTATTAGCTGGCCAGCGGCAGTCCTAGGAATAGAGTCCCAAGAGCTGCCCCGAACCCCAGTAGACACACAGTTTAAATAGTCAAAGACCACCACCGTATCAGGAGTAACAATAATGGGGCAGACTGGTCAGGCAGATACCATTCAAGTGCAGGATGTGGGCTGGGGCAGGCTGTTCACTGATCAAGCCGAGGGGAGGATTCTTGAGTTCCAGGAATTCAAGGTACAAAGATGGGCCCCTCGTAAGGGGTGAAATGTCAAGGCTTACTACTTCAGTCAGGCAAGATATCATGCAGGTGCTGGGGGCACGCTGGGTTCCAGGAATTCAGGATACAAAGATGGGCCCCTCGTAAGCCAGTGAAATGTCAAGGCTTACTACTTCACTAGGGATTTTAAGAGATGAAGGTGAGGAAGAAGTACATTCTAAGCATGAGAGAGAGTTCAGAAAATCATGGAGCTGAGAGATAGAGTGACACATTGAGGATAGTAAATAGGACAACTTGATTGGAATACAAAGTTCATGAATAGAAGAAATGAAAAAAGGCTATCACAATGAACTTGAACCCAGCTTTTGGAAAAATTTAAAGGCCTAGCTAGGGAATCTGCATTTAATTCTAGAAGCAATAGAGAGTCACTGATGATTCTTAAGCAGACAAGTGACATAGACTTATGCTTTAAGAAATTTTTCTTTATTTACTGTGGTAAGGAGGGATTAAAGAGGAAGGATATTGTAAATTGGGAGTCTAATTAGGAGACTTTTGAAAACAATGAGACTTGGGGCGGCTAGGTGGTGCAGTGAGTGGAGCATGCGCCCTGGAGTCAGAAGGACCTGAGTTGGGATCTGGCCTCAGACACTTAAGGCACACACAAACAAAAATCCTAGCCTTGGGCAAGTTACTTAACCCCAATTGCCCTCCAAAAAAAAAAAAAAAAGCAAGAAAACAATGAGACCTAATGATGGTCTGGAGAATGACCCTGGAGAAGGATCATTATTATGTGTGTAATGGGGGAGAGATGAATGAAAAATGTTGTAAAAGTAGAATATATAAGAATGGGCAACTGATTTGAATAACTGAAATGAGAGAGAGGGAAGAATTGAGAATTATAGAAAAATTAAAATTCCATAGTCACTTTTCAGTGATATCAGCCGACCCAAATCCTCCAATGAGTGTCCAATTAGCTCATTGACTTTAGAGCAAAGACTTTCTGAAGCCAAAGTCATGAAATATATATACTTGATTTGGTGAGTTTCCCTCTACTCTAAGTGAAGACCATTAATGACTGGCCTTAACTGTGTGCTACTAATGAAATATGGAAGAGAAGACAGTGAGGATAACTCAGTATACTATAGTTCTGAAACAAAGCCCACAATGTATAGGTGGTGGGTCTACAGACATGCCATATTAGTAGAGGAAGAACTGAATGTTAATTAGACTACAGGGGAAAAATCTGGGAATCAGATAAATCTTCCCCATCTAAAGGAGGAAGAATATTAATTTAGGTATATACATAACTTCTAACCTTCAGGCACCTTGAATCCTATATCATTAGGGCAAATAGATGGTGTTTTAAAACAACTACTAAGCACAGTTCTTGCTACATGGTAGACATTTAACAAATGTATATTGATTGAATGGTTAAACTCCTACATCCTTGAACCTTCACTTTGGGTTTCTGTGGTGGTTCTTTGAAAGTTGTACTTCCTATTCATCAAGATTTTGCCTTTCATGGAAATTACAACCAAAATATTGCTCCCTGAAGCACTCAGAAACTTCCTTTCTGTAGGACTTTCGACATAAGCTATTTTAGACTACATGATATATTCTATGAAGTAAGGTCAAAGAATTTCAGAGCTAGAAAGGACCCTTAACAGATCATCTAGTCCATCCCTGTCACTTTAAGAAAGGGAAAGTGCAGACACAGAAAAAACGAACTCAAGATCACATAGAATCATGGCAAAGTCATAATTAGAACGCAGTTCTTGTGACTTCTAGTTCTGTGTCCTTTACATTGCACCATATTGTTTTAGTAGTAATTCAATGACATCACTTCATGCTTTACAAAAAATTCTATCTTCTTCAATTTGTTTCCATCTCTTTCCATCTTTTTACTTTCCAGTCTATCCTATGCTCACCTTGAATTCTATCATCTTTTCATGTTCAAGTCATTTCTCAGAATTCTTTGCTCCAATTCCAACTATAATAATCTCTTATTTATCATAAAATCTGTTCCTGCTTCCATCACAAGACCTTCCAACCTTCTGATACCAAGTTTCCAGAGGCAGACAACACTGCCTCTCAGTGGCCACCATTCAGAACTGCAAATCAACAACTATTCACCATCATCCTCTCTATACCAAGTTAGAAATGGAAAAATTATTCAATCTTTTGCTCACAAGGGACTTGGAAAGAGGAAGACAAAGCCATCACCAAGAAAATTATAAAGAACCCAATTTGACTTTGGGATCTCCAGCTCTCCTGGGACTTTCTCCTTCTTTTGTGACACCTTCAAAACCCCTGACCTCTTTAGTCTCTGCAATGCATTTCTATTCAACCTCATCTTTCACCTTTCTTCCCTTAAAAAACAAAGTACTTACTTACTTAAAGGACATAATAACAGTCATTTAGTCCTTGGTTTTCATTGAATTTTCTATATTACCCTTATCAGGGAGTATTTCCTTTTTATCAGTATCAAAACTCTAATCTGAATTTAACTGGGGGGAGAGAAGGGCAGAGATTCGGGACATAAGAACCTTCACCAACTCCTTATATAGTTCACCGTGTAGTCAGTGTCCTATTCTACATACTCATAAGGCCAGACCTAAAGCAAAGACTAGGAAGAGGGAGGCCTATAAAAACTACATTCCATTTTATCAATCATCTATCAGAGAGATGTGGAAAGCCTCACTCCCTCCTGGTAGCCATTATCTACTAAGCATCTGTGAATCTCTTTTCCCAGTTGTCTTGCTCTCTACAGGCTGTCTACTGACTCCTATTAATGCATGAATTTATAAGGTTTAGGGTTATGCCCCTAACCAACTATATGCGTGTTTTTAAAGAGGACTCTCAAAGACTGAAAAGCTTTTAGAATCTCCAGGTGAAAGCATTTCTAGTGATAGGATATCAGGCATCCAAGCAAGAGAGTGTGGTGTTAGGTTGAGAGGCAAAGCCTTTCCTAGTGCTCCTCAAATCATGCCATAAGATACCAATTCAATCTACTCATAAGATCAGTTCATGACCAAGATAAATCTCTTTTGAAATTGCTTTTAGGGTTATATTGGGAACCACATGAGAAAATCACAATCATTACCTTATAGTTATGCCTTAGTGTTTTACTTAGAAATGCATAAATCTACCTTGATCACCTACACTATTCAAAAGATTTGGCTTCAAATGACTTTCAGCTATTTCCAAAAGTCAAATCCATTCCCAAGAGATGACTACTTCTCATCAACGAGGACATTCAAAAGAAAATGACAGACAATGAACAAAAATAAAACTCCAAAAGAACTCTTGACAAGTCATTTTTAATGAATCATCAGAATATTGTTTTTGAGAGAGTTGGAATCAATGTTAGAGATAAAGGGATAATAATATTTTAGAATTAAAAGCAACCTCAGAGATCATCCAGTCCAAAAATTTCATTTTATAGATGAAAAAGAAAGATTAGATGAGAAGCTAAGTGGCTTGTCCAAGGTAACCCTGCTGGAAAACAACAGTCATGACCAAAACTTATGTCTTCTAACTTGGTTATTACATGACATTCCCCAACAAGTGGCTGTCCAATCTTTGCTTGAACACTCCCCAGCAACAAAAAAGTCAAAACCTTCTGAGACAGTCAAGTCCACTTTTTGGAGAACTTTAATTGTAAGGATTTTTGAGTTGTCACAGGTTCCCTTCTACTTTTAACCCATTAGTCATAATTTTCCCCTCTGGAACACATTTACTAACTCCTTCCCAAAATATCCCTTAAACTATTTAAAGACAACTATTGGCCCCCCTTTATATCTTGATTTATTCAGGCTAAATGTCTCTAGTTCCATCAGTTGAACCCTACATGATGGGATTCAGTTTCTTTCAAGATCCTGCTTTTCCCATTCTGGACCAGGTCATAGAATCATACTTATCTTTCCTGAACTACTATAAGAGAAGGAAAAAAAGGGTCAGGAGCTACTGTATAGCTTGTAAATATTTTAAAATCTGCTTGATAGCTATGGTAACCCTTTTCCCCCTTAGGAAGCATTTTCCCTAGTGAAAACTTGAGTCATCTAAAAAGTTAGAAACACTGCAAAAGCAAGAGAAGAACGAGACAAATTAAAACCCTCCTCCTCCTCTTAAGCAGCTAATTCAATTATCTGCTCCCCAAGGACAGAGATATTGAAATCAGTGCAACATCATAAGAAAAAGAAAAAAATAGGCTTCAAAATATTACAAACCAAGGACATCACAATGAGAAGATGGGACTATTTGGGGGCAACTATAACTTGTAGCCTAGTATTGTTTCTGTGATCACATTTGCTCAATTATTCATTTTTAAAGGTATAATTAGTCTTCAATAGTCCTGGTCCCATATTCCGTTCACACAAGAGTTCTTTAATGGAAGAAATTTACTGAAATCCTAATCAATAAAACCCTAATCATGTTGTTCTGCTATCTTGTAAATATAATTTAAGATTCTAGAAACATCACTTTTAGGCTTAGAGAATTTCATACTATTCAGCCTCAAGAAGCCTTGTTTTGTAAGGTTTTTTCTTAGGGAAGAAGGATTCGATTATTGACTTTCTGATGAGATGAAGAGGACACTAGAATCAGTCATAAAAGTTAGACCTGGAAGGGATGACCTATGTTAACTACTTCATTTTACAATGGAAGCAATTTATCCAAAGTCACACAGATAGAAAGTAGCAAGTCAAATTGCCATGGTTTAAACTCAGGTCCCTCTGACTCTAAATGCAAAACTTGTCCATACCACTATCCTAATGGGCTAGGGCCAAGAAATATTTCATTTCTTTGGGGAGGTAAATCATTGGAATTTCTACACAACAAATCCTTAGACAGGCATCACTCAGAGAAAAACCATACTCAGTTGAAATTGTAAAAAGAATCAAGTCCATACTTATTATTGTCAGGTCTCTAAGAAGTAAAATTACAGGAGACTACCATCTCCCCCCACCAAAAAAAAATCTTTCACTGGATAGTTTATCTCTAAAATTGCCTATTCACAAAGCGCCAGTCTATTTTTACTAAAATCCTTACCCTTGACCCCTTCAGCTTCTGGTTTTCCCTTTTGTATATAGAACTAAGATTGGTCTTCACTTAGCTCTGAGGCTAACTTTGATAACTGACTATAATCATTGCCTGTCAAACCAGAAATGAAATCTCATCACTCCCTGGGATCACAAGTTATATAATTATGCCCTCTCCCATTTTCCCTGCAAAAGGCTACAGATAGAAACACAAACTACTCAGTCTGGTCCTCTTTAGATCTGACTTCCTCCCAAGATTGACCAAAGTAAAAGCTCTCCATGGACAGTATTCTGCCAAGAATCATCTGGTTTCTGTTGGAGGTTAACTATTTTCACCTATAATTAGATGAAAATTTCTCTTGTTGACTCTGTACTACACCCCATTCAAGTTTTCTAGTACCCTTCTGTTACCACATTTCTGTTCAGTATACACTGCAGTGATGCCCAGCCACAATTTGATATTCTCTGGAGATGGTGTGACCCCATGACTACTAATTAACAATAGCTAACACGATACCTACTCTCTACAAAGTAACCTTATTTGATCCTTACGACAAATAAGGTCCTATTATTATACCTAGTTTACCAATGAGGTAGGTGCTATTATTATACCTATTTTACTGATGAAGATATTGAGGCAATAAGAGGTTAAGTGACTTGCCCAGAATCACATAGCTAGTAAGTGATTGAGGCTGAATTTGAAGCCAAGTCTTCCTGACCCCAGGTCCAGTACTCTATCCACCACATCACAAATGAAAAATAATTATTTGTTAGTGAGTATGAGGATCCTTCTCTGTCTTTATCATTTCTGTTCTTCCAAATGAATGTGTCACTCTAAGACTTTTTGGTCAGGATTTGCACAAGACAGTAAAATATCCTCTCTAAAGCATTACCCCAGACTTTGATTAATAGTGAAGTGAGCCAATCAACTGAATTTCAAATGCACTATTATAGTGAAATGATTAATTTCAAAAGTATATACATTTTTAAATTTAAACTTACAAATATCTCTAATGAGCATTATGTAGGCATAAACATAAAATATTTATGTAACATCAAGCCCTGAAACTTGATAACAATTAGGGCTGTACAAAAGTAGAGTGGGATTCGATCAACAACAGAAGTTGGATGAACACTTGTAGATATGGTACAAGATGGACCAGAGAGAGCTCTTCTAAATCTCTAGATTTGACATTTGGTGATGCCAAAAGTCTTAGGTGTTCAAGCTGCTACAAATTGTGGTGATTAGCTAAACTATTAGAAGGCATGGGGCAAGCCGGTCATTGTGTCTGAGGAAAGAGCAGACTGCCTCATGGCAGATTCCACAATTCTGGTATATCTACAATGCATTTAGTCAATGAATAAGAACAGAAAATTTTCAAGAGGAAACACAGATTGCTAATAATCACTTGAAAAGGTGTTCAGCCTCACTGATGATCAAAGAGATACAAATTAAAATGACCTTAAAATACCACCTCACATTCATCAAATTGGAAAAAAAAAATTCAGACACATTTATTCACTGCTGGTGGAATTACAAATTCCTACATGGGTTTTGGAGAACAATTTGGCAATATACAGTAAAAGTTAGGAAAATAATCATACCTTTTTACCCAGATTAATGGAATCAAAACTATATTTTCATAGCAAAATATAAAACTATCATATGTTAAATAAGATTTTTTAAAATGCATTCACACTTTTGCTGTTATCCTGACAGAGGTGCTTACCAAGGGGCCACATGTCCCATAAGATAGCAGATGGACTGGACTATGGCTCTTAAGGCTACTGCAAAAAGCAAATATATTTCCTTTCCCCCCTGCTTCCTCACCTTTAAAGCTCAGGGTTGTATAAAAATTAATTTGCATGGAATTGCTTAAGATTATTGATTATCTCCCTTAGCCAGTTTCCAGCAATTTAACAGCCTCCTCTTTAAAAGAATGCAACAATAAAAAAGCAATATGTCTACTATCATTGAGCCAAGATTCATGGCAACATAACCTTATGATTTATGAAGATTATTGTTTTGTTTAGTTTCAACATTGTCAGGTTGTTTTGTTTTCTTTTGTTTGGTTTTTGTAAAGGAGTTTCATTTCATGAGGATTCCTTGGTCAAGGCAACATTGTAGTTGGAATTTATGGAAGGAAGGGGAAAGTTGTTTCTCTAATTGCTTTTATACTAAAGGACATAACTGAATAACTCAACAATAGCAATAAATGTACAAAGTCCTGCACTGAATGTAGGAGAAACAGCAAAAACAAAATCTACGGTCCTCAAGTAGCACATAGTCTATAGGAAAAATAATCATTGATATTTTTATAATATTTTACATAATCTCATTTGGCCCTAATAATGACCTTGTGAAGTCATACCACAGTATTATGATTCCCATTTCACAGATGAGCAAACTGGAACTAAGTGATTTGCCAATGATCATTCTGCTAATGCTATGTAAGTGTATGGGATTTGTGTCTCTTTTGTTTCTTTTCTACTGCTGTTTAAATTATACCAAGAGACCACTCAAATAATATCAGCTCCATAGAAGCTGCTTTCCTTAAGTTATTTTTATAGGTATTTGTAAGTACCTTTCCTCAAAGTATTTTTGTAGTTATCTTTGTATTTTGTATTAGATATGAGTCAGACCCAGAAAAACAAAGGTATACAGCTTGGATGCCTTACCTCCCTAGGTTGGTGCATTGATCAAGACATCAAAGAGAAGACATTATTTTTTCATAAAAGATAGAAGGGGGATTGGGCCAAGAAACCATTAAAATAATGTCGGTTCCTCAACTAACACAGGCATTCAAGTTCCTAGCTCTTTGAAGGCTTGTCTGTCACCTGCCTCTGCCTCTCTTTTTTCCAGTAATGGATAATAAGGTAAATTGAGATACATAATTTAATAGCACTAAGCAGTCTAGCCAAGGATACCGGGATTTGCATGACAATGACCTTCCTTTCCTTTTCTTGTTGACGAATGAGACTTGAAGTTTCTCTTTTCACCTTATAAAAATCAAGAGTTCAGGACATCATGACTTTTTTTTTTTGGCAAAAGCATAGGACCCTTCTTTTAATTTAAAATTAACAGAAGTTATTCTCCTTGAAGATTAGAACTTCTCTGCTGATTTTCTTGATTGTGATTTATATCATGACCCAGAGGATATTTCTTTCATATTTCTTCCTATCAGTAGGAGCACTACACTTGAATCTTTTGTCTTCTTGCTCTGCCATCACTCAGTCCTTTCCATATTGCACCCCCATTTACCTTCTCTTCTCCTATTCCTATACTGGTGAACACTACTAAAGGAAGTCACAAAACTGATACTTGGGACAACTATCAATTTTTTACCTAATTTCAAGTAGGTATTCCCTACTGCATGGGAAAGATTTTACTCTTCCATGGATGACCCTCTATTATCACATTTTCTACCATAACTATTCCAAATATTTTCTCCTCTTCTTAAGTCACCTGTCAAATTCTCTCTGAAAGAAGAGGACCTTATCTCAAATATTACAGAAAAAAGTATCTCTTTCTCTACCCCAATTCTACTACTCAGATCTCCTCAACTTGATTTCCAGTTCTCCCCCCCTTTGCTCCAGTCTTGTAGGAGATGATTGTTTTCCTTGCCAAGGTAAACCTATATTTTTTACTTGACTTTATCTGCTACTCTCTACTCCAAGATATTCCCCCTAAATCATCATTTTTTATCCCCTGGCTTCTTCTCTGTTGCCCATGAATGTGCCTAGGTTCCCTCCCTATTAAAAAGAAAAACAGCCCTTACTTTATTATTCCCATCAAACCATCATTCTGTATAACAGGTGTTAGTCAACTGCAGCTTGTTTTTATTCAAGCTACAAGCTTAAAATGAATTTTACATATTTAAATACAATGCTAACAATGATTTTTACACTTTTAAACAAATTTTATAGTTATTTGGCCCTCAGGCCATTTGCAGACCCCTGCTATATTAATCTTCCATTTCTTTGAATTCCTGGAAAAAAGTCAAAAAAACTATCTGCACTCATTGCCTCTTCTTCCTTATATCCTAGTGAATCTTCATCCCTTTCAAATCTAATTTTTGAACCTACTACTTTGCTGAAACTGCTTCCTTCAAGGATACCAATGATTTCTTAATTGCTAAATCCATTGCCTTTTCTCACATCTCATCATTCTTGACTTCTGCAATATTCACAATATTGACCAATCTGTGCCCCTGGATACTCTTTTTCCTGGGTTTTCCTGACACTGATCTCTCCTGATTCTCTTCCTCTCTCTTTAACCGTTCCTTTTCATAGTCCTTTGCTGGATCTTCATCAATGTTCTACTTCCCTGTGAATCAGTGTACTTTAGGACCTTGTTGCAGACCTGCTTCCTTTTTTTTTTCTCTCTGTACTCTCTATGAGGTCATCAGTTTGCAAAGATTTAGTTTAATCTCTATGCAGATGATTGAAAAATCTACCTATTTATCCCACAGCTCTCCTGAGTTCCAGTTATACTACTTTCTGGCCATCTTCACCTTTCTGGCATCTCAAATTCAACACATACAAATATAACTTATCATCTTCCCTCCCTCCTCTCAAAAAGACCCACTCCTTTTCCTACTTTTCCCATGACTGTTGAGGGTTCTACTATCCTTCCAGGTTCCCAGGTTAACATAAGTGTAATCATCCTCAGTTATGAACTCTTTTTCAGCCCACTTAGCTATACAATTGCCAAGTTATACTGATTCTATCTCATACTAATACTTTTTTTCTCATTCACAGCCTCCACCATTTAAGAATGCCTTAAAAAGTCGAATTTGCCAGATGGAAAAAGAATCTCAAAAGCTCACTGAGGAGATTCATTCCTTCAGAGTTAGACTGGAGCAAATGGAAGGTAGTGACTTTATGAGAAATCAAGATGCTGTTAAACAGATCCAAGCAATTGAAAGAATAGAAGGCAATGTGAAATATCTCATGGGAAAAACCACTGACCTAGAAAATAGATCCAGGAGAGATAAATTAAAAATTTTGGACTATCTGAAAGCCACGATCACTCAAAGAACCTAGAAATCACCCTTCAAGAAATTCTCAAGGAAAATTGCCCTGATGTTTTAGACCCAGAGGGCAAAATAGAGGTTGAAAGAATCCACCCATCACCTCCTGAAAAAGATCCCAAAAAGAAAACTCCCAGGAATATTATAGCCAGGTTCCAGAATCCCCAGATCAAGGAGAAAAATACTACAAGCAGCCAGGAAGAAACAATTTCAATATTGTGGAAACACAATCAGAATAGCCCAGGACCTGGCAGCTTCTACACTAAGGGATCGAAGGGCATGGAATATGATATTCCAGAGGGCAAAGAACTGGGAATGAACCCAAGGGTCACCTACCCAGCAAAACTGAGTATTTTGTTTCAGGGAAAATATGGTCATTCAGTGGAATAGAGGACTTTCAAGCATTCTTGAGGAAAAAACCAGAGTTGAATAGAAAATTTGACATCCAGACGCAAGAAGTAAGAGATGCCTGAGAAGGTAATCAGGGAAAAGAAATCAAAAGGAACTTATCAAAGTTGAACTATTTACATTCCTATATGGAAAAGCAATATCTGTGACTGATGATATCTTTCTCACTATGAAAATAATGGAAGAAGGGGTGTGGTCATACGAATACATATGTGAATGTGTGTGTATATGGTTACAGTTATATATGGATAGAGGCATAGGTTGAATTTGTTGGGAAGGGAGAATACTCAAGGGATGAAATTATGAGGTGAGAGAGGAAAGTGGCAAGAGGAGATGGGGAGAGACAGGGTAGGGTAAACTATCCCATGTAGAAGAAGCAAGGGGAAGTGGTTGCAAAGGAGGGGGAGAATAAGGAAGGTTAAAAAGACAAAACCACATTCCCATTGAATTTGGTTCAGGGAGAAAATGACATACATACTAAATGGGATATCTCAACCTGCAGCAGGATAGGGGAAGGGGGATGAGAGGAGGGATGATGGATGGGAGGGCATCCTTGGGGGGAGGGGAGGTTGGAAGTACCCACTATAGAAGAGGGACAGGATCATGTAGGGAATGGACCAGGTGGGGGGTGGGATGAGTGGGAGGAATTATAAGCAGCCTTGTACAATATATCTACTATGATAATGTTTTGCATAGCTAGACATGTACAACATATACTGAATTACTTATATCCCAAGAAGGAATGGGTGACAAGGGAGGAAGGAAATGGATCTGAAATTCAAGGTCGTAACATTAAATGTTTCAAATATATATATAAATACTATTATTAATACTCTTTTGCCTATAATTGGGAGATAAGATGTGCAGGCATTGGGACACAAAGATTCATCTTCCTCTAATGGAAAAGTCGATGGGGGTATGGGAGAAGGTATGGGAGAGAGCAGATTGGAGGAAGCGATATCTTGTGGGACTGCTATTCTGAGAGGTTGGGTAGGGGAATAATGGGGGGAAAATGATTGTAACTCAAAACCTGGCGGAAATGAATGATGTAAAACAGAAGTTAATAAAGTATTTGTTTAAAAAAAAAAAAAGTAAGTCAGATAAAGATGCACACCTACATCATTGCCATTTCTTGGCTGTCACTAGTTATTCTGCGTCTGTCATTTTGTCCCCTCTCCTGTGGAAAGCGTCATCTCATTCCTTGCATGAGCACATATGTGGCTGATTAAGTTCAAGAATGGTTTAGGAGGGAAATGGAAGCCACAACAGTGTTGAAAGAAGAGAAAAACAAGAAGGAACCTAAGGACTGAAGGTCATGACAGAGGCAGAGAGCAGGCATGTAAATCTTAAGGGAATGGGAAAGAAGAACACATAAGATTAACAGTTCCAAATGATAATGAAGCCTAAGGCTTGATCATCCTAGTGGGTAGCAGCAGAAGTGGCCTAGAAATGGAAGTCATAAGAGTTCAATAAACTATGAGGACAGAATGTAAGAAGGGTCATTAATAAAAAGTGACAATTATAAAGCATGTTCCCTACTTCACTTACATTATGTGAATGAGTAAAAATTTAATTTGCACAGTTACCAGGAACTCATCTATCTCATAAAGTTTGCAAAGTGTTTTACATACAGCATTTTGCTTTAGCCTCAAAACACACTAGTGAGTTCGGTACTAAAGATATTGTCTCCTTTTTACATATAAAGAAACTAAGGTTCCATGAAGTTAGTGACCAGTCCAAAGCCACATAATTAGTAAATATTATAGAAGGAATTTGAACTCACATTTTCCCCAATCATGGGTTCGCTTTTTTTTTTTTTTTTTTGCTTTTTGAAGGGCAATTGGGTTAAGTGACTTGCCCAAGGTCACAAGGCTAGTTTTTGTGTTAAGTGTCTGAGGCTGGACTTGAACTCAGAACCTCCTGACTCCAGGGCCTGTGCTCTATTTACTGCACCACCTAGCTATTCTTTCCATTATGCCTGGATGCCTCAATAAAATGGAAGTCTTCATGTCCCATAGTGATTCTGAGAAAGGAGACAGAGGAATAATTTAAACAGAGTTCTAAATAACCATAGAAAATTTTCATATCTTTTATCTCATTTAATCTCAACAGCTCTGTAAAAGTGGGAGGGTTAAAAAAAATGGGAGGGTGAATAGCATAATCTTCACTTAACATATAAGGAAATAGATACAGATAAATTAAGTGACTTTTCTGACATAGATAATTAGTGATAGACCAAGACCAAGAAGTCACACCTTCTGATATCTAATACAATACGCTTTCTTTGAATATGGATTGCCTTTATATCATGCTAAACAAGCCATTTGTCTGGCATTTTTAGCTGAATTGACTGGCTTTTTTTTTTTTAGCCAAGACTAGATGTTTTGTTGTAGCCATGTAGAAATAGCCTCACTCTCAATCACAAAATAATTGTATACCGTGTGATTCTGTTACTCTAAGGTAAATAAAAATTCACTTGATTGTTGTTTTGGCTACTTAACAGATTATTTCCCCAAAAACTAGATTCAACTCAGCAGTTCTTAATAACTCTCAACTTCTGCCTATTCTGCAATTCCAAATTAGTTGCTATTAATTTTTAAAAAGTAAGAATTAACCTCTTGCTTTTTAAAATGCAACAGAGGGGAAAGAACTGCAAGACAGGAAAATACCTCAGTGGAATAAGTTAATTGGGAAATGAAAGGATAGGAATCTAAGTAAAGTGTGTTATGGAAAGTTGCTGACCAAAGCACAAAATTGTTCTCTGATAATGGTCCAGTTATACTGACATACTCTTTCTTGGTTTCCTGAGCAAGGCAGAAAGGGAAATCTGGGGTGGTTTCAGCCAAAGGATTCAAGACATTTTGGATCATTGCTGCTTCATAGGATACGTTACCATAAAAGGGAAAGCAGAGAACCCTGAATTCCTTTTAATCTTGTCCCACCCCTATAGCTGTCTCAGAATACAGCCTAGGAGAATCACAGCTCATTAAACTATAGAACTAAAAATGATCTGAAAGTTTATCTTAGAGGCAACTAGGTGGCTTAGTGGATAGAATGCTAGATCTGCTGTCAAGGAGATTTGAGTTCAGATTTGACCTAAGATATTTACTGGCTGGGATAGACTAGGTCAGTTACTTACCCTCCTTTGTCTCAATTTCCTTAACAATAAAATGGGAATAGTAATAGCACTTACCTCTCAGGAATGTTGTAGGGATGAAATGAGATAATATTCATTAGGATCTTTGCAAATCTTGCTGTTGTTCAGTCATTTTAATCATGTTTGACTCTTCCTGACCCCATTTGGGGTTTTCTTGGCAAATATACTGGAGTAGTTTGCCATTTCCTTCTCCAGTTCATTTTATAGATGGGAAACTTAGGCAGAGTTAAGTGATTTGCCCAGGGTCACATAGCCACTAAGTGTCTAAGGCCAGAGGTAAACTCAGGAAGAGGAGTCTTCCTGACTTCAGACCCAGTACTCTATCCAATATACCACCTAACTGCCTCTATAAATAACTATAGATAGCTATAAATATAAATATTAGAGATATAAATAAATGATTAAAATATAGGTATAAATAACTATATTGCTATAGATAATATATAAATGTTATCTCATAATCTTTATTACATTCTCTAGCTCCTTTATTGTGTAGATGAGAAAAATGAGGACCAAAGTGGTTAAGATATAGCTTAAAGTCCCGTGGCAACTTAGTACAATGCCAGCACTTTAAATCTAATTTTTCAAACTCCCCAACCTCAGCTTTTGCTACTCTGATGAAGTGAGTGGGTCTACCTAGAATTCTGAAATGCTGTAATCTCAAAAGAATCAAAACTATAGATAAACCCAAGGGTGATACAAAGATACAAGTCGACTATCTAGAGGCTGTAGCATATGAGCAAAGATAACCTGGAGGTGAGAAATAATGTAACAATAGAGAGCATTTAAGAAATTATTGAAGACATAAGATTACAACCTACCCAAAGATAATAAAGGGAACCATGTTCTGAGAGGGTTTGAAAATCTAGCAACCTTACCAACCTGAATCAACCTCCAAGTGGGAGCCATAATTGAACCACAATTTAACTCAGACAGGATGGAGGGGTGGGAGTCAGAAGCACTGGTGAATAATTCAAACAATTTCAAGAATGTACCTCTCCCCTGGCCCAGCTGCTTCTGTATTGATATGGAAGATCAGGGTCAGCTTTTAAGATTCTTTTACACTTTAACTTTTCCCTTTTGTTAGATATTTTATATCCCTGTAATTTCTTTGCACAGACTTGTAATAAAAATCCTCAAGAAATCTGAAAGGTTATGTGCTGATTTCAGGGAACAGGGCAAAAAAAAGTGTGGGCCTTATTTTCTTCATTTTAACCCTTGCCACTTTGCTCAGGAATCTTAGAGATAAGGAACCATAACCAAAATTAGAACCAGTGACCAAAAAAAAATAATAATAAAGCAAAAGGAAGAGCTATATTTTGAGTCATATTTTGTGCCTTGACAGTGGGGGGTTGGGGGACGCTGTGAACATGGGTACAATAGGCTTTGCATTGTGAAGTCCCCAATATCTCCTTTTAATTTACTACTTCTCCAGATTTTTCTAATTGAATCAGGAGAAACACCTACTATGTTTTATGCTTTTGTTTTGTTTATGTAGCATAGAGTGAAAGGCCCTGCATGTGTAAAGAGGCTCCACTTGTAGCAAAACCTTCATTATGTGTGGCTCAAAGGGAGGTTGAATAGACATCTCTAGTCTCTTCTGTCTCCATCCTTGTCCAAAGGAGACTTTCATTCCTGCCAGGAGGGAAAGCCAGAAGTAGGGAGGGAAGTCACTACTCTTCTGTCCTCTGAGAGAGGGGGTGCACGTCTGGAATATCTGTCTGCTCCCTTAAATATTATTTGCCTAGGGAATATGAGAAAGTTTGAGCTAATTTATGATCACTTTGTCCTTATGGGTGGAAGGGGCCCCCCAAGGTCTATATCCAAGGTTTGACCCCCTGTCCCACTCAATATCAATTTCACAATGAATATACATAAAGAAGAGTAAGAAACCATTATCCAAATTATAGCAAAACAGAAAATTAGAGAAGATATACATAGGAGATAATGTCCCAGACAATACAGAGTGAAAGAGCTCTCATTGGGAGAGTGATAACTCAGGTCAACCAAGAGAAAGTGTCCTAGATCTCACCCAAAGGAAAAATTCTCTGAAGTCTCTAGAGTAACAGGTTAGAAAGTGGGACATGATAGACACTGGCTGCTTCTCCCATATCTTCCCAGAGTCTTTTCCTTCAGCAATCTGAAACAGGGTTTGCCTTTCATTGTCTCTCTTAAAACTGGAAGCCAGTTTGATGGTCAAAGAAGATTCTGCTTTTTAAGTCCCCAAAGAGGATGGGAAGGAGACTGACTGACCACTGATGTTCTTCTCCCTCCTCTTACTAGCTGTGCCCCACAACTCATGCAGGACATGGCATTCATCTCCATCAATAAGGAGAGAGTCCCGGGCAAATAAGCCATAAGATAGGACTTACATTCATAAGAAGAAGGCATCATAAGAAAAAGTCAAGAAGTTCTAATCCCAGACTCTGATATTAACTGGCTTTGTGACCTTAGGAAATCTTTTAATATTTCTTTATTTGTCTACATCATCTCTAATATCTCTTACAGATTTAATCTTCTATGGCTCCCTACATCCAGCATGACCCTTTTCCTCAGTGTACTTGCAATCGAGTTGGGAAGATAGACACATACATATAAAATAACAAAGCAGTGTGTGATTTGACATTAAAATGAGTGATGCAGACTAGAAGTTCAAATAAGAAGGTGATCATTATGGACTTCATGTATAGACTTCAAAGATGAACTGGCACTTGGTCTTCACAGATGGGAGAATATACTAGAAATGTAGTAGGTGAGGGTACAACCATGAGCATTGGTAAAGAACAAGCAATGTTGAGGAGACTGGCCTGATTGGTGAGCAGAGGACTTATTTCACTATTCTGCCTGGGATTCTAGACCTTATAAGTCACTTCAGCCTTCCATGGCTCACAACTGAGCCATATCCTTTGCATATAGAATGAAGTCACAGCTTAGTGTCAAAATTGCCTTCTTTCTTAAATCCTTTAAATTACCTATGAAGTACATTAGGTAAGTGAAGTAAGTATGCCAGATCCATAACTTCCTTCTAAGTAAGGACTGACTCAAAAATATATACAGTATTTACATAATAATTTCATATGTGCAAAGTGCTTCACAAAAATTATCACTTTTATCCTCACAACATTCCTGACAGATAGTTGCTATTTTTATCTTTTTTTTTTTTTTTGCTATTTTTAACTTTTCAGATTTGGAAACTGAACCTGAGGAAACTTGACCAGGATCATGCAGCCAGTAAGTATCTGAGGCCATTTGTGAAATCATGTCTGCTTGACTACAAGTTCATGGTTCTCTCCACTGTACTATCTAGCTGCATATAAGGACATACATATATAACCACAGAATGGAAAAGAGGTTAAAATAAACTACTTAGATAATTTTCCTCATTTATTTTTCATTTTTGCCCAGTCCTATATTTGAAGTTACATAAGTTAAATGAGCATATGAGTTCAATTCACTGAATTGAACTGAAAAGTATTTGAGGGGTTCTCTTTAAATGCCAGCTTAAGAAGTATGAATGGTAGGAGGCATGAGGAACCACTAATGGATTTTAAGCATAAAAGTGATACAGGTCCTCTTTCTAGAAGATCTGCAGTGAAGGTAAAGAGAGAATTGGGATGATAACCTAAGTGAATACTCAAAAGTAAGGAGAAATTTCATTTAAGCTAAGAGAGACCTGAGTGTGTTAGTTAGTAGGCAGACAAGGAGACAATTGAAGGATGGAAGAAAAGATTTAAGGTGCAATAAAAGAGGAATAATTGACGTGCTGAGGTCCTGGGGAAGTGGAGAGGGCAAAGTTTAGGAATTGGGCAAGAAGAAAAGGTCTGTTCTTTATAGAGAGAAAGGAGGGCAATGATTGTTGGTTAAAACAAGAAAGATCTTCAGGTGGGGTAAAGGAGAGCTAAAGTGTCTCACATTATATGGCCTCAATCTCTGCAGTAAAATAGAAGGCAAAGTCATCTGCAAAAAGTAAGAAGGGCAGGAGTAAGAAGGGAAATGAGGAACATGGCCAAAATTTGTCTTCCTTTTAGCACTTCTAAGGTAGGTTCTTTATATTCCTGTTTCTAGCCTTCTTTTTATTGTGGACCTTGGATCCTGTCCCAGGACACTTCCCTAAGGAAATAGAGATAAATGGCAGAAAGTATAAAGACACTCCACAAAGAAATAGTAAGGAGGGGGGAAAGCTACTTGGCAACTTTTAGAGCTGCAACAAGAAAATTTCAAAAAAGCTCTTCTTGTGCTATGTAAATGATATGCAAATATGCATCCTGTGTATGCAGAGCATGTAACTTGCTAGCCACTCCATGCTCTTGGCTGTGGCCAATATTACTGATGGCTGGCCCAAGGCCTTGGCCTATGATGACTGTCACTACTTATCACCCTCATGGGCTCTAATACCCAGGTCAGGTACCACCTTACTCTAGACCACAGGGCACTTTGCTCACAATAATTCCATGAGATCCAGAATATGTGCTATTATTCTGTTTTTATAGATGATGAATGTGAATCTCTAAGTGGTAATAGGGCCTATTTACAATGACATAGCTAATAATTGTTATAGACAGGATTCAAACCCTGATTTGACTCCAAATCCATATATCACAGACTCTTCTAACAGAGAAAAGAGACATTGTGGATGCTCTAAGTAATAGCCCACCCATATTCACATGAGGGGAAATGAGCACGATGGATTTAGAAATTACTTTTTTTAAATGCTTGCCTTTTTTTATCTTTAATTGATATTCACTAATGACACTGTAGTTACAATTTTAATTAACAAATTATAATGGGCAATTAGTTGGAGAAGAAGAAAAAAATTCCAAACCTAATATAATGAAATGAACATTTTTACTTAATCATTACAGGAAAAAAATGTTTTATTTATAAAAGTTGGCATCTCACCAAAAGATTGGTCTTTCCAAATGAGGAGGAAAATGCTTTAGGAAGAAAATTAAAGTGTAAAAACTTTGTGGAAGAGTGGTGGGGGCTACGTTTTAAGATGCATCCTCATTTTCTTTTGCTAAATAGAATTAAATAGTCTGTATGTCCTAGGACATTGTAGGCAATCTTGTTTTTGTCAATAACTAGTTCCTCTAAAAAACTACTGGGGAGACAAATATTTTCTGACCCCAGCAAACTGCAATCATGGGATAATTGTAAAAAATCAGAAGAGAATGGTAGAAATACTGCCCTGGGACAGACCTGTGGTCAGCTTTAACCTCTCTAGTTTCTTCATCTTTCCTGGTTTCTAATTACTTAACCTGGTTTAGAGGCACTACATCAACTTGCTCCCAAGCCCCCCACTTTCTGAGCTGTATTTGATTCACAGCCATGTCTTAACCTACTTGGTATCCTTCTCAGTACTCAGTGGAGTAACTAGTACCCAAGACTGATTCCACAGTGGGCTATTTTGGTTAACTTGGGATATCCTCAGTTTAACAAGTTGTAAGGGCAATTACATGATTCACCACAATTCATTTAAAGCATCTAAATCTCCATCCTACTGTCTTATCCCCAGTCTTGGACTTCAATTTCCCCTGGTCATCTAGAAGATTTTTTAATGATGGAGAAAGTGTTAATAATGGAGGATAAATTAAAAAGTATATCCTACACAATTTTTTTTGAGACTTGATTACTAAAAATTCACCAACATTACCCCTGTCTCCATAGCATCTGGTATATAGTGCTAAAAATCCAATAAAGGGGGGCAGAGCCGAGATGGCGGAATAGAAACACCACTTCCACAGCACTCCAGCCCACACCACTTCCAAACCATGTAAAAGATGGACTCTGAACAACCTCT